>CM057342.1:299384770-299984770 GCA_030015575.1 Agapanthus africanus
CGTCTATGAGAAAACCGTAGTATCTCTCGGGCGGATGAGATTGCCTACTACTTCTGCGGATAGGCGCTGGTATGTCCCTTTCTTTTGAAACTTCTTGTTCTACCAAACTTTCAGTAACAGCTTGTGGTTCTGGAATTTCTTCCAGTTCTACTGCGCTCCCACTCTTCTGATTTTCTAAAAATTCAGTTTCTAAGAAGCGGGCATGACGAGAAACAAAAACCTTTTGTTCCTCTGCGTAGTAGAAGCAATATCCCATGGAGTTCTTTGGATATCTCACAAACTTACACTCTACTGAGCGTGCCTCGAGCTTGTCCGGATGCTGCTTTTTTACAAAAGCTGGACATCCCCATGTCTTCAGGTACTGAAGATAGGGTTTCTTCCCACTCCACATCTGATATGGCGTGGTAGGCACAGTCTTGGTTAGAACCTTGTTCAAAAGATATGCCGCTGATTCTAGCGCATAACCCCAGAATGATCGCGGTAACTCAGCCTTACTCATCATGGAACGAACCATATCTAATAGGGTTCGATTCCTCCTTTCCGATACACCGTTGTGTTGTGGTGTGTATGGAGGAGTAAGCTGAGAGAGAATTCCTTTCTCTTTTAAGTAACCCAGGAACTCGGCACTTAAGTATTCACCACCTCGATCAGATCTCAGTGTCTTAATACTTTTGCCTGTTTGGTTTTCCACTTCATTCTTGTATTCTTGGAATTTCTCAATGGCCTCGGATTTATGCTTCATCAAGAAGATATGTCCATACCTAGAGAAATCATCCGTAAAAATAATGAAGTAGGAATAACCACCTCGCGCATGTGTAGACATCGGACCGCACACGTCACTGTGTACGAGTCCTAAGAGCTCGCTCGCTCTTACTCCGTGTCCAGTAAACGGAGTCTTTGTCATCTTTCCCATGAGACAAGATTCACAAGTGGCATAAGATTGATATTCAAATGGATTCAAATATCCTTCTCTATGTAACTTTGTTAATCGTGTTTCATTGATGTGACCTAGTCTACAATGCCATAAGAAAGCCTGATTCAATTCTGGAGACTTTCTTTTAAGTGTGTTCTGGACATTGAAAACATGAGCTTGATTCAATACGTATATACCGTCATCTAATGTACCGGACCCAATCAGAACTTGATTTAGGTGGATGTGAACTACATCGCTTACGAATGTAAAGTCATATCCCTCTCTTGAAAGTGAGGACACTGATATGATATTACAAGTCAAACTAGGTACATACAGACAGTTACGGAGAATCAATATCTGCCCACTTGTCAAACCTAGGCGATATTCTCCCACGGATTCAGCGTCCACGCTCATTCCGTTTGCTACTCTGAGAGACAAATCACCTATCCTTATAACTTTACGGTTTCTCAAAGCATGTAACGAATTACAGATATGAGATCCTGCTCCGGTATCTAGTACCCAGGAAGTAGAGTTAATTGACAAACAGTTCTCAATTACAAACACACTTGAGGCTGAAGCCACAACATGCTTCGTATCCTGGCTACTGGCTTCCAAAGCCCTGCAATCCTTCTGCCAATGTCCATTCCCATAACAATAGGAATATCCCTCCTTGTCTATACCAAGTCCCGAAACTTTTTCTCTTCCCTTTCCTCCTACTTTGCTGACACCGTATATCGGCTTTGTAGAGGTCTTCTTCTTTTCACGCTTTGCTTTCGCCTTGGATGAAGAAGAAGAAGGTCATCTATTAAGCAGAGCTTGTGTCTCCCTGGTTTCTTTCAGGGTGTAAGTAGAGAGTAGGGACTGTGGAAATAAGTCAGTATATAACCTGTTTCCCAACGTGGTCTCCAAGTCCTTGAGCTCATCAATATAGCTAGTCATCGTAAGGACGTCGTCCCTTACAGATGACCCGTCAGCCGACCTCGCTTGAATTAATTCGTTCGAGGCCTCATATCTTGCAATATGAGATTGCTCTCCATATAAATCTTTGTTATGGAGAAAGATGGAAACTAAGTCCATCTTCTCGTGCTGCTTCTGGTATATACCATCAACTGAAGCCAACACGAGGCACTTGGCTTTCGCTTTATTCTTTTCCTTTGTCTGACGGATATCCATATCCGCGACGGTGGAAACTGGACCTGGGACGGCGGGATCTTGAGTAGTAATAGGGTTGTCCAGCTTGTCATAGGCAATGGTCCTCTGGACAGATCTTTGCCAGTCAAATAAGTTAGATTCAGTCAACATGTTATCTAGATGTAACCTAGTCATGGTCACAAGGTCGCTGCAATGAGAGAGAGAGAAGAAAACACTTTAGCATGATGCTCTTGCAAGTTTAGATTGGTTTTTAATTTATCTAAACTGGATGGCTCCCACTGTTTCTTGAATCCTTCCTCAAACCATAAAAGAAGAATTAGCCAGGACTATTCTCACTGTACAATACTTGCTTAACCGTTCAGCCAGGCTAGTATCGGTACTTCGAGGGAGGTTTTCCAACGCTTTCGCGAAGTTCCTTAATTAAATAACCTCTTTTCTCTGGGGGCGTAACCCCGCTGACACCTTTCTTGACACCTACTTGGTTTATAGCATTGATCGTTAAGTGACGAATCTCCTGATAAGTAGCATATACTCACAGTAGGATCGGGATCCAAATATCATCGTATGATAATGTTGAAGGAATCCTACCAACATTCATCAAACTCCAAATGGTATGCATCTCTTTGCAAATTTCAGTTTCTTTAGAAATTCCCGATATTGATTTTTGCCCCATGTTCTTATGACCTTGACGAAAGCCAACAAATCATAAAACACATGTCAAGTTCTGCCCATCATTATCTTGTTAATTTGAACCCACCCGTATATACCCTTGACGAAAGCCAACAAGGTTATACGACTGTCCCAAACCAACTCATCTATCTATGCAACAAATGGATACCCCAGCAGCTACCAAACACTATGCCTTGACGAAAGCCAACAAACATAGCTTGAATACTACTGACCATCCATAAGAAATGACGGAGGGCTACGGCTGGTTTTGGCGAAACCGTGAACGTAGTGAACTTGATATAATCGAAGGAACCTGATAGCTTTTTAAAAGGAGTGGTTAAAGCTCCGCAATTAAAAATTCTGCTCTTTTAAAATAACCGAGTGGTTTCTTTTAAATTGTTCCAACGATTCAACTTTTTGGTTTATTTTCTTTGCATTATAAATAATGCGTCCCATCATTAACCTATCATTGCAGAAAACAACGAAAATACAACGTCCTCTTATACCATCCGCATTCGCCACGGGGTCCCGTCATCACCCGTTAGGTTACTTAACTAACGGCAGAGCGGGGGCTGGGCTAGCGCGGGTGTAAAACATAAGTGACGTCTAAATAGCTATCATATATAGATATTGTACATTCGTCAGACGCAATAATAGGCATTCCTGATCACAGATGAACTTTATTGGATTTGCAAGTAATCCGTGTTTGTTTTGAGCCTGCAACAAAAGACGGATTACACAGTTGTGATGAATAGCCTTTACCCCACCTAAGACCCCAACGGGTACGGCAAACTACCCGCCCGGCAGTTTGTGCACCCCACCTTGGGTCTGTCCTAAGAGCAAAAACAGTAAAATGAAATAATACAACGGTGGCTACAACCGCAACCTGGATGTGCCCCGCAAAATAATATTACAACAAATTACATTTACATCAAATGAATTAAATAATAACCCATCACATAACCCCGGCTATACATCACAACAGTCCAACACAGTTCATATACACAAACAGATAAAATCCATTACAGAAATGTGCAACCCCCTGCCAACCGACATACTAGCAGTTAGGAGAGGTTTACGAACACATTACACAAACACAGATATAATCCAACAAGCAAATACCGTATAATTTCGATCGATTAAACACATTTAATTTTGCTCCAATACTTCTCTGTAAATCTGAAACCTGAGCAAAAATAAAAAATTCCAGAAAATACCAAATATCATAGAGAACCAGCACAGGAAAATTGGGCTTGTGAATCGGCAACTCGGCGGCGGAATCGCGGCGGATTGGTGGGATCCGCCGCGGTTCCACGGCGGTTTAGACGATTCATGATCCCATTTTTCTTGGGTGTTCTTATACTATCATTTAAGGCTTTCTGAACCTCCCTGAAAAATTTTTGGACTTCATTTAAAAATCGACAGAAACCATGATATCGGGGTTTTCCGGTTTTGGTTTTTTTTCGTTCGAAATTCATACAATTTTGCAAGTGAGTTAATTATTGTTTAGCGAGTCTCTGATACCACTGTAAGTCGATGTACAACACCCCATGACTTGCGGGGAGGCGGAAATATGAAAAACGATCTTGTTCTTTGCTTAAACATCGACTAACCGCATGAATCGAAGCTAAACGATAACTAACAACTAACATAGGAGTTCTAAACTACTATGTGAAGTGATTATACCTGTAGAACCGTGTCCTTCGTCTTTACGAACTCCGCCTCCTCCTCGACCTTCTCCAAGTAGTAGACGATCCACCACGAGAGCTTTACTCCAAGCTTTGCCTCTAAACTTGAGGCAACTAGGTTTCTTCAAGTGCTAATCAAAGAACCTAGATGATATAGAGTGAGGGTTATGGATTAAGTAGTCTAACTAATCCTTGTACTCAACACATGAGAGGGGAGGATTAGGGTTTGAAGAGAGGAAGCTTGAGGAGAGAGAAGGTGAGAAGAATAATTGATATGAGAAAATGAGTTATCATAATATATATGAAGCATTAAGATTTATCAATAAAAGAAAAACAAATGATGAATAATCATGCTTCATAAATATCTAATGGTGATTCATTACCATGAGTCATTAAGCATTTATGATGCATCAATGACATGGATGAATCACTCATATGACTCACTAATCTCATTCAATGTATATGCCACCTTAACCTCCTTAGTCACCATCTTCTAGAAGCTTCTCGCGCAATTACGAGAACGCCCCTCCTTTCCGCGAAAACACGGAAAAACTTTAGACCGTATAAATCCAATAACCGGATACTAGTAACTGGCTTAAACCAAAGCCGACTAGTAAAAAATGTCCGAAAGTCGTACGTGCGTAAACACACGTATGCGTCCGAACCCTTGTCGTAAAACCATACGACCTCTATATCGTTTCGCCTGGAGTAGGGAAACTCTCTGTGTGGGACTCTAGAGACTTGACTACTACGCTGGCAGTGGGTTTAACCACAGACCGCAAGCAGCACTAGCTGTACGTAACGGTCCCTAGGTAGATGTCGATAAGAAGGCCGATGAGGAAACCCATCCGAACTCCTACTGAGCCTGCTGTGACAATCTCCATACAGTCCGGTCCGTTCGTCTAAGACTATCGCATATCGGGCCTAGGGTGGCGGCAAGCGTCAGTCCCCTAATAGCGGTATAAGTCGTGTCGGAGCGAAGCCCATTACACCCTGAGAAACTACTGGAACCTACCAGCAAATCTCGCTTGCCCTGGCCAGGGACTTTGCGTAATGGCTCTCTGACACAGCGCGATATCAACCCCCAATACCGGGAGAGACGAATCCTGTCTAACCGCCACTGCCTCCAAGTGCTCGGGACTGCACCCAACTGCTACCTGTTTGGACGACTCCTTTGAGCCGTGGTAGGGTAGCAATCTAAGAACAGTGGGACACACTCGAGGCGAAGTAGCAGTGTCAAGTCTGCGGACTATGCTGTACTCATGTCACCTGGGAACTGCTCACTGACAACTGGTATAAAACCAACCAACAGTTCCCTATGAGTCCTGTCCGGTGTACCCGTAACCTAACGAGCACTTGCATACTATCTCCAGTACGACGTACTAACGGCTGTGGGACAGACATCTCCCCAACTGGGATGAGAAGCGTACACGCTAGTCTACTCCGGAGTATCGATGCCCTGTCTCGATAATCCAACGACTAGGGACCCGAATAAGGATGTGCTTGTAGACTACCCAGCCCCCACTAGTGTGACTGCCATCACAACGCTGGTAGTCAAGCAAGATCCTAAGAGCTCTATCAATACGTATACTCACATATTAAGATAGAAAAACCAAGTAGCATACTACCATGTTTAGCAAGACTGTTATATACATGTGAATATCCCAAGCTTCCATTAAGTAATATACAAACTAGTATGATACAGTAATGGCCTTCTAGGGCATAAACACTAACACTTTGTTTAACAGAAAAGCTGTTGTTTCCAATGCATGCCCCCAAAACGAGAGAGGTAACTCAGAATCACTCATCATGGATTGTACCATATCTAATAGGGTACGGTTCCTTCGTTCTGACACACCGTTGTGCTGTGGTGTGTAAGGTGGAGTGAGCTGAGAGAGAATCCCATTCTCTTTTAGGAAGTCTAAGAACTCAGTACTTAAGTACTCTCCACCTCGATCTGATCGAAGTATCTTGATACTCTTTCCAGTTTGGTTTTCTACTTCATGTTTATACTCCTTGAATTTCTCGAAAGCTTCAGATTTATGTTTTATCAAATACACATGACCAAATCTTGAGAAATCATCAGTAAAAGTTATGAAGTATGAAAAACCGCCTCTAGCATGTGTAGACATAGGTCCGCATACATCACTATGTATGAGGCCTTGGAGCTCAGTAGCTCTTTCTCCGTGTCCTGTAAACGGGGTTTTGGTCATTTTACCTTTGATACAAGACTGGCAAGTTGCATAAGATTTATACTCAAATGAATTTAAATATCCATCTTTATGAAGCTTTTTTAGTCTTGTTTCATTAATATGACCAAGTCTACAATGCCAAAGAAAAGCTTCATTTATCTCTGAAAATTTTCTTTTATTTTTGTGTTGTACGTTGAAAACTGTGTGTTGATTAAGGACGTATATCGCGTTATTTAATGTACCACAACCAATCAACTCTTGATTTAGTCTAATGTTCATAACATTGTGTTGCACAGCAAAATGATACCCTTCATTGTCTAACAAGGAAACATATATAATATTACAAAGCATACTTGGTACAAAATAACACGGGTTCAAAACCAATATACAACCCGAAGGCAAATCTAGGTGATACTCTCCTACTGAAACTGCATTTACATAGGAACCATTTCCAACTTGGAGAGTATGATCACCTGTCTTCAGAACTCTACTATTTCTCAACGCCTGCACAGAATTGAAAATATGAGAACCCGAACCGGTATCCAATACCCAGGAAGCAGAGTTAATAGAAAAACAGTTTTCAATTACGAACACACCTGAAGCTGAAGCATCACCATGCTTCTTCTTGAGTGCTAGGTACTCAATACAGTTCCTCTTCCAGTGTCCCGTCTTCTTGCAATGGAAACATTCACCTTTCTCTGATGCCCCAACCTTGGACTTGCCTTTTCCCTTCACCTTTTTGACTCCACCCTTAGGTTTGGTGGGTTTCTTCTTCATCTTTCCCTTGGCCTTAGCCTTTGGGTAAGAGGAGGAGGATTGCCCAACACTCATAACGGTAGTCTTCACTGACTTCATTGTGCTCTCTGCACTCCTTAACATATTAAGGAGTTCAGGCAGTTCCTTCTCCATGTTGTGCATGTTGAAGTTAACGATGAACCGAGCAAAGGTGGAGGGGAGAGACTGCAGAATAATATCTGTATACTGTTCATTGTCCATTGTCCACCCAAGGTCCTCAAGCTCTTCTATGAGAGCTATCATTTTCAGAACATGGTCTCCTACTACTGTGCCAGCGGTCATGCGCATCTGAAACAGTTTCTTAGACGCTTCGTATCGTAATACGCGGGATTGCTCTCCATACAACTCTTTTGTATGGAGGAATATGGCTTGTATGTCCATATTCTCGTGCTGCTTTTGATGTGTGTTATCCATCGATGCAAGTGCGAGGCATTTTGCCGTGGCACAGTCAGCGTCCCATGTCTTGCGGATTTCCCTATCCGCAACTGAAGATTTAGGACCTAGGGGGGCAAGGCTGGAGTTGTAAGGACATATGATACTTTATCATAAGTCAAGGCTATGTTTAAATTCCTAAGCCAGTCTTTATAGTTGGTCCCATTCAGCTTGTTTTTATCTAATAAAAGCTTAAGTCCTGTTATGGGTATCTGCCATTAAGAGAGAGAAAAGAATACACTTAACGAAAGCTCTTGCAAAGATCGGATTGGTTATTATCTTGTCTAATCGATGTCTCCCACTGTTTTTATCAAATTTTCTTTAAAACCTTTTAAAAAGAAAACTAGCCGGGATTAATTACATTCTACAACTTCGCCAACCTCTCAGCCAGGCCAGTGCCGGTACTCGAGGGAGGTTCCCCGTGCTTTGCGCACGGACCTAATTAAAGTAAACCTCATCTTCCCAGAGGCGTAGCCCCGTTTGGCACCTTTCTACACACCTACCGAGTCAGCTAATTGTAAAGTGCAAAATTCTCCCGGGAGCAACATTTGCTCGTAGTGGGATCGGGATTCTACTATCATATAGAAGGTATACAATCTCATTGTAATTTTCAACTCTTGAAATTCCCGATATTATTTTTACCTCTAGTACTTATGACCTTAACTAAAGTCAACATATCATAAGTACTAGTCAAGTTCTTCCCGTCATTTCGTGATTAACTAGACCCACTCATATGACCCTTAACTAAAGTCAACATAATCATATGAATGTCCTAACTAATCTGCATCATATGCAGTGTAGGAAGACATCACTCAGCTACCGTACACTGCGCCTTAACTAAAGTCAAAATACGCAGCACGAATACTAAGTACTCTACTTCCTAAAATGACGGAGGGTTGCGGATAGTTTTTAAGAAAACTTTTGACGCTTTGAACTTGATATCGTTGTAGAATCTAATGGGTTTAAAAGGAGTGGCTTAAGCTCCGCATTTTGAAACTAGCTTTTTTATAAAAAGGCCGAGTGTGTTTCAAATCTGATTCTACAACATCTTTTTAGATTCATTTATCTTTTACATTAATCTCATTAATGTAGTCCTATCATTTAAATCCTAAGCCATTACAGAAAGAAACAAAAATATAACGTACACTTATGCGACTCGCATTCGTCACAGTGTCCTGATATGCACCGTTAGGTTACTTAACTAACGGCATACCGGGACGGGGCTAGTGCGGGTGCAAAATATAAGTAACGTCTAATATATATCATATATATATTTAATATTTCATTCGTCTCAGATATGCATTAAAAGATCACATCAGATAATAAAAGCAGCAGAAGCACATAAAGGATATCTAGGAGGTCCGTCTTTTATATTTAGCCAGCAATAAAAAATACGAATTCCACGGTCGCGATGAATAGCCAAGCCCACACCCCTAGACCCCTACGAGAGCGGCAAGCGACCCTACCAATTCTGGAGTTTAGGAGACCCGGTCTCGACTCCTCGAGATGGCCTCCCACTGAACCCAAGAACCCGGTCACTTGTGCCCTCCACCTTGGGTCTATCCTAATGCGGAAAAGTAAATAATATACAACACTGGTGACGACAAACTCATCCCGGAAGTGCCACCAAATAAAAGAATATTACATACAATTTAATTTTACATGAATTAAAAGAATACTCTCAACTCACATAAAAAAGAAAACCCCCCGGCCATTCATTGCGACAATCCTGCATTTCAAATCTCATTGACACATAATATCAAATATCATCAACGTAAGTAAGTATGCATACACCGATCGTCGTTGATGTATAGCAACGAAAACCGGTAATACATACTACACTTACGGTCACAGAAAAATAAAATAAAAAAAATACAACAATTGGAATCTTTAACTGCCTTTAGACAACACAAACCCGGAATATCACATATACAAGATTTCATGCCTAAATAATGTAAAGCTCGCATTTGGGTCTCATTCAAGAAAACACCTTTTCAAAACAAAACGGATAATTCAACAAGATTTCCGTTTATCCCGAGACCGAAGTGCTAGATTTACACGGAACAAACAAATTTGTAGATTTCAATTATTGTATCACATACTATTAAACTAAGCGACGTTGAAACATCCGATCAAACGATTTAAACAAACACAGTCTGCTCTGAAAGCTCAACACTTGAGCAGATTCTAAAAATACCAGTAACATTAGCAAACACATACGGGCCAGCACAAGAAAATACGGCCCATGAATCACCTACAGCACCGCGGAACCGCCGCAACAAGGCCACTTTGGCCGCGGTTCCGCGGTCGTATGGTCGATTTAGGGCATCGTTTTTCTGGTGGGCCCATATATTTTCCTGCTCAATTTTTTACATATTTTTAATTTTAAAAATTCCAGGTTTTGAAAAAATTTCCAGAGAGCTCCCCCCGGGTGTCGTGTTTCGTCCGTTCGATGTTTTCAACGTCGTCTAGGTTACTACAAAGCTCTAGTTTGGCTCTGATACCACTGTAGGGTTTCCTTAACACCTCTATTAGGGTTTAGAAGCATCATACATGCTATAACAATAAAATTTTGAGGTGCTAAGCAAACTATACTATGAATCGAACTAGAATATATGAAGTAACTATTAATAGTATCAACAATTAAGACTTAAGTTATACTAAGTGATGAGACTACAACCTTTGTAGACCTCTTTGGAAGACTCCTTGGCTTTGAAAGGGTTCGCTTGATCAACTCCTCGTCCACGACGATCCACCAGAAGCACTTTGCCCTAAGCTTGATGCTTCCTTCGATCTTTGAAAAACTTGAAGCACAACACCCTACACAAGATAGCTAAGGTTGTGTAGGATGATGAAGTGGTTGCTATTCTTATTTAATACCTTTTCTTTTCTTTCTCTAACTATATTTTAACATTTAAAAGAGAGCTAGGGTTTTGAGGAAGAAGATGGCTCTCTCTTTTTCTTTTTGGAGTGAAAATGATAATGATCAAAAAGAAAATGAGAGAGAGAGAGAGATCTTATCATAACCATAACTATAGTTAAATATAATATCTAGATATTTCAATTTTAGGTTAAAGGCAAAAGGAAAAGAAACCATGGTTGAGTTAAATTCAACCATGGAAATGTGTAGAAAAGTGTAGAAGAAATGACTCATTAATCTTTTCTTTTGCCTTTAATCTTTATTGAAAATATCCATATATTATTTTATCTACAATATGATTCTTATATTGCCATCCTCTTTGTATCATCAACCATGATACTTATCATGTATGTATGTATGTATGCACATCATCATGTACATATACATGCATGTATCCATAAGAAGAAAAGGATTTAAATAAATAATATAAAAGCCAATATTAAATCAACACTTGATTTAATAAATTGGTCATATCTTATACGACCCGACTAATATTAAATGCCCGATTAAAATACAGTATCTCATACTAGTATTTAATCGAGGCTCCGCACATATCTCATATGTGCACCACTTCGTTTCGCCAGAGCCGAGAAACTTCTATGTGGGACTCTAAGACTCGTTAATACGCCACCAGTAGATGATGATCATATCAAACACCTACAAGCCGCAAGCGGTCAGCTAAACGTAACGGCCACCCGGGTATTGAGCGATCAGAATAAGAACAATCGAACCTGTCAAAACTCCTGTCAATCCATCCGGCAACACTAACCGTACAGTCCGGTCTCTTCGTCAGATATGCTGCATATTGAGTCTAGGGATGGAATCTGAAAGGTTCCTGGGCACCCTAGTGGGTTCTCACAAGGCATCGTGCATGCCAAATAAAAATTTTTAGTGCCAAGAAACCCTAGACAACGGATCTTTAACTAGATGTTTAGGCGAAAAGAAAGCTAGTTAACTGTTAACTACTAGGATACGGATATACAACCTTTGTAGATCCGGATTTCCGCCTCCTAAGCTCCACGTGGTCATGTCCTCGCTGTCCATCATGAATCCTTGACTCGATCATCGGCTTCATCGGGAAAGCGAGCGGAATAGGTCGTCGGCTTTGTGTCAAAGACGATCTACGTCGAGGTTGCACAAACTCAAGCTCCGACTTCACAAACTTGTGAAACTTGTGAAGTAAACACCCAAAACAACTTGGCAAGAGGTAGAGGGTGAAGAAATAGGAGGTGGGTTCAATTTAGAATTGGATTTAGCTCACTTTAACTCAAGATGCCATTGATGGACCTTGAGCTTTTCTTTTGAAGATGAAGAAGAAGAAGAGCTAGAATTATGATAAGTGTTATTCAAAATGAATAATAAATCAAAACTTATCATAACAATAACTAGGGTTAAGTGTAGAGAATAAACCATGGTCAAAGAGTGGGTTAGGGTTAAGCAAGAGGATAAGAATGGTTGCTAAAGTCAAGGGTTCAAGAAGCTTCATACAAGAAACAAATATAGCCACCATTCTCATTTTGAATTTATCCACCTAAATAAACAAATAAATGGATAAATAAATATGGAAAACCCTAATTACAACATAACCATGGTTTAATTCTATTCACTTAACCATATGATCAAGTATCATCAAACATGATACAAAAAGTGCACATAAGTATATCACATATACAATGTGCAATCCAAGTGAGAAAAATCAGTTTAAAGTGAACCAATACTAGTTAATGCAATGCAATATATCAAATATATAATTATGCATTAAATCATTAAATCAACATTTGATTCAATGATCCGGTCATGTCGCACATAACCGACTAGTATACAATGCATCGATTTATCGAATCAATGATTCGATAACTAGGTCATATCGAATATAACCAATCGAAACATATATCGCGAGAATGAAATGCGGTATCACATACACGCATTATTCTCGGTCCTGCACACATCTCATATGCGCTCCTATTTCGTTTCGCTTGAGCCAGGAAACCTCTGTGTAGGACTCTAAAGACTCGTCAATACGCCGGTAGCAGGTGATGATCATATCAAACACCCACAAGCCGCAAGCGGTCTGCTAAACGTAACGGCCACCCGGGTATTGAGCGATCAGAAGATCGACGAGCTAGCCCGCTCACACTCCTGCGAATCCGACCAGTAACACTTACCATACAGTCAAGTCTCTTCGTCAGATACGTCGCATATCAAGTCTAGGGGTGGTATACGTCAGACCCCAATAACCCGATAAGTCGTGCTGATGTGAGGCTCGTAACGGGTCGAGAAACTACTGGTAACACTTACCAGCAAATCTCTGATCAGCCCTGGCCAGGGACTTCCCTGTTACGGCCAATCGAGCACAGCGCAACATCAACCCCCAATACCGGGAGAGACGAAACCCCTCCTATCGCTCATTGCCTCCATGTGATTCGGGACTGTACCCAAAGACCACCGTTTTGCATGCCCTCATGGACGTGGTAAGGTGGAGATCAAAGCACAGTGGGAATCACACAAGACTCTATGACGATCTCGGGTCTACAGACTAATCTGTACAAGTGTCACCTGAGAACTGCCATCTGACGTGAGGTATAATACCATCTGGGAGTTCTCGGCGAGTCCGTCCAGTGTACCCAGTCTCCACTGAGCACCCGTATACCATCTCTGATGTCAAACACCAATGGATATGGGATCATCCATCGCCCATCACATGGGTCGAGAAGCGTATACGCTAGTCTACTCTGGTAAATCGATGCCCCGTCTCGAGATACCCACGACTAGGGACCTTGAAGGATGTACTTATGGACTACCATGTTCCCACTAGTATGATCTGCATCATAGTCTAGGTAGTCAAGTACAAATCCTAAGGGCTTTACCAACATGTAACTATAAGACAGTATAAAGAGACTAGTGTACATGTTAAGATAAATAGCAACCAGATAGCATACTATCATGTCGAGCAAGAAAGTCATCTCTATATATGTCCAAGCATCCAATATAATATACATAATCTGTACAATACTGGCCTCTAGGGCATACATACAACTAACAATCTCCCACTTGCACTAGGGCCAGCTGCTGTAGTATCTCATACCGAGCATCCCGAAGAGTCTCTCAAACTGTATCTGGGGAATGGCCTTCGTGAGTGGATCCGCCGTGTTGTTCTTCGTGTCAACTCTCCTGACCTCGATCTCCCGGCGATCAACTATCTCCCGGATCAGGTGATACCGCCTCAGAATATGCCTGGATCGCTGATGGGACCTGGGTTCCTTGGCCAAAGCCACCGCTCCATTGTTATCGCAATACAAAGGTATTGGATGCTCAATGGATGGAACCACTCCAAGTTCAGTAATGAACTTCTTGACCCAGACAGCTTCTTTAGCAGCATCGTTGGCAGCGATGTATTCAGCCTCCATCGTCGAGTCTGCCACGGTTTCCTGCTTGGAACTCTTCCAGCTAACCGCCCCTCCGTAAAGGGTAAAGACAAAACCCGACTGCGACTTAGAGTCGTCCTTATCACTTTGGAAGCTGGAATCGGTAAAGGACTCCACCTGGAGTTCTCCGTTACCATACACCAAGAACATATCTCTAGTCCTTCGTAAGTACTTGAGAATGCTCTTCACAGCTGTCCAGTGACTCTCTCCAGGATCAGCTTGATACCTGCTCACTACACTTAGTGAGTATGCTACATCGGGTCTGGTACATAGCATCGCATACATGATAGAGCCTACTGCCGAAGCATAGGGTATCCCTTTCATGCGAGCTCTCTCCAAATCAGTCTTTGGAGACATCTCTTTGGAGAGAGTGACTCCAGAGATCGTGGGCATGTTCCCACGCTTGGACTCTTCCATACTAAACCTCTTTAGTATGGTGTCAATGTACCTGGATTGGGACAATCCCAAAATCCGTTTGGATCTATCTCTATAGATCCTGATTCCCAATATGCAGGAGGCATCACCAAGATCTTTCATTGAGAATCTTTGTGATAAGAAGAGCTTGACCGATTGCAGCATAGGAATGTCATTTCCTATCAAGAGTATGTCGTCCACGTACAATACGAGGAAGACAACCTTACTCTCTGCCACCTTCTTGTAGATACAAGGTTCATCTGGATTTTTGACGAAATCAAATTCTTTGATAACGACGTCAAAGCAGATGTTCCAACTCCGCGATGCTTGCTTTAATCCATAAATGGATTTAAGCAGCTTGCACACCTTCCCGCTGCTCCCACTGTCTACGAAGCCCTCTGGCTGAGTCATGTACACGCACTCTTCTAAATCACCATTTAGAAAGGCGGTCTTAACATCCATTTGCCAGATTTCGTAGTCATGAAAGGCAGCAATGGCAAGCATGATTCGGATGGATTTAAGCATAGCCACTGGAGAAAAGGTCTCGTCATAGTCCACACCTGGTCTTTGACGAAAACCCTTTGCTACAAGTCTAGCTTTGAAAGTCTCCACTTTCCCATCTACACCAAGTTTCTTCTTGAAGATCCACTTGCTCCCAATGGGTTTTACCCCTTCAGGAGCAACTTCCAAAGTCCATACTTTGTTGGTGTACATGGAATCCATCTCGGACCGCATAGCATCCAGCCATTTCACTGAGTCCCCACTAGTGATGGCCTGCTCGAAGCTGGTTGGGTCATCATCCTCCATGATGCAATCCTCGCTACCACCATCAATGAGAAAACCATAGTATCTCTCTGGTGGACGAGAAACCCTACTAGATCGGCGGAGAGGCTGAGGTTCGTCGGGAACTACAGAATCTCCTGGTTCCACCAGATCTTCTGTTGTAGCTTCTGCAGCTGGAACCTCTTCCAGTTCTACCTCATGACCACTAATCTCTTTTTCAAGAAATTCCTTTTCTAAAAAGATGGCATGCCGAGAAACAAACACTCTTTGTTCCTCAGGGTGGTAGAAGATATACCCTTGAGAATTCTTGGGATATCCTACAAATTTGCATAGAACAGACCGTGCCTCGAGTTTGTCCGGATTTTGTCGTTTGACATAGGCTGGACAACCCCATATCTTAACATAGTTAAGACATGGTCTCTTCCCTTTCCATATCTCATATGGAGTGGTAGGCACAGATTTGGTGGGGACCATATTCAATAGATGTATGGCTGTCTCAAGCGCATACCCCCAGAAGGAAATAGGTAACTCAGCTGTGCTCATCATAGAGCGCACCATATCTAATAGGGTGCGGTTCCTCCGTTCTGATACACCGTTGTGCTGTGGTGTATATGGAGGAGTCAGCTGAGAGAGAATCCCATTCTCTTTTAGGAATTCCAGGAATTCATTGCTCAAGTATTCACCTCCTCGATCAGATCGAAGGATTTTAATACTTTTTCCGGTTTGGTTTTCGACTTCTTGTTTATATTCTCTAAATTTCTCAAAAGCTTCAGACTTGTGTCTTATCAAGTACACATGTCCGTATCTTGAGAGATCGTCAGTGAATGTAATGAAGTACGAAGAACCATCCCTGGCATGTGTAGACATGGGACCACATACATCACTATGTATCAGTCCTAAGAGTTCGGTAACTCTTTCTCCGTGTCCCGTAAACGGAGTCTTGGTCATCTTGCCTTTGAGACATGACTGGCAAGTGTCATAAGATGAAAATTCGAAAGGTTTCAAATATCCATCTTTATGCAACTTAGCCAGTCGTGTCACATTGATGTGACCCAGTCTACAATGCCACAAAAAGGATTCGTTGAGTTCAGAACTCTTCCTCTTGTGTGTGTTTGTTATGCTCAGGACTGTTGATTGGTTTAGAACATAAATGCCATTGCACAACGTGCCTGATCCAACCAACTTTTGGTTATGGAAAATGTTCATAACATTGTCCTGTAATACAAAATTATATCCCTCTTTACTTAATAAAGAAACCGATATAATGTTGCATATCAGGTTCGGCATGTAATAGCATTCGTTCAGAACCAATGTATTACCAGTTGGTAATATAAGGTGATATTCCCCGACAGTCTTAGCTGCAACAATTGCACCATTTCCAACTCTAATGTCTTTATCACCTTCTCCAAGTTCTCTACCTTTCCTTAGCCCATGTAACTGATTACATATATGGGATCCCGACCCGGTATCTAATACCCAGGACGTAGAGCAAATGGAGAAACAGTTCTCAGTAACGAACACACCCGAAGAAAATGCATCATCATGTACTTTCTTCATTCGGGTGGCATGGGAATCCTGGTATTCCCCTATATCCTGTTCAGTCCTATAACTCTTATAGGAAAGAACGGAACCAACGTTCCCCAGCACAGTATAACATGCGGGTTCGGTCAATACATCCATTTTATTATCTTTATTAAGGCATGAAATGGTCGCTACCTGGAGAGAGAGAGAAGAAAACACTTTAGCGTATGCTCGTGCAAGATCAGATTGGTTATTATCTTATCTAATCAGGATGGCTCCCACTGCTTTTTATCAAATCTTCCTCCAAACCCTAAAAGGAAAGACTAGCCGGGATTAATTACACACTACAAGTTCGCCAATCTTTCAGCCAGGCCAGTGTCGGTACTTTGAGGGAGGTCCCCCGTGCTTTCGCACGAACCTAATTACTGTAAACCTCGTTTTCCCAGAGGCGTAACCTCGTTAACACCTTTCTAGACACCTACTTGATCGGCTAATTGCAATGTGTAAAACTCTCCCAGGAGTAACTCTTACTCGCAGCGGGTATCGGGATCCAACTATCTCATAGAAGGTATGCAATCTCATTGCAAATTTCAACACTTGAAATTCCCGATAATATTTTGCCCCTAGCGTGCTATGACCTTGACGAAAGCCAACAAACCACAGCCCGCTAGTCAAGTTCAACCCGTACATTTCTTGACTGAATTAAACCCACCCGCACGACCCTTGACGAAAGCCAACAAAGCCGTACGACTACCCTAATCCAGTCGCATCATATGCAGCAGATAAACAGCACATAGCTACCGCACACTACACCTTGACGAAAGCCAACAAATGTAGCACGAATACTATATGTAATTTATCTGAAATGACGGAGGGCTACGCAGGTTTTTCATAAAAACCATGAGCGTAATGAACTTGATATCGTTGCAGAATCAAATGATGTTTTGAAATGGAGTGATTTTGAGGCTTTTCTAGTTTTGCTAAAGGAGTCACTCCCGGCGAAGGGATCTCGGTCCTTTCCTCGTCGAATGAGGTGCGGGATATATCATATATATCACTGTGCAAAGCAAAAACTCTTAAAAGCAATCAAAGCCAAACCGAGTGTGCAGCATCTGCCAGTTATTGCTAAAGGAGTCACTCCCGGTGAAGGGATCTCGGTCCTTTCCTCGTCGAATGAGGTGCGGGGTATATCATATATACCGCTATGCAAAGCAAGAACTGTAGCTACCTGTTTTATTTTAAAATTCGATTCTACAACATCTTAGGTTTCTTATCTTTCATTAATCACATTAATGAAGTCCCATCATTTAATACCTAAACATCACAGATAGATATGACGTACACTTATGCCATCCGCATTCGCCTCGATGTCCCCTCGTGCACCGTTAGGTTAGGTAACTAACGACAGAGCAGGGCAGGGCTAGCGCGGGTGTAAAACATAAGTAACGTCTATATAATATATCATATATACTATATACTATATCCATCACAGAACATCTCATGATCACATCACAGATATCGCAGCAGAAGAAACATATGAAATATTGGATATACTAGGACGTCCGTGTTTTCAATACGAGCCAGTATAAAACACGGATTCCACGGTCGTGATGAATAGCCAAACCCACACCCCTAGACCCCTACGAGAGCGGCAAGTAACCCTACCAATTCTAGAGTTAGGAGACCCGGCCTCGACTCCTCGAGTTGGTCTCCCACTGGACTCCAGAACCCGGTTACTTGTGCCCTCCTCCTTGGGTCTATCCTAGTGCGGAAAAGTAAATAATATACAACAGGTGACAACTCCCGCAACCTGGAAGCGCCCCAATAAAAAAAAATATTACATACAAGTTTTTACATGAATGAAAATGAAAAACACTCATCTCACATAAAAACCCCCGGGCTATTCGAACACGACGATCCAATATAACATATCCAGCAACACATAACATCACAAGTCATCAACGTAAGTAAGTATGCATACCCCAATTGTCCTTGACGTATAGCAACGAAACCGGCGATATGAACATACTACACTTACGGTCACAGAAAAGAAAGTGTAAAACTACAACAATTGGAATCCGCAACCTCTTTAGACATCACATGCCTGACAGTTATAAACCCCGCATTTTAGTCCCATCATCGAAAACTCTTTTCGATATCCAATGAAACTAAACCGCTAGATTTATAACATCCATCCAGTTATCTCATAACCTTGTGTGGATTCCAATTATTGTATCCAATTCCGGATAAATAGAATATATTAAACTTTCCGATCGAACATTCGAACACCCAAGTTTTCCTGACACCGATCAACACATGAAATAGGTTCAAAGACATTCTCTTCATGCCTCAGTACCAACGGTCCAGCCGTAGAAGGGTCAAGCCAACGCCTCACATGTGGCACGCCGTACTGCCCCAAACCTGAAGGTTCAAAGGGCAGTTCAAGACGGTCACATAATCGAGTTAAGGTTTGTGTCTTCTAGAGGGACCATCGCGTTACTTGCACTACTTCGAACGTCTTTTAACCACAGAAAAGTCCAACACTTGGAATTATTCGGAAGGGGAAAACCTGGGTATTTATATCCGGTCGAACTCTTTAACATATTCTACAGTTATCTGGAAAAACACAAAAGACGAAATTTGATAATCCGATCGAAATACTGATTCCCAATAGTACCCCAAAATACTCTTCTGTAAAGTCACAATAAAAATATCCCAGAAAACATAGCAGTATATTACAAGAGTTACTGTGCAGAAATAATTATGAAAGGGAACAGTACGGCCGCGGAAGCGCCGCACATGCCTAGCATGTGCCGCCCTTCCGCGGTGGAAAAGTTGAATTACCCCCTCGTATTTCACAGTGATTCTAATAACACCCTGCTTGATTTTCTACATATTTTTAATCGACAAAAATCCGAATTTTTAGAAAAAGTCCAGAGAGCATTTTTAGGTTTTGGATTTCGGTTCGATCGGGTTTCAAATGTCGTCGGGACTTCGCCTAAGGCTCTAGCTAGGCTCTGATACCAGTGAAAGGTTCCTGGGCACCCTAGTGGGTTCTCACAAGGCATCGTGCATGCCAAATAAAAAATTTTAGTGCCAAGAAACCCTAGACAACGGATCTTTAACTAGATGTTTAGGCGAAAAGAAAGCTAGTTAACTGTTAACTACTAGGATACGGATATACAACCTTTGTAGATCCGGATTTCCGCCTCCTAAGCTCCACGTGGTCATGTCCTCGCTGTCCATCATGAATCCTTGACTCGATCATCGGCTTCATCGGGAAAGCGAGCGGAATAGGTCGTCGGCTTTGTGTCAAAGACGATCTACGTCGAGGTTGCACAAACTCAAGCTCCGACTTCACAAACTTGTGAAACTTGTGAAGTAAACACCCAAAACAACTTGGCAAGAGGTAGAGGGTGAAGAAATAGGAGGTGGGTTCACTTTAGAATTGGATTTAGCTCACTTTAACTCAAGATGCCATTGATGGACCTTGAGCTTTTCTTTTGAAGATGAAGAAGAAGAAGAGCTAGAATTATGATAAGTGTTATTCAAAATGAATAATAAATCAAAACTTATCATAACAATAACTAGGGTTAAGTGTAGAGAATAAACCATGGTCAAAGAGTGGGTTAGGGTTAAGCAAGAGGATAAGAATGGTTGCTAAAGTCAAGGGTTCAAGAAGCTTCATACAAGAAACAAATATAGCCACCATTCTCATTTTGAATTTATCCACCTAAATAAACAAATAAATGGATAAATAAATATGGAAAACCCTAATTACAACATAACCATGGTTTAATTCTATTCACTTAACCATATGATCAAGTATCATCAAACATGATACAAAAAGTGCACATAAGTATATCACATATACAATGTGCAATCCAAGTGAGAAAAATCCGTTTAAAGTGAACCAATACTAGTTAATGCAATGCAATATATCAAATATATAATTATGCATTAAATCATTAAATCAACATTTGATTCAATGATCCGGTCATGTCGCACATAACCGACTAGTATACAATGCATCGATTTATCGAATCAATGATTCGATAACTAGGTCATATCGAATATAACCAATCGAAACATATATCGCGAGAATGAAATGCGGTATCACATACACGCATTATTCTCGGTCCTGCACACATCTCATATGCGCTCCTATTTCGTTTCGCTTGAGCCAGGAAACCTCTGTGTAGGACTCTAAAGACTCGTCAATACGCCGGTAGCAGGTGATGATCATATCAAACACCCACAAGCCGCAAGCGGTCTGCTAAACGTAACGGCCACCCGGGTATTGAGCGATCAGAAGATCGACGAGCTAGCCCGCTCACACTCCTGCGAATCCGACCAGTAACACTTACCATACAGTCAAGTCTCTTCGTCAGATACGTCGCATATCAAGTCTAAGGGTGGTATACGTCAGACCCCAATAACCCGATAAGTCGTGCTGATGTGAGGCTCGTAACGGGTCGAGAAACTACTGGTAACACTTACCAGCAAATCTCTGATCAGCCCTGGCCAGGGACTTCCCTGTTACGGCCAATCGAGCACAGCGCAACATCAACCCCCAATACCGGGAGAGACGAAACCCCTCCTATCGCTCATTGCCTCCATGTGATTCGGGACTGTACCCAAAGACCACCGTTTTGCACGCCCTCATGGACGTGGTAAGGTGGAGATCAAAGCACAGTGGGAATCACACAAGACTCTATGACGATCTCGGGTCTACAGACTAATCTGTACAAGTGTCACCTGAGAACTGCCATCTGACGTGAGGTATAATACCATCTGGGAGTTCTCGGCGAGTCCGTCCAGTGTACCCAGTCTCCACTGAGCACCCGTATACCATCTCTGATGTCAAACACCAATGGATATGGGATCATCCATCGCCCATCACATGGGTCGAGAAGCGTATACGCTAGTCTACTCTGGTAAATCGATGCCCCGTCTCGAGATACCCACGACTAGGGACCTTGAAGGATGTACTTATGGACTACCATGTTCCCACTAGTATGATCTGCATCATAGTCTAGGTAGTCAAGTACAAATCCTAAGGGCTTTACCAACATGTAACTATAAGACAGTATAAAGAGACTAGTGTACATGTTAAGATAAATAGCAACCAGATAGCATACTATCATGTCGAGCAAGAAAGTCATCTCTATATATGTCCAAGCATCCAATATAATATACATAATCTGTACAATACTGGCCTCTAGGGCATACATACAACTAACAGAATCGTCGACCCCAATAACTCAACAAGTCATGCTGGTATATGGTTTATAACAGATCGAGAAACTTACTGATAACACTTATCAGTAATATCTCAGCAGCCCTGGCCAGGGACTTCCCATTATAGCCAATCGTGCACAGCACAGCATCAACCCCCAATACCGGGAGAGACGAAACCCCTCCTATCGCTCACTGCCTCCATATGCCTCGAGACTATACCCAAAATCCACCTGTTTGTACGACTCACTAGAGCCGCAGTTTGGTGGAGATCAAAGTACAGTGGGAGGACACACAAGACTCTATGACGATCTCGGGTATACAGACTAACCTGTACCAGTGTCACCTGAGAACTGCTATCCGACGTATGATATAATACCATATAGGAGTTCTCGGTGAGTCCGTTCAGTGTACCCAGTCTCACTGAGCACCCGTATACTATCTTCGGTGTCAACACACCAGACGGATATAGGATCATCCATCGCCCATCATATGGAACAAGAATGGTATGCGCTAGTCTAAACTGGAATATCGATGCCCTGTCTCGATATACCTACGACTAGGAACATTTCAAGGATATGCTTATAAACTACAGATGTCCCACTAGTATGATCCGCATCATAATGCCAGTAGTCAAACCAATATCCTTAGGGCTTTATCAACATGCACCAAATGAATATAAACATGATCAAGTGAACATATGATAAAGTAAAACCAGATAGCATACTATCATATCGAGCAAGACTGTCCTCCGAATATATATATTTATATACACATCAGTACATACACTATCTCATAATGGCCTCTAGGGCATACATATATCCAACACACACGACCAGGGGAACGTCGGGTTTCAGTAGCGGCTCTGTGAAACCCGGGGATCCCAGATATCTGTATTGTTCTGTGATGCTGTACATTTCTGTGCTATTGCATTTTATCACGCCTTGAGCGAAAATTATATATTATATATATACTAGTAGATGTTGTATATGTTTTGCATCCGCGCTCGTCCAGTCCCCGCTCTGTCGTTAGTTAGCTAACCTAACGGGTGATGACGGGACCCAGTGGCGAATGCGGATGGCATATACGTACGTCATTATTTTCGTTCTTTTGTGGTGTGATCAATTGATGGGACTGCGTTGATTCGGATCAATGCAAGATAAACAAACCTATTCTGATGTTGTTGGAACATTTTTTCAAAAAGCTGTTATTGCAAGGGCGTTCTCTTTTGTTTTGCACAGTGGTATTCAGTTGGAATATCCTGCTCCTCAGTCGACGAGGCAAGGGCCGAGATCCCTTCACCGGGAGTGACCCCTTGGACAGAAGTTTGCATCAGGGAAATAACTTCACTATAGCCGATTACTTTTGCTTTGTATCGTGGTATTCAGTTGGAATATCCTGCACCTCATTCTACGGGGAAAGAGCCGAGATCCCTTCACCGGGAGTGACCTCTTTAGCGAAGGTTTTCGTCACTATATTTTTCTAAAAAGCTATCCGTTCCTTCAACGATATCAAGTTCATTATGTTAAAGGTTTTTTCCAGAAACCATTCGTAGCCCTCCGTCGTTTCAGACGGGTAGCACGTAGTATTCATGCTGTGTTTGTTGGCCTTCGTCAAGGCATAGTGTATGGTAGCTGCTTGTTACCTTTCTGCTGCATAGATAGATGCGTTGGTTTGGGACAGTCGTATAGCCTTGTTGGCCTTCGTCAAGGGCTTGTACGGGTGGGTTCAAATCAACCTGGACAATGACGGGTAGAACTTGACATGTGACTTATGATTTGTTGGCCTTCGTCAAGGTCATAAGAGCATGGGGCAAAAATCCACATCGGGAGTTTCTAAAGAAACTGAAATTTGCCAGATATGCGCATACCTTCTGGAGTGTGATAGCGTGAGCGGATTCCGTCACGTTATCATGCAATGATAGTTGGATCCCGATTCCCACTGATGAGTTGGTTTACTCCTCGGGTTATCCCGGCTAATTCTTCTTTCAGGTTTGGGGAAGAATTTGACGTTACAGTGGGAGGTTTCCAGATTAGATAAAGTGATAACCATTCTGATCTAGGTTAGAGTGCACGCTGAGTGTTTCTTTTCTCTCTCTCTTTGGCAGCGACCATTGACTCGACCCTAGACTATGACTCAGTGACCAAGTTGACCGAACCTTCTTAACACTGGCTTTTGGATTGTCAGAGTTGCAGACCTCATTGCCACTCCTACTTTTACCCTTTTCTCCAGGACACCCCGTATTACTACGAACGTCCACTTCCACTGGACAAAACCATCGTATGGTTATATACGAACTCGAAGGAATTCGAGGATGGTTTCCGGTTCTGGAGAAAACGAATAGGACTATTCAGTTGTCTTTTCCTTTTTCCTTCTCTCAGGTTGCGAGTACTCCTTGGATTAGGAGATAGTACACCTATTACGCAAATTGGACAGTCTTCTTCCAAACCATAGGCAGGTGCCGACCGGTAGGGAATGAAGAAAACCAATTAGCCTGAATGGTGTACAGAAGGTATTAAGTTAAGACAAAGCAAGGCATTAGTAAGAGGGCAAAGTAAATTGCGACTGCTATTCACGACCAAACCAAGTATTTCTTCGCCAATCCTAAATCACCTTTGTATTTCTCCAGGATACTCCGTATCACTGCGAAGATCCCAAGTTTATTGGATAATCCATCGTATGGTTATATACGAACTCGAAAGGAACTTGTTCCAGTTCGGGGATGGATCCTGGTTCAGGAGAAATAGGAATTAAGTTCATTCGGTTGTCTTTTATCTTCACCTTCTCTCGCATTGCGAGTGCTCCTAGGATTAGGACAGTACACCCATTATGCTTATTGGATAGTCATCTTCCAAAGCATAGGCTGGTGCCGAACGGTAGGGAAGGAAGAAAAACCATTTGGCCTAAAGGGGTGTGCAGAAGGTAATGACTAAAAACATATGAAGGAATTTGAAGAGGTGGCAAAGAATTATACGGTTATAGTTGTGAATTTGGATAATGGAAGAGGCATTACTAGGAATACCAGGATACCCCATCGAAACATTTCAATGTTTCAGTTTCACTGTGTACTGTTAAAAGAAAACTGATTTCCCAATTAGACAATTGCTCCAGGGTATGTATTTACCAGGTATGATTCTCACATCTGTATGGTTTTACAAGATGATGAGTGGGAGTAAGTTATTGGGAATTAGGTGATCATCCTCATTATATCGGGATTCGTTGTAATTGGTGATATTTGAGGAAATCACCTGGGCTGTTTGCCGGTCGGCAAATATTTGGTTTTGAATATCCGTTGTTGTGCACCAATTTCAAATTGATATATTTTTACGTCTAATTTTATAGAGTGAGACATACCTTTTTGAAATTGTGTCTATGATATTTACCTATATAAGTGGATGGTTAGGTAAGGAGCATTGAACAGCGGTGTAATTCTTCTTAACCATAAGTACAGTTTTCAACCTACAACACACAGTGAATGAGTTATTAGACTCAGCGGACTTATACAGAGTATTGTATGTTGTCCAGTGTCCATTAGGACAGAGGGGTAGGTACTCGTACTATATTCTGTTTACTTGTGACTTCTCTAGTTCTTAGACAGGTGTTTCGTAGAAACACAGGGTCTAAATTTTGAGAAGTTATAGGTATATGAATAAAGTAGAGAACCAGGTATTGCAAGTATCGGGATTCTTCAAGGTGATCGAAGATGTAGATACTTGTGAATGGTATTCAGTTGATAGTAATGATTAAGAGAATTTGCTTCTCTTTCAGGTTACTCATAATTGGAAGTGCTCCTAAGTTGAGTAACGCTGATCGGCCTCCTTCCATTTACTTGACATGCACTGGAGACAGCTGCGTGATTTGAATCTGGTTCAATTAAATCAGTGCCTCTGTTTTTGTATTGGATATAAAATAGTTCATATCTTGACATTGTTAAGGTACGGGGAGTTTTCCGGCTTATGCTTAAAACCAGACTCCGGATAACTCAAGGCACGTTTCTGTAATTGCTGTTTGTGGGTTGACCCGGGCTATGACGAGGGTTGACTTTCTACCATCTGGAAGATCAATAGTGATATTGTTCTAGACTCTCCACAGTTTTAATTAAAAATAGATTTTTTTTCATAAAACAGTAGTGGGAGTATGGTAGAACTGGAAGTGATTCCAGAACCGCAAACGATTACTGAAGATTTGATAAAGAACCTAAAGATTCAATCTGGTTTGACATTCCATTGGCCACTCCGCAGATAAAGTGGGTAACCTCAGGCACCCGAGAGGTACTTCGGTATGCTCAAGGACGGTGGCAGGGAGGTTCTTGTTTACCCAGACTTGCCATTGCTGTTGTTCCAGACTGTGAGACCCTGCAGGAGGATGAGTATAGCGTCGTTCTAAACTTGCTTTAGAAATGTACGTGTATATGACTCTGCCAGAGGGTTGTCGTAGTCAGTGGGAGCAGCGGAAGCATTGGTGGACAGTTGGCTTACGTCTATTTATAGACTAAAGCAGATATAGCGGAGATAGATCATCAATTTCTGATGTGACAGTCATAGGTTTGACTTCATCAGAATAGGGGATGGATCTGTTGAGAAGGTAGTAGGGTGTGATGTCCTGGTATTTGGATGACATACACAGAGTAGGAAAGGAAATTCATATACTACGATCGGTTATACTTTGGTCGTCACACAGTGGTTTCTCCACATAGGACTTGGATCTTATATCGTACATTCTGGTTACTAGATCTATGGTTTTAGATCTAGATTTGGGTGGTTTCCCAATCAGGGTACTTAGACAGCATTCTAAGAGTATTTAGAATAGACGACTCCTGGCACGGTAGTATACCTGCAGGTAATGGAGTCACCCTCTCTAAAGGTGTCTTACAGATTAAAGGGGAGAGGGATACACATGATTGGCAGATCACTTGCTTAGGCAATTGAGTTGATCATGAGATGTCAAGTACCACACCAGATGTTGTTTTTTGCTGTAGATGCAATAAGTTGATATTGATCCAATCCTGGAGAAACAGTCGGAAGCAGTTTTAGAACATAAGTTGATGTTCTAGGGAAATGATAACGACAGCCTCATTCGGGAGACAATTATCATTCCAGGCTTCCAAGGTGACCTGGATGGCAGAGTGACTGTCAAAGTTATAGTTTTCCCTCTGACGAGGGGCAGTATTTTGGACAGGTGGTCCAGGTGGATACTGAGGGAAGGATGGCGCAGGATACTGATTAAGTTCAGTTGACGATACAGTCTAAGAAGTTTGGATTTGGAGTTCATTTATGAGCTAGGTCCCATCAGACATCCAGACATTCTAAGACAGGTATTGCTCATTTCGGGAGATGGCTTTCTCCCCGAACATGGGATATAGAGAGACATAGAAAGAAACATCACAGCGTATCCACTCACTGAGGCTATTCCTCGAACGCAATAGTTTCGCAAACGAGCTTTGTGAGACTGACTAGTAGAGGAGTTGGGTGTTCGGTATCACACGGGCTGTGAGTATGCGACATCGCAATAATTAGCCTTGAGTGCAAGTGGGAGATTGTTGGATATAGTGCCCTCAGAGTCAATTATTGGATCACAGGCACGTGATTGCAATGATTGAGGAGGACCTATGCCGGCAGGACAGTCTTACTCGAGATGATAGTATGCTATCTGGTTTATCTTTATCATCGTGTACTGCTTTAGGTGACCTTACGAGTCGCTATTACACGTTGATAGAGACCCTAGGATTCTTGCTTGACTACCAGCAGTATTTGGGCGATCATATACGTGGGAGCTGGGGTCTATAAGCGCATCCTTAAAAGGTCCCTAGTCGTGGGAGTTTTGAGATAGGGCATCGATTTCCAGTGTAGACTAGTGTATGCAGTCGAGACCCCGACGAGGGGCGGTGGCCGGTCTCACAAGCTACTGGTGTCAGTTGGTTCACCTAAGATGTATATAGGTACTCACTGGGTTATGAGTACACCGGACAGGACTCGCCGGGAACCTGCTAGTTGGTATTATACCTGACATCAGATAGCAGTTCCCTGGTGACATGTGTACAGGTTAGTTCATCGACCTGAGATCGTCATTTGTCTCGTGTGAGTTCCCACTGTGCTTTGATTACTACCCTACCACGGCTCAAAGGAGTCGTGGAAACAGGTTTTAGTTGGGTACAGTCCCGAGCCACATGGAGGCAGTGAGCGGATCTGCAGGGGTTCGTCTCTCCCGGTATTGGGGGTGAGGTCGTGCTGTGTCTAGGAGAGCCAGAACATGAAAAGTCCTTGGCCAAGGCAGGAGATTTGCTGGTAGGTATTCCAGTAGTATCTCAGGATGTTCTGGGCTACACTCCGACACGACTTGTACCGCTATTGGGGGTCTGACTTTTACCAACCCCCTAGGCCCGCCATGCGATGCTCATAGACGAACGGACCGGACTGTACGGATATTGTCACTGAGAGGCTCAGTAGGGTGTCAGGATGAGTTCGCTCATCGACGTCCCTTTTGGTCAATAGCTGGTGGCCCGTTATGTATTGGCTGATACCTCTGACGTGCTAGTGGTTAAATCCACAGCCATAGTATTGACGAGTCTTTAGAGTCCACCACACTCAGTTACTCAGGTTTCGGGCGAAACGCTGTAGAGGCCGTATGGAGATATGGCAGGGTTCGATCAGATACGTGCGGTATTGCACGGATCATGATCGGACGGATTTTACTAGCCGGCTTTGGTTTGAGCCGGATCCTAGTATTAGATAGTGTAGATATTGTCTCTTTGCATTTGTGTTCAGTGAGAATACAAATGCGGGCATGTATTTGCAGTAGCGGGGTTTTCCTGTAATTTATTACGGGATCAGTTTTCTGAAGTTGCCAGTTTGCATTCCGTTCCGGCAGGTTTTCTTTTATTCCTTCACGGCTGGACTTTCCGTTGGAGGGTGTTATCTGCACATTTACAAATAACATTTTGTGGAGGGGTTTCTTGCATAAGTGTGGCTTCATGATTATTCTTTCATCATGAGATTCTTTTTGAGTCCATTCCTTTGTTTTTCATGTGATGGTTTGTGAGTGGATTGAAATGGAACTTGGTGTGACCATTTTCTCATACATACATTCCCCTTCTTCTCTTGGATTTTTCTTCATTTTTTTCTCCACCATGAGCATAAGGGGCCGGCCACTTCTAGAGGGAGAAGTGAGGGGATTTTATTTTAGTGGGTGGTGATTTATCTCATCTCATGCCTTGAAAAATTAAGAGCCCCATTTTCCTTCTCTCAAGTTCATTCTTTTCCTCCACATACCATGGAAACTTCTAACCCAAAAGAGACAACCCACTACACTAGTCTACAGCAAATCTTGGACGCGTCGGCTAGCCAACTTCACGCCCGAGTTGCCTCGGTCCAGAGGTGGGAGCCCGTAAACGAACCCGGCTACGTGGTGCCCTTTCCGACGAGGACGCGACGGACGGAGATTCCACGGGAGATCGGAGTGGAGACGAAGACCGAAGGACACGGATCGCTTGGTATAGCTTCTTTACTCTTTTCTAGTTTGCTATTAGCTAGGTTAATCGCCCGATCCGGGTGAAAAGTGCGCGGTGGTGCCGGTTTGCTAGTTTGCAAAGTTTTTGTTTCCGCGTTTCCGGCGTCGGATCGACGGCCGGGGCGCCGCCGCGGACTTACAGATCCATATAGACGCATTCTTCCAAATTACCATTTAAAAAGCCGTCTTTACGTCCATCTGCCAGATCTCATAATCGTGGAAGGCAGCAATGGCAAGAAGGACCCGAATGGATTTGAGTATAGCCACTGGAGAAAAAGTTTCGTCATAGTCCAAACCAGGTCTTTGACGAAAACCCTTTGCAACAAGTCTAGCCTTATAGGTTTCAACCTGTCCATCCACACCAATCTTCTTTCTGAAGATCCATTTGCATCTTACGGGTTTTACCCCATCTGGAGCAATATCCAAAGTCCATACTTTGTTGGTGTACATGGACTCCATTTCGGTCCGCATTGCATCCAGCCATTTTACCGAGTCTCCGCTCTGTATGGCTTGTTGGAAGCTAGTAGGGTCATCATTATCAATGTTGCAATCTTCTCGATCCCCGTCTATGAGAAAACCGTAGTATCTCTCGGGAGGATGAGACTGCCTACTACTTCTGCGAATAGGCGCTGGGATGTCCCTTTCTTCTGAACCTTCTTGTTCTACCAAACTTTCAGTAACAGCTTGTGGTTCTGGAATTTCTTCCAGTTCTATTATGCTCCCATTCTTCTGATTTTCTAAAAATTCAGCTTCCAAGAAGTGGGCACGACGAGAAACAAAAACCTTTTATTCCTCTGCGTAATGGAAATAATACCCCTTGGAGTTCTTTGGATATCCCACAAACTTACACTGTACTGAGCGTGCCTCGAGCTTGTCCGGATGCTGCTTTTTTACAAAAGCTGGACATCCCCACGTCTTCAGGTACTGAAGATAGGGTTTCTTCCCACTCCACATCTGATATGGTGTGGTAGGCACAGTCTTGGTTGGAACCTTATTCAAAAGATATGCAGCTGATTCTAGTGCATAACCCCAGAAGGATCGCGGTAACTCAGCCTTATTCATCATGGAACGAACCATATCCAATAGGGTTCGATTCCGCCTTTCCGATACACCATTGTGTTGTGGTGTGTATGGAGGAGTAAGTTGAGAGAGAATTCCATTCTCTTTTAAGTAACCCAGGAACTCGGCACTTAAGTATTCACCGCCTCGATCAGATCTCAGTGTCTTGATACTTTTGCCTGTTTGGTTTTCCACTTCATTCTTGTATTCCCGGAATTTCTCAAAGGCCTCGGATTTATGCTTCATCAAGAAGATATGTCCATTCCTAGAGAAATCATCCGTAAAAGTAATGAAGTAGGAATAAACACCTCGCGCATGTGTAGACATTGGACCACACACATCGCTGTGTATGAGTCCCAAGAGCTCGCTCGCTCTTACTCCGTGTCCAGTAAATGGAGTCTTTGTCATCTTTCCCATGAGACAAGATTCACAAGTAGCATAAGATTGATATTCGAACGGATTCAAATATCCTTCTCTATGTAACTTAGTTAACCGTGTTTCATTGATGTGACCTAGTCTACAATGCCATAAGAAAACCTGATTTATTTCTGGAGACTTTCTTTTAAGTGTGTTCTGGACATTGAAAACCTGAGCTTGATTCAATATGTATATACCGTTATCTAATGTACCGGACCCAATTAGAACTTGATTTAGGTGGATGTTTACTACATCGCTTGCGAATGTAAAATCATATCCCTCTCTTGAAAGTGAAGACACTGATATGATATTACAAGTCAAACTAGGTACATACAAACAGTTACGTAGAATCAATATCTGCCCACTTGTCAAACCTAGGCGATATTCTCCCACGGATTCAGCGTCCACGCTCATTTCGTTCGCAACTCTGAGAGACAAATCACCTACCCTGATAACTCTACGGTTTCTCAAAGCATGTAATGAATTACAAATATGAGATCCTGCTCCGGTATCTAGTACCCAGGAAGTAGAGTTAATTGACAAACGGTTCTCAATTACAAACACACTCGAGGCCGAAGCCACAACATGCTTCGTATCCTGGCTACTGGCTTCCAAAGCCCTGCAATCCTTTTTCCAATGCCCGTTTCCATAACAATAGGAACAACCCTCCTTCCTTACACCAAGTCCCGAAACTTTTGCTCTTCCCTTTCCTTCTACTTCACTTACACCGTGTATTGGCTTTGTGGGGGTCTTCTTCTTTTCACCCTTTGCTTTCGCCCTGGATGCAGAAGAAGACGGTCCCCCATTAAGCAGAGCGGGTGTCTCCCTGGTTTCTTTCAGGGTGTAAGTAGAGGGTAGGGACTGTGGAAATAAGTCAGCATATGACCTGTTTCCCAACATGGTCTCCAGGTCCATGAGCTCATCAATATAGTTAGTCATCGTAAGGACGTCGTCCCCTACAGATGACCCGACAGCCAACCTCGCTTGAAGCAATTCGTTCGAGGTCTCATATCTTGCGATACGAGATTGCTCTCCATATAAATCTTTGTTATGGTGGAAGATGGAAACTAAGTCCATCTTCTCGTGCTGCTTTTGGTATACACCATCAACTGAAGCCAACACGAGGACTTGGCATTCGCACTGTCCTTTTCCCTTGTCTAACGGATATCCATATCCGCGACGGTGGAAACTGGACCTGCGACAGCGGGGGCTTAAGTCGTAATAGGGTGGTCCAGCTTGTCATAGGCAATTGACATCTGGACAGACCTTTGCCAGTCATAAAAGTCAGATTCAGTCAACTTGTTATCTAGATGTAACCTAGTCATGGTCATATGGTCGATGCAATTAAGAGAGAGAGAAGAAAACACTTTAGCATGATGCTCTTGCAAGTTTAAATTGTTTTTAATTTGTCTAAACTGGATGGCTCCCACTGTTTCTCGAATTCTTCCTCAAACCATAAAAGAAGAATTAGTCAGGACTGATCTCACCGTACAATACTTGCTTAACCGTTCATCCAGGCTAGTGTTGGTATTTCGAGGGAAGTTTTATGACGCTTTCGTGAAGTTCCTTAATTAAATAACCTCTTTTCCTTGGAGGCGTAGCCCCGCTAACACTGTTCTAGACACCTACTTGGTTTATAGCATTGATCGTTAAGTGACGAATCTCCTGATAAGTAGCATATACTCACAGTAGGATCGGAATCCAAATATCATCGTGTGATAATGCTAAAGGAATCCTACCAACATTATCAAACTCCAAATGGTATGCAACACTAGCAAGTTTCAGTTTCTTTAGAAACTCCTGATATGGATTTTTGCCCCATGCTCTTATGACCTTGACGAAGGCCAACAAATCATAAGTCACATGTCAAGTTCTTCCCATCATTATCTTGTTAATTTGAACCCACCCATACATACCCCTAACGTTGGCCAAATGGCAGTACGACTTTCCCAAACTAACTCATCTATCTATGCAACATGTGAATACCCCAGCAGCTACCAAACACTATGCCTTGACGAAGGCCAACAAACATAGCTTGAATACTACTGACCATCCATATGAAATGACAGAGGGCTACGACTGCTTTTGGCGAAACCGTGAACGTAGTGAACTTGATATAACCGAAGGAACCTGATAGCTTTTTAAAAGGAGTGGTTAAAACTTCGCAATTAAAAATTCTGCTCTTTTAAAATAACCGAGTGGTTTCTTTTAAATTTGTTCCAACGATTCAGCTTTGGTTTGTTTTCTTTGCATTAATATAATGCGTCCCATTATTGCAGAAAACAACGAAAATACAACATCCGCTTATGTCATCCGCATTCGCCACTGGGTCCCGTCATTCACCCGTTAGGTTACTTAACTAATGACAGAGCGGGGGCTGGGCTAGCGCGGATGCAAAACATAAGCAACGCCTACTAGAATCATATATATAGATATTGTACATTCGTCAGACGCAATAATAGGCATTCCAGATCACAGATGAACATATTGGATATACTAGGAATCCGTGTTTCGTTTGAGCCTGCAAAAAAAGATGGATTACACGGTCGTGATGAATAGCCAAACCCCACCCTAGACCCCTATGGGTACGGCAAACTACCCTCCAAGTACCCGAAGTGAAGCGGTCTCCCACAACGACGTGAGTAGGCCAATAAGCACTTCAAAGTACCCGGTAGTTTGTGTACCCCACCTTGGGTCTATCCTAGGAGCAGAAAACAGTAAAAGAAATAATACAACGGTAGCTACACCTCAACCCGGATGTGCCCCGCGAAAGAATATTACAACATATTACAATTTACATCGAATGAAAGATAAAAACTCTTATCTCACATCTCCGGCTATTCATCCACGAAAATCCAATGAAGTTCATATCCACAAACCAATATCCATTGCAGAAATGTGCAACCCCCAACTAACCTACAGACTAGCAATTAGGGGAGGTTTACGAACACATTAAACATCACAGATAAAACCTGATTAGCAAATAACTTAGAATTTTGATCGACAACCTTTTTCCGTGTCTACCCCAAATGCAAGCCAGCATTGAAAAAACCTGGGCAGAAACAAAATATACAGGAAAACAGAACACCCAAAAATAAGAGTTACTGTGTAAATACGAGTCAACTCGGAGTTGACACGACGCGCTTCCGCGGCGGATTGCACTAATCCGCCGCGCTTCCACGGTCTTCTCACCGAGTTAGCCCCTCGTATTTCTCCAGTATTCTTAGAATTCCATGCTGTGAATTTTCATACATCTCAAATAATTTTTTCGACAAGTTTAAAATCGACATAAACTTTAGGGGTCCGGGGTTAAGTTTTCGTGTTTTTCCGACGATCGAAGTTCTAATTAGTTGCTAACAAGCTAGTAAAGGTTTAGTAGGCTCTGATACCACTGTAAGTCCATGTCACACACCCCACGTGTTCGCGGGGAGGCGTAATATATGAAAAACAATTATCAAAGTTTCGTAATACGGACTTGAGCACACGGATCGTGTCTAAACCATTTCTAGCAAACTACGAGAGGTTTAACTACTCTGATTTGAAGTTATACCTCACGTTACTTGTCCTTCGGGTCTTCATCGCTATCCTCCACATCTCGTAGGCTCTATGGAACATGGGTACCTCAACGGTCTCCTCGAGTCAAAGACGATCCACCCGAGAGTCTATAGTCCGAGCTCCTATCTCAAATCTGAGATAATTACGGCTTCTAGTTTGCTAATCTAGAAGTCCTAGAGGGTGTAGAGTATTTAGATGGATTACTTAGTCACTTAAACCCTAGGATTCTCAACTCATGAGAGCTTTTAGGGTTTGAGGAAGAAGATGAAAACTTGAGGAGAGAGAATTGTTTTGTGATTATCAAATGAATTATCTCCCATGATAGAATATCATGAAGCATACAAATATCTCTTGATCAATATCTAGAAATATCTTGTAAGCTTCATTTAATCCTAATGGTGAATCACCTCATGAGTCATGGTTCATTTAATGAAAACCTACACTTCATCCTCCACCTCATTTAGTTTAAATCCTAAAAGGAAATAAACACAAATGTGTCACCTTCTTCTAGAAGCTTCCCGACAAATTACGATACTTCCCCTCCCATCTGTATTTCCGAAAAACATGGATAATCTTTGACTGAATAAATCCATCTGTATAATACTAGAATCTGGCTTAAACCAAAGCCCGCTAGTATTATCTGCCGGATCATAGTACGTGCACAAGTGTACGTAAGTGATCGCGGCCCTGCCGTAAAACCATACGGTCTCTACACCTTTTGCCCGGTGCAGGGAAACTCTCTATGTGGGACTCTAAAGACTCGACACTACGCTGGATGTGGGTTTAACCACAGGCCGCAAACGGTACTAGCTGTACGTAACGGTCCCCAGGTAGATGTCGATAAGAAGGATGATGAGGAAACCCATCCAAACTCCTATTGAGCCTGTATGTCACAATCTCCGTACAGTCCGGTCTTTTCGTCTAGGACTATCGCATATTGGGCCTAGGGGGGCGGTAATTATCAGACCTCTAATAGCGGTATAAGTCGTGTCGGAGTGAAGCCCATTACACTTTGAGAAACTACTGGAACCTACCAGTAAATCTCGCTTGCCCTGGCCAGGGACTTTGCGTAATGGCTCTCCATACACAGCGCGATATCAACCCCCAATACCGGGAGAGGCGAATCCTGTCTAACCGCCACTGCCTCCAAGTGCTTCGGGACTGCACCCAAATACTACCTGTTTGCACGACTCCTTTGAGCCGTGGTAGGGTAGTAATCAAAGTACAGTGGGAACACACCCGATGCGAAGTAGCAGTGTCAAGTCGACGGACTAAGCTGTACTCATGTCACCTGGGAACTGCTATCTGACGATGGGTATAAAACCAACCTGCAGTTCCCGGCGAGTCCTGTCCGATGTACCCGTAACCTAATGAGCACCTGCATACTATCTCCAGTACGACGTACTGATGGCTGTGGGACAGACCATCTCCCTAACTGGGATGAGAAGCGTACACACCAGTCTACTCCGGAGTATCGATGCCCCGTCTTGATAATCCTACGACCAGGGACCTGTATAGGATGTTTCTTATAGACTACCCGGCCCCTACTAGTGTGACTGTCATCACAACGCTGGTAATCAAGCAAAGATCCTAAGGGCTCTACTAATATGTATAAGCGATATGTTAAAAGAAACATATGCACATATTAAAGTAGAAACAAACCAAGTAGCATACTACTATTTTTAGCAAGACTGTCAATACAACTGTGAATATCGTAAGCTTCCATTAAGTAATATACAAACTAGTATGATACAGTAATGGCCTCTAGGGCATAAACACAAACAATATCAATATACAACGCCTCTGCATGCGTGTCACATCTCTGATGTCGGTAGAGTGGAACGTCATATCATCAAGATCTCGTATGAACCTCTTACTCTACTTTTCTCTGCTGTCGACTGCTTCGGGCTCGTCTCATCGTGGCTGCATGGACTGTGCTCCAACGGCTATACTCGTATCTGGAGTCTCCCAAGCAATGCATCCCATCACATGATATCCGAAAGATATCGAACCTTTCGATCGATTCGTCAAGGTTCCATAATTTCCCCCAAGAGCTAAACATCTTGGGTACAGTTTAATAGTACTCCAGTACATGCCACAGCACCTGTGGACCAGCCGTAGAAGGGCAAGCCCAAGCCTCACAAATGGCACCGCTGAACTGCCGCAAACCTTAAGGTTCAAAGGCGTTCCATGGTCATTACGCGAGTTAGGGTTTCATTCTTCTAGAGGGTCCATAGCATTACTTGCATTTGTCTCTGAATACTTTAAACTTAGAAAATGGGCTCCTGACATTCGATCGTCTCCATCGACTCTCAACGTACCTGCGTGAAGTCGTCTCTAGCTGGAATCAATCTATCTGATGACCTCGCATAGGGGTAAGAGAACGAACCACATGTCCTAGTCATTCATCCTCGGGTGACTAGCGACCTTCTATCATATCTCTAAGTACAACTCGTACTGCAATAGCTCCAACATCTGGGGCAATATCTCGTCGTTCGCAGCAAGAACTGGCTCTTTTGTCCGCACGCTGAAAAGTGCCTCAATCATCAATTAATAGGTGCATCGACGGTCATCACATTCTGGCTGGCCTCTAGCAGTAGCCTGATCCTCTGGTGCTGATCTGCACGTCCGAGAAATCCCGTAAGAGCGATCCATCAACGCTCATGACGTGAAAACACCATAAAACGACGCCTCTATGCAATCATATGTCTCTGGAATCACGCCCTGGTCAGTCCTTGTCCGCGACATGCTCATGCTGATGCAACTCTAGCCGGGGCTCTCCCTGCCCGTGTAATCGTGGCAGCAAAATCATAACCAATATCGATGAGGATAGATCATAGGAATGAATATAATATTGTGCAAGGAAATGTACATCCTAAGACTCCTTATGCAGAGTGGCGTATCGTAAGTATGCCGCGGAACATACACATGGTACGTCACTCTCCTTAAGTCACCTACTCCATCAACCAAGGTCAACCTACGCGACGAGAGTTCGGGTCTAATACCCCCTCGACTAAGTCTAAGTTCCGTAAGGTCAAGCCTAAGTTCCGAATATATACAAACGCTCTATGCTCCGCATAGTTAAACCTAGACTCGAACCAAGGTTAACTTAGCGCTCTGATACCAACTTTGTCACGACCCAAAATAGCACGTGACTGGCCCTTGAATCATATGAAGTCTATAGGACCTCATCTAACTCAAGTAAGCCAAAAGCCCAGAAATCTAAAACAATTTTAAATAATAAATGAAGGAAAACTAGTTTTAAAGAAGTGAAGAAAACGTGTTTTAAAAACAAGGTTTTTAAATAATTAAGCCGAATATGCATTTTTAAAACCTCAAGTCTTTTCTGGAAATTTCGGCAGAGTTTCCTTTGTAAAAACTGGCTCCAAATGGGGTACAACATGAATAATATATGCACAATGATAAAAGGCATCTCCAAGCGGGAGCTAGCTCTTCGTCAATCGACGGTCACAACTATGCAAGCAATATGATATACAACGCCGAAGGGCGAGGATCAAAATTCAAAAGAAACTCGAAATCATCAAGGAAACTATAATACTACAACGCGCGACTCTAAGGTCGAAATAATACACAACTGGTTTCTAAGTCTGAATAAATATACAAGTCTGGTTGATGGGATTTCTAGATACAACAACGAAAATAAATAAGTACAATGGTGGTCACGATACGAGTGAACCCACCTACCAAAGCAATCACCCAGAAAGGAAGCAGTGTGCCAGAAAGCCGCAATGAAACCTGTACGGCAAAACCTGCAAGAAGCTGTGGCACAACGGGGGTGAGTTGCCAACTCGTGAGTAGAAAATATCACAGAGCAGAAATCGTATGTATGACTCAATTCTAGGTCAATACGATCAGTAATAATGTATATCCTCAATATGATAAAGTCTGAAGTATAATAAGGTGGCAAGGGTAAACATCTATACGTAAGTGTAGTACCAAGTGCTCGTGCCAGTGCCTCAGGTAGCAACATATCATAAATATGAGGTGTGATCAATGTAATCAACATGAATCAAAGTCAACTATATCATGAAGTCTATAAGTATGTGGATATCATCCAACTATGTAATCAATGTCTGTATGCATGTGGATCTCGTCCACGTGTCACCCAATGACACAAAACATCATGCATGTAAATATCATAAAGCATATGCATGGAAGTATGAGGATATATATCAACGTGTGTCCCTCGCGACACATCAAAATCATGGAACCTGAGTGTCTAGCATCGACACTCGAAAACATCATGAAACCTGTGCCCGGCATTGGAACGTAAATTCTCATATATATATAAGGCTCCGTCAGTCCGGATCGGCCCACGGGTTCTGTCAGTCCGGGTCGGCTCGTATCATCTCTCAACTCCGGTCGGTATCCTCCGGATATCCGTCGAGCTCAAATACAATCACCGGTAGGTAGTGGTCCCTCTGGCAGGCTCATCGTCATCTATACGAAATCTCTCTCTCGCCCCGGGGTACCATACCGGGTCCACCATGAACCCGCAAACGGATCATCCGCCTCCTTGAATCGGGTTTCACATGTCACACGTCTCAGAACCAAGAAAACACATGGTGGACGCACTGAAATATCATATCAAGAGAAACCGGGTTTTTAAAAACAGTACATGCTTTCTTTTGAAATAGCCACGGTTCTCAAATCCAGAAATCTCATGAAAACAGCATATCCCAATGCGTATAATCATAATACATGATGTATGCGACATATAAAAGAAATGTAAGCATATCAGTATATCATGCAACATGGAATAGTAATATGCACATATCAAGGGAAAACCGCTCTTTCAAATGAATCCAGTTTTAAAATATATCTTGCGGTTCCCAAATCTCAAAAATCAAGCCAGAATCATCTATGTATGTGCAATTATGTATGTATGCAAGTATGGGTGTACAATATGTGTGTACGCAAATATGTCATACAAGGAGTCATACCCTGATGCAACAATCCTACTTTGTAGTGGCATGGCAATTATCGATGATGAAGTGTGTGAGCCGGCAAGCAGGTGTACGTGGAACTATGCATCATCGATAATGGTGCTGGTGTCCTGACAGCATAGGTTTAATATAACAATAAACGCATTTAAACATGCAATGCGATGCGAAAAGCAAGAATATGCGAAAAATGAATAATAAACACAACAGTGAAGAATCCACATCAATATATAAATATGTCATACAGTTTTGCCATTTGAAATAACACGAATCGTGGTGTTTAGAAAAATAAGGTTACTGTGTTTTTAAGAAAAGGTGCGTCCTTTGAAATATCCGTAGAATTCCTTAGCCTGTCTTTTAAAATACTCACGATTCGTAGTTTTGAAATAGGTATGACTCGGGTCTAGTCTAACATCTACTGAGTACTACAGAACTAAACGAACAGTCTAACCGAAAGGGTAAGGGAAACCACCTAAATCTGAGTCGATATACATATAAATATAATAGTCGGTGATCCCGCCTCAATAGTATCACATACGATACAATATACAATATGACATCCTCGAGTCAAGAGTGCAGATCTATCATCAATATATATCTCTTATGTAAATCCGTCGTACAGCATCCCAAATCTGGGTACGGGTCGAATCTCACATTTAACTCATCAATTATCTGGTATCCTTATCATCATATCTCATGAACTGGGGTACTGATCTAAGTCTAGTACAAGCTGATACCATCTATAATTATATGTGTGCGTGTATGAAAACACACGCCTAAAGGCCCGCTAAAATCTTATGTCATATCTTCTAATACGAACCTCATCAAATCACCGATCTCATGGCACCATGCCTAAACTCATCGACTCATCTCCAAATACCATATACAATCCTCATCATCCATGTATAAGTATACGTATTTATATACCTATTCCAATACCTGTGTGTGTATATATATATATACGTATTCCCATGTACACACAAGTATAATAAAGTAAGCATGTGTGTGCGTGTAGGTGTAAGCCTATTCTAGGGATCGCAACTAAGAAGCTATACTAGTTCACTTCTAATAACCCTAATCTAACCATTGAACACCTAATCATATCTTGAATATCCATGTCACACATAAAAGATATCATATATATATAGCATACTATACATCGAACCGCGGGGGTGCTATACGCCATCCACCCGACTTCCCCCGTAGATATAATCTACTCGCATTGCTCCCGTATGCCGTTACCGACGTCGCCACGCGCTTGCTTGTCGTCTCGAAGTCCTCGTGGGGGTACCTACACATCATAACGTATCACAATTTCGTATTAAAATCACATCGGAAAACCAAAATAACACGCTAAAGGCCTATAGGTTAGAACCTATGGACCACGCCTTCAAAACCACCACCAACCCTCGATATCGTCGTACAAACGTCGAATGATCGAGGTACAACACAGATACAAAAATCCAGAATGCAAAATATGCAAAATGAAACCCCGAATCAAAACAGCAACTCTTGAAAATGGTCCCAGATTTTACCCTAGGTCAAATTAGTCAATTTTGCATATGCCAAGGGTCTAGTTTACAGGAGATGGAGCTACAGACCAAACACGAACTCATTTGAACTAGGTCTTGCCGCAAATTGCGGCCAGAAAGAATATTTCTGCGGCCAAAGGATGGAGTCAGGGGCTGGGGTCTTTAGCGTATGTTCTAAATCACCTGCACATCTCTCTGTGTTTGCTAAATAATTTTCAGGTTACCCGGGTGTTAGCAGATTTCATTTTACACTCACAGAATCCACAATTTTCCATTATCGGGTTTTCTAAGTTCGTATTCTGGGGTTCTAGTCTCTGGTTTAGGTCTGAATCCTAGCACTAGGGGGTTTGTGTGGCCTCTTCTAAGCTTAATTACACATCACAACTCAAGAATTCCATAAACCCTAACTAGAAATTTCCAAATCTCACTAAACGACACCAATTCGGTTCTAAACAAACATGGGTGTAAAAGCAATGGAAATACTAGGTTAATGGTTAAGAGATTACCTCATTTGGCAACTCAAGAATGTTCTTGAGTTGCCCCCAAGTGTCCAAAATGCAAGCTTTCTTGGTCCAAGGTGTAGCTAGTGAGCTCATGCACATTTTTAATGAAAAGGTGATTGAGTTTTGAGGTGTTTTTAATGGTGTTTGAGAGGATGAAGAGAGGGAGGGAGTGAGGACAGCAGCAGCAGCAGCAAAAGTGAGAGGCAGAGGAGAGAAAATGAGTGAAGATGAGAGAATAGCCAAGTCAAAGTTAACCCCTCACCTTTCTCTCTCTCACCCATACTTATTTTTTTATTCCCTTCCCTTTTCATTTTCTTTTCTTTTCCTATTCTTTTCTCTTCTCATTCTTTTAAAATTGGAATTGGAAACCTAAATTAAACCATGGTAGAAAAATGCACAAGTGTGAAAAAAGACTTTGTGCATGCTATGTGCACAAAACACGCTTAATCCGCGATTAGCGATTTTTAATCGCGATTAGCACTAAAATAGTGTCAAATAAATAATAAACTTTCATAATTCGCTTAAATCACATAAAGCACTCTCTTTTTAATAGTTTCCATAATTTTTCAAATTTTTCTCCATTTATCTGTATTTAATTATACCGCCTTATTAAAATATTCATTAAATTTATTATTTAATTATAAAAATACCAAAAAATAATATTTTATTTTTCTGAAATGTTACAGTATCAGAGCGCTAGGTTAACCTTGGTTCAAGTCTAGGTTTGACTATAAGGAGTCTAGGGCGTATATTTATATTCGGAACCTAGGCTTGACCTTACGGAACTTAGACTTGGTCGAGGGGGTATTATACCCGAACTTTCGTCGTATAGGTTAACCTTGGTTGATAGAGTAGGTGATTTAAGTAGAGTGACGTACTGTGTGTATGTTCCGCGGCATACTTACGATACGCTACTCCGCTTAAAAAGCCTTAGGATGTACATTTCTTTGCACCGTATTCTATTTGTTCATTGATCTATCCTCATCGATATCGGTTTGTGGTTTCTGTTGCCACGGTTGCACGGGCAGAGAGAGCTGCGGCTAGAGTTGCGGTCAACATGAGCTCTCCATGGACAAGGACTGACCAGGATGTATTCCGGTGACACACGATTGTATATATGTGTCGTTTTATTGTGTTTTTCATGACATGAGCGTTTTGACGGATTGTTTTACTAAGATTTCTTGAACATTCAGAGCAGCACCAGAGGATTGGGCCACTGCTAGAGGCTGGCTAGAATGTGATGACCGTCAATGCACCGTTTAATCTTGATGATTGAGGCATTGTCTATCGTGCGGATGGATGAGCTAGTTGTTGCTGCAACTGACAAGATATCGCCCCAGATGTTTGAAGCTATTGCAGCACGAGTTGTACTTAGAGATTTGATAGAAGATCTCTAGTCACCCTTGGATGAATGACTAGGATATGAGGTTCGTTTGTGTACCCCGATGCGAGGTCATCAGATTGATTGATTTCAGCTAGAGAAGACTTCACACAGGCACGTTGAGAGTCGATAGAAAACGGACGAATGAAGAGTATTCCTCCGATGAATTGAAGAGTTTCCGAGGGCGTAGTTGGCCAGATACCTACCATAAGATATTGAGCTGTCGATGTTCGTAGTTTCAGAAGGGAAACTCTAGATATGAATTTAGTCGTTTGTAGCGCAGTCCATACAGCTACGAAGAGACGAGTCCGAATTAGTCGACATTAGAGAAAAGTGGAGTAAGAGGTTCGTACGAGATTTTGACGAGATGGCGTTCCACTCCATTGACATCAGAGATGTGATACGCATGCAGAGCGTTAAATATGGATATACCATTTAGAAAGAATTCGTGATGAGTTTGCAGCTATTCCGGAACAAGAAATAGATTTAGTAAAGGGTGATAACTTCCGGGCAGTTCGGCAGGAACGAGATTTGGGAGGGACCTCGAAAGAATCTTTCTGGAATACTGAACAAGAAGACTTGGACCCAGGATCGGTCGTATTACGCACACCCAGTAGTTCAGAGTTCGGCATCAGCGACGAGATATGTTATGAGTGACCATGATAGTTGGACATAGATCTTTAGAGGATGTGCCAGAGCAGAACTGTTCCATCGTCATTTCCATATTGGGCCGTTGAGCCAAGGAGCTATGTAACTGGTAATCCGCAGTGAGAGACGAGAGACTAAGGGCACAAGGCGCCAGACCATGAACAGGAAGCAAGGAGATATCTTGCTCTGCTAGCTTCTGATGCACCGACACCTTCTCGACTTTGAAGGAAGGACATATCGACGACAGTGTTTACGATTTGCTACTTGGTGATTCGAAGATCACGTGTCCGTCATTTTGGATTTCGGTATTTGGGCGATTTATTTGCATGATTGAGATTTTTGTGCACCACAGTTGCACTCGATTTCGATTTGATGTCGTTCGAGATGGTTGATTTTGATTTCATGCCTATGGTATGTATGCGATTTGTCTTGTGCCTTCGGTGTAGTTTTCATGCACTTTTAGTGCTTTGATTCGATTTTGTGTACGCTGATGCACGTGGTTGTGAGATTATATACCTCGGTATACCTGATTTGGATTGAGCTTTGTTGTATACCATCGATTTCGATTGTGATATTCGATATTTATTTCGTGCACCATATGCACTTGAGTTTGATTTTTGCGCATACTTGGGGCGCTTGATGCGATTTTGGTGCACACCAGATGCACTAAATCGGGATTCTTCGTGCATATCAGATGCACCTGATATTGCTGTCAATCATACCTGTTGCCTTTGACAGGTGTTTTCATGCACAACCGTTGTACTTAGATTTTGTTTCTGTGTACATGTATGGCACATTCATTGATTTCGATTTCTGTGCACACCAAACGCACGTGACATTATTACATATACTATTGAGTATGATTTCTTTGAGCAGTACGTTTTTATGATATTTACTATTTGGTTTAGTAACCGAGCAGGACTGTTCTGAGAACAGTATCTAGGTGTTTTTTTTGCATGCATCGATAGTTATCGAAGGGATTTCCAAAAAGGAGCTACAGTCTCAATATTTTTCCTATGTGTCCGAGATGACACGAAACATTTTACAAAGGAAACCCTTCTAAATTATTTTTAAAACGGCGGGATGTGTATGTGAAACAAAGGATATGCGTATATATATATATAGTTATTTTCTTACAATAAACGTTCGCTACTTATGTCGTGATACGCGCATCGTACAGCGATTCGAAAAAGGTTGGGCATGCATTTCTTCCAGAAGTTTTGACAAGTTTACAACGATGCGTACTATGTGCATGTTATAGTTTTGATGTATATCATGTTGGTTTTCGTATTAGACTTTTATATTGGTATCTTCACCATAACTCCGATGATTGCGTGATGCTTGACGGAGTTTTGATTTTGAGTTATATACTCGTTTTTCATGCGCATGCATTGCGCTACGATATGTTTTATGTATGTATGATTTTGGAGCCCTGACGACTGGATCATTTTACTGAAATGTTTTAGTATTTGAGGGGTTTAAATTTAAATTCGGGGAACGAATTTATTTATGGGTGGAAGACTGTAACATTTCAGAAAAATAAATATTATTTTTGGGGAGTTAAATAATTAAAATAATAAATATTATGAATATTTTAAGGTATGGAGATTAGCTTTAATGATGTGGTATAATTATATACCGATAGATTGGAAAATTAAAATTGAATGTTGATTTTGAAAGAATATTGTATGATTTAGACATTTATAAATTTTATACAATTAACAATATACAAACTTATGCCTAAGCTCGATTAATTTCCACTAATCTTGCATTAAGCATGATTATGCATCATGACATGCAACAAAACTTGTTACATTTTATTCTAGCATGACTTCTTTCTTTTTTCTAAAATGGCTTTTGATTTAAAATGATACTTAAAGAAAATAAAAGAAAAGGGATTTTAAAAATGAGAGATATTTTGAGGTCGCATGGCTTGAGGTATGGGCAAGAGAGAGAGAGAGAGAGGGGAGAGAGAGGGTGAGGGGTCTTTTGACCATGGCTTCATTTCTTCATCTTCATTGTTCTTCTTCTCCTTCTTCTCACCTTGGCTACCCTCTCCCTCCACCACTTCTATCCCCTCACAACACCACCAAAACTACATCAAAACCTTGCATCCTCTTCACAAAATTCATGCACAAGCTCACTACAAGTATGGGAGATCAAGCAAGATATGTTTTGAGCACTTAGGGCAACTCAAGAAAATTCTTGAGTTGCCAAATGAGGTATTTCCTTCACCATTAGAGTAGTAATTCATTTCGTTTAGCACCTATATTAGTTTAGAAGTGATTTAGTGAGGTTTGAAAATTCCAAGATCAAGTTTAGGGGGATTCTTGAGTTGTGATGGTGTAAGTGAGTATAATTGGTGACTACAAACCCCCCTTAGCGTTAAAAATCTAGGTTAAACCAGAGACTAGACTGAAACTTGAATTAGATATCGAAATGTCGGTTTTGTCTATAATTTTTGACTACAGGGAATCTGGAGTGACCTGAGATCTTTACTAGAAAAACTAGCAACACCATTAACCTAGATTGAGCACTAGGAGACCACCCTGCAAAGACGAACCCATTCCAAGCATCCCAAACCGAGTTGGCCGGAATTTAGGTGGTTTTCGCCGGGTCAATTGTGGGCAATGGTGTAGGGTTCCTAGGCACTCTAAAGAGGTCTCACAAGGCATCAACCATGCCAATTTAAAATTTTACAAGTGCCGAGAAACCCTAGACTAGATCGTTAACTAGAATTTTAGGCGACAAATGAAACTAGTTAACAAATTAACTAAGTGAACGGAAATACAACCTTTGTAGATCCGGTTCTCTACCTCCATAGCTCCATGATGAAGTCCCCTTGCTGTCCAAATCCAATCCCGGGCTCTAGCGTCGGCTTCATCGGAGAAATGGGCGGGCTAGGTCATCGACAACGATGCCGAAGATGATCTACGTCGAGGCATCACAAGATCAAGCTCCTACTTCACCAAGTCATGAAACTTGTGAAGAAAACACCCTATACTACTTGGCAAGAGGTAGAGGATGAAGAAATAGGAGGTGGGTTCACTTTAGAATTGGATTTCTCACTCTTTACATCAAGTTACCATTGATGAAGCAAGGTTTTCTTCAAGTGAAGAAGAAGAAGAAGATAAAGATCATGATATGATAAGTGAAAAGAAAATAATACTTATCATATCATTAACCATGGTCAAGTGTAGAGAATTAACTAAGGTTATGTGAATGGTTAGGGTTAAAAGAAGAAGACAAAATGGTCACTTGGTCAAAGCTTCATGAAGCTTCAACAAGCTTCATGAAAGAAAACAAAGAAAGAAACCATTTTGCTTTTCTTTTATCCATTTCTCAAAAAAGAATAGATAAATAAATAAATGAATAAGTAAAAACAAAACCCTAACCATTACACAACCATGGTTTAATCTTTACACTTAGCCAATTTTGCATGCATCATCAAACATGATACAAACTAGTGCACAAAATTATATCGTATATACAATGTGCACATCCGAGTGAGAAAATCCATTTTAAGTGAACCAATACTAGTTAATGCAAAGTAATATATCAAATATATAATTATGCATTAAATCGTTAAATCAATACTTGATTTAACGATCCGGTCATATCGCATATAACCGACTAATATCCACTGTATCGGCTTATCGAATCAATCCTTGATTCGATAACTAGGTTATATCGCATATAACCAGTCGATACATTCATCGCGAGAATGGAATACGGTATCACATACACGCATTATTCTCGGTCCCGGACATATCTCATATGCGCTCCTATTTCGTTTCGCTTGAGCCAGGAAACCTCTGTGTAGGACTCTAAAGACTCGTCAATACGCCGGCAGCAGGTGATGATCATATCAAACACCTACAAGCCGCAAGCGGTCTGCTAAACGTAACGGCCACCCGGGTATTGAGCGATCAGAAGATCGACGAGCAAGCCCGCTCATACTCCTGTGAATCCAACCAGTAACACTTACCGTACAGTCCGGTCTGATCGTCTGATCTGTCGCATATCTCGCCTAGGGGTGGTAAACGTCAGACCCCAATAGCTCGATAAGTCGTGTCGATATGAGGTCTATAACAATTCGAGAAACTACTGGTAACACTTACCAGTAAATCTCAGCAACCCTGGCCAGGGATTTCCGGTTATAGCCAATCGAACACAGCGCAACATCAACTCCCTATACCGGGAGAGACGAATCCCCTCCTATCGCTCATTGCCTCTATGTGATTCGGGACTGTACCCAAAAACCACCGTTTTGCATGCCCTCTTGGACATGGTAAGGTGGAAATCAAAGCACAGTGGGAACCACACAAGACTCTATGACGATCTCGGGTCAACAGACTAACCTGTACCAGTGTCACCAGAGAACTGCCATCTGACGTAAGGTATAATACCATCTGGGAGTTCTCGGCGAGTCCGTCCAGTGTACCCAGTCTCTACTGAGCACCCGTACATCATCTCTGATGTCAAACACCAATGGATATGGGATAATCCATCGCCCATCTGTATGGGTCGAGAAGGTATACGCTAGTCTACTCTGGTATATCGATGCCCCGTCTCGATACACCCACGACTAGGGACCTTGAAGGATGTACTTATGGACTACCATGTCCCCACTAGTATGATCCGCATCATAGTCCCGGTAGTCAAGTACACATCCTAAGGGCTTTACCAACATGTAACAGAGAGACAATCAGTATACACGTTAAAGTAAAGAGTAACCAGATAGCATACTATCATGTCGAGCAAGAAAGTCCTCCCTATATATGTCCCAGCATCCACTACAATATACATCCAATGTACAGTAATGGCCTCTAGGGCATACATATAACTAACAATCTCCCACTTGCACTAGGGCCATCTGATAGCAGTGGTTGTAGTATCTCATACTCAACCATCCTATAAAAGTCTCTCTCTGGGAAAAGGCCTTTGTGAGTGGATCCGCCGTGTTGTCCTCTGAGTCTACTCTCCTAACCTCGATCACCCTGGAGATCAACCATCTCCATGATCAGGTGATACTGCCTTAGAATATGTCTGGATCACTGATGGGACGGGTGTTCCTTGGCATAAGCCACAACTCCATTGTCACACAATGGGAGGAACGAAGTTCATCTCATGAACTAATATACACCCAGACTGCCTCTTTGGTAGCATCTTAAGTAGCGATCTATCCAGCCTTTATCGTCTAGTATGCCACGGTATCTAGCTTGGAACTCTTCCAACATACCTTTCCTTTACTGAGGGTAAAGACAATGCCTGTGACTGACATTCAGTCGTCCTTATCACCCTGGAACACTTCCAGTGATTCTCCCCAGGATCAACTGATACCATCTCACTACAACTAGTGAGTGTCCTAATATCCAATTACATCTATCTCATAGATGAAAACTCAGGATTTAGGAGGTATCATTTTGATCCTGTGCGGAGAATCATTGTGATAAGCGGAGATTGATCGAGCGTAGCATAGGAAACTCCTTCCCTATCAAGAGTATGTCATCCACGTACTCTACGAGGATCGCCACCATACTCCCTACTACCCTTTTTGTTTATACAAGGTTCATCTACCATTTTGATGATGTCAAACTCTTTGACTAATCCATCAAAACAGATGTTCTAACTCCGCGATGCCAGCTTTATCACATAAACCATCTTGCACACGTTTCCGCTGCTCCCACTGTCTACGAAGCCCTCTGGCTGTGTACTTATAGACGTACTCTTCTAAAACACCATCTAGAAAAGCAGTCATGGCACCCAACCGCCAGATATCGTAGTCATGGTATGTAGCCGTGGCAAGTAGGATCTGGATGGACTTAAGCATAGCCACTGGAAAAGGTTTCATCATTATCCACGCCTGGTTGATGACGAAAGCCTTTAACAAGTCTTGCTTTGAAAGTCTCAACTTTTCCACCTACACCAAGTAATCTTCTCAAGATATACTTGCTCCTAATGGGGATTTAACCCTTCAGATATAGCAACCAAAGTCCATACTTTGTTGGTGTACATGGATTCCATCTCAGATCGCTAAGCATCCAGCCATTCTTACAGAGTCCCACTCCTGATGGCCAGCTTGAAACTAGTTAGGTCATCATCTCAAGATGCAATCCTCGCTCCCACTGTCATAGAGTAACCGAAGTATCTCTCAGGTGGGTGAGGAACCCTACTAGATCGGCAGAGAGGCTGAGGTTCGTTGGTAACTATTGAATCCTTTGGTTTTATCAAATCATCTGCTGTAGTTTGTATAGCTGGAATATTTCCAGCTCTACATAACTTGCCTTGCCTCGAGCTTGTCCGGATTTTGCTTTTAGACATAGCCCGGACAACCCCAAATCTTAACCAACTTAAGATATGGGCTCTTCCCTTATCATAACACATATGAAATGGTAGGCAACTGATTTGATTTGAACCCTATTCAATAGGTATGCAGCTTCTCAAGTGCATAACTCCCAAAAAGGAAATAGGTTACTCAGTAGTACTCATCATAGAGCACACCTTATTATATAGGGTGTGATTGCTCCGTCCCGATATACCATCGTGCTATGGTGTATACGGAGGAGTAATGCTGAAAGAGAATCTCATTCTCCTTTAGAAAAGTTCAAGAATTCCGTGCTCAAGTATTCTCCTCCTTGATCTCATCAAAGGAAATAATACTTATACCCGTATTTTGGTTCTCTACTTCTAACTTATATTCTATGAATATCTCAAAAAGTTCGGACTTGTGTTTCAACAGGAACATATGTCTGAATCAAAAGAGATCATCAGAGAATTTAATGAAGTACAAAGAACCGCTCCCGGCATGTGTAGACAGGGGACCTTACATACATCAACATGTATCAATCCCAAGAGTTTACTAACTGTTTCTCTGTTTCCAATAAACAGAGATGTGGTCATCTTATCTCTATGACATGACTGGCAAGTTTCACAAGATGTAAATTCAAACTAATTTAAATATGCATCTATATGTAACTTAAGCTAGTCGGGTCGCATTGATATGACCTAGTCTACAATACCTCAAGAAGAATTCGTTCATTTCTGAACTCTTCCTCTTGTGTGTGTTCCGTATACTAAGAACTGTAGTTTGTTTTAGAACATCAATGCTTTTAGATAACGTGCCTGAACCGATCAACTTTTGATATAGGAAATGTTCAAAACATTATCCAACAATACAAAATTATATCCTTTCTTTACTAATAAAAAGACTGATATGATTTTGTATATCAGGTTCGGTATCTAATAACATTCGTTCAGAATCAATGTATTGGTAATACAGGGTGACAGTGACCAACAGACTTGGCTGCAACACTTGCCCCGTTTTCTGTCTCATGAAACTTATCACCCGTTCTCAGTTTTTCTACCTTTTTGCAGCCCTATGTAACAGATTACATATCTGGGATCCTGATCCGGTATCATATACCCAGGATGCGGAGGATACTGAGAAACAGTTCTTTGTAATGAACACACCCGAAGATGATGCATCAGCATGCACTCTCTTCGTTTGGGCGGCACGGGAATTCTGGTAATCCCCAATTTCCTGCTCTGTCTTATAACAATTATAAGTTGTAGCGGGAGCAAAGTTCCCCAGCTCAGTATAACAAGCGGGTTCGGTCAATATTCTGTATTATTATCTTGATTAAGGCGTGATATGGTCGCTACCTGGAGAGAGAGAGAAGAAAACACTCAGCGTGCGCTCTGGCAAGATCAGATTGGTTCTTATTTTATCTAATCAGGATGGCTCCCACTGTTTTTATCAAATCTTCCTTCAAACCTTAAAAGAAAAGACTAGCCGGGATTAATTACACGCTACAAGTTCGCCAATCTTTCAGCCAGGCCAGTGTCGGTACTTTGAGGGAGGTCCCCCGTGCTTTCGCACGAACCTGATTAATGTAAACCTCATTTTCCCAGAGGCGTAACCTCGTTAACACCTTTCTGGACACCTACTTGATCGGCTAATTGTAATGTGTAAAACTCTCCCAGGAGTAACTCTTACTCGCAGCGGGTATCGGGATCCAACTATCTTATAGAAGGTATGCAATCTCATTGCAAATTTCAACACTTGAAATTCCCGATAATATTTTGCCCCTAGCGTCCTATGACCTTGACGTAGGCCAACAAACCATAGTGCGCTAGTCAAGTTCAACCCGTCATTTCCTGATTGAATTAAACCCACCCGCACGACCCTTGACGCAGGCCAACAAAGTCGCACGACTACCCTAATCCAATCTGCATCATATGCATAAGCAGATAAATACTAGTTAGCTACCGCACACTACGCCTTGATGCAGGCCAACAAACGTAGCACGAATACTAAGTAGCACTTATGTGAAATGACGGAGGGCTACGACAGGTTTTTCTGAAAACCTATTGCGTAATGAACTTGATATCGTTGTAGAATCAAATGATTTTAAAAATGGAGTGCTTTTGAGGCTTTTCTAGTTTTGCTAAAGGAGTCACTCCCGGTGAAGGGATCGTCGGTCCTTTCCTCATCGAATAAGGTGCGGGATATATCATATATATCACTGTGCAAAGCAAAAACTCTTAAAAGCAATCAAAAGACAAACCGAGTGTGTAGCATCTGCCAGTTATTGCTAATGGAGTCACTCCCGGTGAAGGGATCTCGGTCCTTTCCTCATCGAATAAGGTGCAGGATATATCACATATACCGCTGTGCAAAGCAAGAACTGTAGCTATCTGTTTTATTTTGAAATTTGATTCTACAATATCTTTAGGTTTCTTTTTATTTCATTAATCACATTAATGAAGTCCCATCATTTAAGTTACCTAAACATCACAGATAAATACGACGTACACTTATGCCATCCGCATTCGCCTCGATGTCCTCTCGTGCATCGTTAGGTTAGGTGACTAACGGCAGAGCAGGGCAGGGCTAGCGCGGGTGTAAAACATAAGTAACGTCTATATAATATATCATATATACTATATACAGTATCTATCGCAGAATATCACATGATCACATCACAGATATCGCAGCAGAAGAATCATATGAAATATTGGATATACTAGGACGTCCGTGTTTTCAATACGAGCCAGTATAAAACACGGATTCCACGGTCGTGATGAATAGCCAATCCCACACCCCTAGACCCCTACGAGAGCGGCAAGCAGCCCTACCAATTCTAGGGTTAGGAGACCCGGACTCGATTCCTCGAGTTGGTCTCCCACTGGACCCTAGAACCCGGTTACTTGTGCCCTCCTCCTTGGGTCTATCCTAGTGCGGAAAAGTAAATAATATACAAAGGATGACATCTTCCGCAACCTGGAAGTGTCCTAAATAAAAGAATATTACATACAAGTTTTTACATGAATGAAAATGAAAAACACTCATCTCACATAAAAACCCCCGGCTATTCAAACACGACGATCCAATATAACATATCCAGCAACACATAACATCTCATGTCATCAACGTAAGTAAATATGCGCATCCCAATTATCGTTGACATATAGCAACGAAACCGGCGATATCACATATTACACTTACGGTCACAGAAAAGAAAGTGTAAAACTACAACAGTTGGAATCCGCAACCTTCATAGACATCGCATGCCTAATCAAATGAATTTCCTTAGACATCGCATGCCTAACAATTATAAACCCCGCATTTTAGTCTCATTATCGAAAACACTTTTCAATATTAAGTCGGGGAATTCAACAGGATTCCCGACATTCTGATCGAATGCTCGTCGCAAACTTTAGTAGGCGGCCGCATCCCCGATACCGTCGACGAAGTGCACCAAGGCGGAGCACCGCTGCCGCGAGCACCAGAACGGATGCTTTCGGCGACGGGGTTCTCCTACAGTCACTTGGTCGGGGCAATGGGGTGTAGCAAACTATTAAGTTTATCCGGCGAGTATCCGCGTACGCTACGTGACTGCGACGGACTTTTGATCACATCAAAATTCCGTGGCAACCGATCAAGTGAGACTAAGCTGCTATGTTTATAACATTCATTCAGTTATCTCATAACTACTTGTGAATTCCAATTATTGTATCACATTCCGGGTAAATAGAAAATGTTAAACTTTCCGATCGAACAGTCGAACACCCAAGTTTTCCCGATACAGTTCAACACATGAAATAAGTCTAAAAAACATTCAGTTCGTGCCTCGGTACCAACGGTCCAGCCGTAGAAGGGTCAAGCCAACGCCTCACATGTGGCACGCCGTACTGCCCCAAACCCTAAGGTTCAAAGGGCAGTTCAAGACGGTCACATAATCGAGTTAAGGTTTGTTGTCTTCTAGAGGGACCATCGCGTTACTTGCACTACTTAGAACGTTATTAAACTACGGAAAAATCCAACACTTGGAAATTTTCCGGCAGGGGAAAAAGTGGGTATCTGTATCCGGTCGAACCTTTTAACATATTCTAAAATTATCCGGAAAAGCACACAGACAAAATTAGACGATCTGATCGAAACGCCGAGTCCCTAATACAACCCAGAAAATTCAACTCTTGAATAAATATTAAAAATATCCCAGAAAATCCAGTACCAGAAAATAGGAATTACTGTGCAAAAAGTATTGGGCACTGTGACAATACGGCCAGGGAACCGCCGCAGAAGCCTTGCTTCTGCCGCGGTTCCGCCGCACTATTGTTGAATCATGGACACGTGTTGCACAGTAATTCTTAGGATTCCCTGCTGATTTTTCTGCATATTTTTAATATACAAAGATCCACAAATTTGAAAAATGTACAGAGAGCAATATTAGGGTTAGGGTTTCGGTTCGATCGGATTTCTAACTCCGTCTACGCATCGCCTAAGGCTCTAGCTAGGCTCTGATACCACTGTAGGGTTCCTAGGCACTCTAAAGAGGTCTCACAAGGCATCAACCATGCCAATTTAAAATTTTACAAGTGCCGAGAAACCCTAGACTAGATCGCTAACTAGAATTTTAGGCGACAAATGAAACTAGTTAACAAATTAACTAAGTGAACGGAAATACAACCTTTGTAGATCCGGTTCTCCATCTCCATAGCTCCATGATGAAGTCCCCTTGCTGTCCAAATCCAATCCCGGGCTCTAGCGTCGGCTTCATCGGAGAAATGGGCGGGCTAGGTCATCGACAACGATGCCGAAAATGATCTACGTCGAGGCATCACAAGATCAAGCTCCTACTTCACCAAGTCATGAAACTTGTGAAGAAAACACCCTATACTACTTGGCAAGAGGTAGAGGATGAAGAAATAGGAGGTGGGTTCACTTTAGAATTGGATTTCTCACTCTTTACATCAAGTTACCATTGATGAAGCAAGGTTTTCTTCAAGTGAAGAAGAAGAAGAAGATAAAGATCATGATATGATAAGTGAAAAGAAAATAATACTTATCATATCATTAACCATGGTCAAGTGTAGAGAATTAACTAAGGTTATGTGAATGGTTAGGGTTAAAAGAAGAAGACAAAATGGTCACTTGGTCAAAGCTTCATGAAGCTTCAACAAGCTTCATGAAAGAAAACAAAGAAAGAAACCATTTTGCTTTTCTTTTATCCATTTCTCAAAAAAGAATAGATAAATAAATAAATGAATAAGTAAAAACAAAACCCTAACCATTACACAACCATAGTTTAATCTTTACACTTAGCCAATTTTGCATGCATCATCAAACATGATACAAACTAGTGCACAAAATTATATCGTATATACAATGTGCACATCCGAGTGAGAAAATCCATCTTAAGTGAACCAATACTAGTTAATGCAAAGTAATATATCAAATATATAATTATGCATTAAATCGTAAAATCAATACTTGATTTAACGATCCGGTCATATCGCATATAACCGACTAATATCCAATGTATCGGCTTATCGAATCAATCCTTGATTCGATAACTAGGTTATATCGCATATAACCAGTAGATACATTCATCGCAAGAATGGAATACGGTATCACATACACGCATTATTCTCGGTCCCGCACATATCTCATATGCGCTCCTATTTCGTTTCGCTTGAGCCAGGAAACCTCTGTGTAGGACTCTAAAGACTCGTCAATACGCCGGCAGCAGGTGATGATCATATCAAACACCCACAAGCCGCAAGCGGTCTGCTAAACGTAACGGCCACCCGTGTATTGAGCGATCAGAAGATCGACGAGCAAGCCCGCTCATACTCCTGTGAATCCAACCAGTAACACTTACCGTACAGTCCGGTCTGATCGTCTGATCTGTCGCATATCTCGCCTAGGGGTGGTAAACGTCAGACCCTAATAGCTCGATAAGTCGTGTCGATATGAGGTCTATAACAATTCGAGAAACTACTGGTAACACTTACCAGTAAATCTCAGCAACCCTGGCCAGGGATTTCCGGTTATAGCCAATCGAACACAGCGCAACATCAACTCCCTATACCGGGAGAGACGAATCCCCTCCTATCGCTCATTGCCTCCATGTGATTCGGGACTGTACCCAAAAACCACCGTTTTGCACGCCCTCTTGGACGTGGTAAGGTGGAAATCAAAGCACAGTGGGAACCACACAAGACTCTATGACGATCTCGGGTCAACAGACTAACCTGTACCAGTGTCACCAGAGAACTGCCATCTGACGTAAGGTATAATACCATGTGGGAGTTCTCGGCGAGTCCGTCCAGTGTACCCAGTCTCTACAGAGCACCCGTACATCATCTCTGATGTCAAACACCAATGGATATGGGATCATCCATCGCCCATCTGTATGGGTCGAGAAGGTATACGCTAGTCTACTCTGGTATATCGATGCCCCGTCTCGATACACCCACGACTAGGGACCTTGAAGGATGTACTTATGGACTACCATGTCCCCACTAGTATGATCCGCATCATAGTCCCGGTAGTCAAGTACACATCCTAAGGGCAACATGTAACAGAGAGACAATCAGTATACACGTTAAGGTAAAGAGTAACCAGATAGCATACTATCACGTCGAGCAAGAAAGTCCTCCCTATATATGTCCCAGCATCCACTACAATATACATCCAATGTACAGTAATGGCCTCTAGGGCATACATATAACTAACAAATGGTGTCAAGTTTTGTTCTGTAGCTCATATACCCCATATACTACCCCACTGTACTGCTAGTTTAGCCAAATTTTACCTGAACCAAAATCTGGGACCAGTTTTCTAAGTTGCTGCTTATGTTTTGTGACTTTTACTGACTTGAAATTTTGGATATTGTGTTTTATCTTGATCGATTGGCGTTTGAATATCGATGTCGAGGGTTATTTGGTTCTTTGGCATGAGTAGACCATATGTTTTAACCTATGTGTGATTCGTGTGCCGTTTTGGTTTTCGTGCGCGATTTCTGTTTACGATATTATGTGTTATATGTGTAGGCACCCTCGCGTGGACTTCGGATAACAAGGAGGAGCATGGCGACATCGATCTCAGCAAGCAAGGATCAAGGTGAGTAGATGTATAACTATGGGGGAAGTCGGGTGGATGGCGTATAGCACCCCCACAGTTTCGTAGTGTAGCATACGAATATGATATATATACATATAGATTTGTGTTTTTGTGAGACGTAAATAATTAGCCAGAAAGGTTTTAGGAGATAGTGCTTATAGTTAGTTTCTTAGCTGCGAAACCCTAGAGTAGAGATTCACACACACACATGCACACACGTGATATGTTTGGGTGTATATGTTTATATGTATATATATGTGGATGCGTTAGTATATATATATATACATATACGTATACACGGATGATGAGGATAGTATATGATACTCGAAGGAGGGTCGATATGATCGGGCATGATGCCGTGAGATCAGTTATGTGTTTTGGGTCGTGTTATGATATACGACATGATATTATAGTGGATCGATGGGCAATGTGTTTTCATACACACGCGGATATACGTTGATGGTATTGGAATGTACTAGAGTTTAGATCAGTACCCCTAGTTCATGATATCATGATAACAATACCGTATGAATAATGAGATATATGTGATATTTGACCCGTACCCCGATTTGGGATGCCGTACGATGGATTTTACCGTACGAAGTATAGATATGATGATTGATCCGCACTCTTGACTCGAGGATGTCATATTATATATTTTACTGTACGTGATGCTATTGAGGCGGGATGGCCAACTACTGGATATATCGACTCGGACTTTAAATGGTTTTCCTTACCTTTTCGATTAGTCTCTTAGTTTAGTCCTGTAGTTATTTGTTAGATGTTAGACTGGGCACGAGTCATACTTAATTTTAGAAACTAACGAATCGTGAGTATTTTCAAAAGAAAACCCGGGGGATATTACGGATTTTCAAAGGACGTACCTTTTCTTAAAAGCACCATAGCCCCTATTGTAGGGTTCCTAGGCACACTAATGAGGTCTCACAAGGCATCAAGCATGCCAATTTCAAATTTTACAAGTGCCGAGAAACCCTAATACGGATTGTTAACTAGAATTTTAGGCGAAAGATGCAACTAGTTAACAAATTAACTAAGTGAACGGAAATACAACCTTTGTAGATCCGGTTCTCCACCTCCATAGCTCCGCGATGAAGTCCCTTTGCTGTCCAAATCAAATCCCGGGCTCTAGCATCGGCTTCATCGGAGAAATGGGCGGGCTAGGTCATCGACTACGATGCCGAAGATGATCTACGTCGAGGCATCACAAGATCAAGCTCCGACTTCACCAAGTCATGAAACTTGTGAAGAAAACACCCTATACTACTTGGCAAGAGGTAGAGGATGAAGAAATAGGAGGTGGGTTCACTTTAGAATTGGATTTCTCACTCATTTGCTCAAGTTGCCATTGATGGAGCAAGCTTTCTTCATCTTTGAAGAAGAAGAAGATGATGAAAGGAATATGATAAGTTGTTTTAAAAAGGAAAATAAAAACAATACATATCATTTGGCAACCATGGTCAAGTGTAGAGAATAAATCATGGTTAGATGGAATGGTTAGGGTTAAGCATGAAGACAAAATGGTCACTTAGTCAAAGCTTCAACTTAGAAACAAAAATAGCCACCATTTTCCCTTTTGCCTAAATGAATAAATAAATGAACAAATAAATAAATTCAAAACCCTAACCATTACATAACCATGGTTTAGTCTAAACATACACTTAAATATTCATGTATCATCAAAACATGATACAATCAAGTGTACAAAATATATCACATATACAATGTGCACATCAAGTGAGAAAAAAAACCATTTAAAATGAACCAATACTAGTTAATGCAAAGTAATATATCAAATATATAATTATGCATTAAATCATTAAATCAACACTTGATTCAACGATCCGGTCATATCGCATATAACCGACTAATATCCAATGTATCGACTTATCGAATCAATCCTTGATTCGATAACTAGGTTATATTGCATACAACCATTCGATACATTCATCGTGAGAATGAAATATGGTATCACATACACGCATTATTCTCGGTCCCGCACATATCTCATATGCGCTCCTATTTCGTTTCGCTTGAGCCAGGAAACCTCTGTGTAGGACTCTAAAGACTCGTCAATACGCCGGCAGCAGGTGATGATCATATCAAACACCCACAAGCCGCAAGCGGTCTGCTAAACGTAACGGCCACCCGGGTATTGAGCGATCAGAAGATCGACGAGCAAGCCCGCTCACACTCCTGTGAATCCAACCAGTAACACTTACCGTATAGTCCGGTCTGATCATCTGATATGTCGCATATCTCGCCTAGGGGTGGTAAACGTCAGACCCCAATAGCTCGATAAGGCGTGTCGATATGAGGTCTATAACAATTCGAGAAACTACTGGTAACACTTACCAGTAAATCTCAGCAACCCTGGCCAGGGATTTCCGGTTATAGCCAATCGAACACAGCGCAACATCAACTCCCTATACCGGGAGAGACGAATCCCCTCTTATCGCTCATTGCCTCCATGTGATTCGGGACTGTACCCAAAAGCCACCGTTTTGCACGCCCTCTTGGACGTGGTAAGGTGGAAATCAAAGCACAGTAGGAACCACACAAGACTCTGTTAGTTATATGTATGCCCTAGAGGCCATTACTATACATAGGATGTATATTGTAGTGGATGCTTGGACATATATAGGGAGGACTTTCTTGCTCGACATGATAGTATGCTATCTGGTTGATCTTTACCTTAATGTGTACACTGATTGTCTCTCTGTTACATGTTGGTAAAGCCCTTAGGATGTGTACTTGACTACCTGGACTATGATGCAGATCATACTAGTGGGGACATGGTAGTCCATAAGTACATCCTTCAAAGTCCCTAGTCGTGGGTGTATCGAGACGGGGCATCGATATACCAGTGTAGACTAGCGTATACCTTCTCGACCCATACAGATGGGCGATGGATGATCCCATATCCATTGGTGTTTGACATCAGAGATGATATACGGGTGCTCAGTGGAGACTGGGTACACTGGACGGACTCGCCGAGAACTCCCAGATGGTATTATACCTTACGTCAGATGGCAGTTCTCTGGTGACACTGGTACAGAGTAGTCTGTTGACCCGAGATTGTCATAGAGTCTTGTGTGGTTCCCACTGTGCTTTGATTTCCACCTTACCACGTCCAAGTGGGCGTGCAAAACGGTGGCTTTTGGGTACAGTCCCGAATCACATGGAGGCAATAAGCGATAGGAGGGGATTCGTCTCTCCCGGTATAGGGAGTTGATGTTGCGCTGTGTTCGATTGGCTATAACCGGAAATCCCTGTCCAGGGTTGCTGAGATTTACCGGTAAGTGTTACCAGTAGTTTCTCGAATTGTTATAGACCTCATATCGACACGACTTATCGAGCTATTGGGGTCTGACGTTTACCACCCCTAGGCGAGATATGCGACATATCAGACGAACAGACCGGACTGTACGGTAAGTGTTAATGGTTGGATTCACAGGAGTGTGAGCGGGCTTGCTCGTCGATCTTCTGATCGCTCAATACCTGGGTGGCCGTTACGTTTAGCATACCGCTTGCGGCTTGTGGGTGTTTGATATGATCATCGCCTGCTGCCGGCGTATTGACGAGTCTTTAGAGTCCTACACAGAGGTTTCCTGGCTCAAGCGAAACGAAATAGGAGCGCATATGAGATATGTGCGGGACCGAGAATAATTCGTGTATGTGATATCGCATTCTATTCTCACGATGAATGTATCGAATGGTTGTATGCGATATAACTTAGTTATCGAATCAAGGATTGATTCGATAAATCGATACATTGGATATTAGTCGGTCATATGCGATATGACCGGATCGTTAAATCAAGTGTTGATTTAATGATTTAATGCATAATTATATATTAGATATATTACTTTGCATTAACTAGTATTGGTTCACTTTAAAAGGATTTTCTCACTTGAAGTACACAACTTGTATATGTGATATACTTTTGTGCACTTGTTTGTATCATGTTTGATGATACATGCTCTCTTGGGTGTAGTTTTAGTTTAAACCTTGGTTATGTAAATGGTTAAGGTTTTTATTTATTTATTCATTTATTTATTTCATTTTGGCAAGAAATAAAATGGTTACTAGTTTTGTTTTATATTGAAAGTTCATGAAGGTTTGAAAAGTTGACCATTTTGTTTCTTTCCTTTAACCTAACCATTCCACTTAACCCTAGTTTATTCTCTACACCTAATCATGGTTTGAATATGATAAGTATTGATTTTATTTTCCTTTTTAAATAACACTTATCATATTCTTGCTGCTTCTTCTTCTTCTTCACTTCAAGAAAAAGCTTGCTTCATCAATGGTGACTTGATGAAATGAGTGAGAAATCCAATTCTAAAGTGAACCCACTTCCTATTTCTTCATCCTCTACCTCTTTCCAAGTAGTAGAGTGTGTTTTCTTCACAAGCTTCATGACTTGGTGAAGTTGGAGCTTGATCTAGCGATGCCTTGACGTAGATCATCTTCGGCATCGTCGTCGATGACCTAGCCCGCTTTTTCTCCGATGAAGCCGACGCTAGAGCCCAAGATCCGATTTGTACAGCGAGGAGACTTCATCGCGGAGCCATGGAGGTGGAGAACCGGATCTACAAAGGTTGTATTTCCGTTTTTTTAGTTAAATTGTTAACTAGTTGCATGTGTTCGCCTAATAATCTAGTTAACGATCCGTATTAGGGTTTCTCGGCACCCGTAAAATTTTAAATTGGCATGGTTGATGCCTTGTGAGACCTCCTTAGTGTGCCTAGGAACCCTACAGTGGTATCAGAGCCTAGCTAGAGCCTTAGGCGATGCGTAGACGGAGTTAGAAATCCTATCGAACCGAAACCCCATTGCAAAATCGCTCTCTGTATATTTTTCAAAACTGTTGAATTTTGTGAATTAAAAATATGCAGAAAAATAAGCAGGAAAAACTAAGAATTACTGTGAAGTTTGGGCTCCTAATTCCATAATTCGACCGTGGAACCGCGGCCAAACCATGGGTTTGGCGGCGCTTCCGCGGCCAAATTTGGACTTAGTCCCTCAAATTTCATATATTTATTCTTAGGTCCTTTCTTGGCAATTTTTTATGTGAATTTTTTAATTCCACTCAAGTGTTGAGTTTTCTAGGGTTTTATTGGGGATTCGTTAATTTGATCGGATAATTTAACTTCGTTTATGTTTTTCCGGATATTTTAGAAACTGTTAAAAAGTTCGACTGGATATAAATACCCACTTTTTCCCCTGCCGGGAAATTTCCAAGTGTTGGATTTTTCCGTAGTTTAATAACATTCTAAGTAGTGCAAGTAAAGCGATGGTCCCTCTAGAAGACAACAAACCTTAACTCGATTATGTGACCGTCTTGAACTGCCCTTTGAACCTTAGGGTTTGGGGCGGTACGGCGTGCCACATGTGAGGCGTTGGCTTGACCCTTCTACGGCTGGACCGTTGGTACTGAGGCATGAACTGGATGTTTTTAAACTTATTTCATGTGTTGATCTGTTTCTGAAAACTTGGGTGTTTGAATGTTCGATCGGAAAGTTTAACATTTTCTATTTATCTGGAATGGGATACAATAATTGGAATTCACAAGAAGTTATGAGATAACTGAATGAATGTTATAAATCAAGCACTTTAGTCTCACTTGATCGGTTGCCATGGAATTTTGATGTGATCAAAAGTCCGTCGCAATCACGTAGTGTACGCGGATACTCGCCGGGTAAACTTAATAGACAGCCTCACCCCATAGCCCCGACCAAGTGACTGTAGGAGAACCCCGTCGCCGAAGGCATCCGTTCGGGTGCTCGCGGCAGCGGTGTTCCTCCTTGGTGCACTTCGTCGACGGCGTCGGGGGTGCGGCCGCCTACTAAAGTTTGCGACGAGCATTCGATCAGGATATCGGGAATCTTGTTGAATTGCCCGACTTGATATTGAAAAGTGTTTTCAATGATGAGACTAAAATACGGGGTTTATAATTGTTAGGCATGCGATGTCTAAGGAATTCATTTGGCTAGGCATGTGATGTCTAAAGAGTTTGCGGATTCCAACTGTTGTAGTTTTACACTTTCTTTTCTGTGACCGTAAGTGTAATATGTGATATCGCCGGTTTCGTTGCTATATGTCAACGACAATTGGGATGCGCATATTTACTTACGTTGATGACATGAGATGTTATGTGTTGCTGGATATGTTATATTGGATCGTCGTGTTTGAATAGCCGGGGGTTTTTATGTGAGATGAGTGTTTTTCATTTTCATTCATGTAAAAACTTGTATGTAATATTCTTTTATTTAGGACACTTCCAGGTTGCGGAAGATGTCATCCTTTGTATATTATTTACTTTTCCGCACTAGGATAGACCCAAGGAGGAGGGCACAAGTAACCGGGTTCTAGGGTCCAGTGGGAGACTAACTCGAGGAATCGAGTCCGGGTCTCCTAACCCTAGAATTGGTAGGGTTGCTTGCCGCTCTCGTAGGGGTCTAGGGGTGTGGGATTGGCTATTCATCACGACCGTGGAATCCGTGTTTATACTGGCTCGTATTGAAAACACGGACGTCCTAGTATATCCAATATTTCTTATGTTTCTTCTGCTGCGATATCTGTGATATGATCATGTGATGTTCTCTGATAGATACTGTATATAGTATATATGATATATTATATAGGCGTTACTTATGTTTTACACCCGCGCTAGCCCTGCCCTGCTCTGCCGTTAGTTACCTAACCTAACGGTGCACGAGGGGACATCGAGGCGAATGCGGATGGCATAAGTGTACGTCGTATTTATCTGTGATGTTTAGGTACTTAAATGATGGGACTTCATTAATGTGATTAATGAAATAAAAGAAACCTAAAGATGTTGTAGAATCGAATTTCAAAAATAAAACAGGTAGCTACAGTTCTTTCTTTGCACAGAGGTATATGTGATATATCCTGCACCTTATTCGATGAGGAAAGGACCGAGATCCCTTCACCGGGAGTGACTCCTTTAGCAATAACTGGCAGATGCTACACACTCGGTTTGTCTTTTGATTGCTTTTAAGAGTTTTTGCTTTGCACAGTGATATATGTGATATATCCTGCACCTCATTCGACGAGGAAAGGACCGACGATCCCTTCACCGGGAGTGACTCCTTTAGCAAAACTAGAAAAGCCTCAAAACACTCCATTTTAAAATCATTTGATTCTACAACGATATCAAGTTCATTACGCAATAGGTTTTCAGAAAAACCTGTCGTAGCCCTCCGTCATTTCAGATAAGTAGTAGTTAGTATTCGTGCTGCGTTTGTTGGCCTTTGTCAAGGCGCAGTGTGCGGTAGCTAACTGGTGCTTATCTGCTTATGCATATGATGCGGATTGGATTAGGGTAGTCCTGCGACCTTGTTGGCCTTTGTCAAGGGCCGTGCGGGTGGGTTTAATTCAATCAGGAAATGACGGGTTGAACTTGACTAGCATCCTATGGTTTGTTGGCCTTTGTCAAGGTCATAGGAGGTTAGGGGCAAAATATTATCGGGAATTTCAAGTGTTGAAATTTGCAATGAGATTGCATACCTTCTATGAGATAGTTGGATCCCGATACCCGCTGCGAGTAAGAGTTACTCCTGGGAGAGTTTTACACATTACAATTAGCCGATCAAGTAGGTGTCTAGAAAGGTGTCAACGGGGTTACGCCTCTGGGAAAACGAGGTTTACATTAATTAGGTTCGTGCGAAAGCACGGGGGACCTCCCTCAAAGTACCGACACTGGCCTGGCTGAAAGATTGGCGAACTTGTAGCGTGTAATTAATCCCGGCTAGGCTTTCCTTTTAGGGTTTGAAGGAAGATTTGATAAAAACAGTGGGAGCCATCCTGATTAGATAAAATAATAACCAATCTATTCTTGCAAGAGCGCACGCTGAGTGTTTTCTTCTCTCTCTCTCCAGGTAGCGACCATATCATGCCTTAATCAAGATAATAATACGGAATATTGACCGGACCCGCTTGTTATACTGAGCTGGGGAACGTTGGTCCCGCTCCAACTTATAATTGTTATAAGACAGAGCAGGAAATTGGGGAATATCAGAATTCCTATGCCGCCCAAACGAAGAAAGTGCATATGATGCATCATCTTCGGGTGTGTTCATTACAAAGAACTGTTTCTCTGTATCCTGTACGTCCTGGGTATGTGATACCAGATCAGGATCCCAGATATATAATATGTTACATAGGGCTACAGAAAGGTAGAGAACTGAGAACGGGTGATAAGTTTCATGAGGCAGAAAACGGGGCAAGAGTTGCAGCCAAGTCTGTTGGTCACTGTCACCCTGTATTCCAAATACATTGATTCTGAACGAATGTTATTAGATACCGAACCTGATATACAAAATCATATCAGTCTCTTTATTAGTAAAGAAATGATAAAATTTTGTATTGTTGGATAATGTTTTGAACATTTCCTATATCAAAAGTTGATCGGTTCAGGCACGTTATCTAAAAGCATTGATGTTCTAAATCAAACCACAGTTCTTTAGTATACGGAACACACACAAGAGGAATAGTTCAGAAATGAACGAATCCTTCTTGAGGCATTGTAGACTAGGTCATATCAATGCGATCCGACTGGCTGAAGTTATATTTAGATGCATATTTAAATCAGTTTGAATTTACATCTTGTGAAACTTGCCAGTCATGTCACAAAGATAAAATGATCAAAGCTCTGTTTACTGGAAACAGAGATAGAGTTAGTGAACTCTTGGGATGATACATGTTGATGTATGTAGGTCCCCTGTCTACACATGCCAAGACCGGTTCTTTATACTTCGTTGCATTCTCTGATAATCTCTCAAGATTCAGTCATATGTTCCTGTTGAAACACAAGTCCGAACCTTTTGAGACATTCACAGAATGTAAGTTAGAAGTAGAGAACCAATAGAGGGTATAAGTATTATGTCCTTTGATGAGATCAAGCAGGAGAATACTTGAGCACGGAATTCCTGGACTATTCTAAAGGAGAATGGGATTCTCTCTCAGCATTACTCCTCCGTATACACCATAGCACGATGGTATATCGGGGCGGAGCAATCACACCCTATGTGATAAGGTGTGCTCTATGATGAGTACTACTGAGTTACCTGTTTCCTTTTTAGGAGTTATGCACTTGAGAAGCTGCATACCTATTGAATAGGGTTCAAATCAAATATGTTGCCTACCTTTTCATATGTGATATGGAAAGGGAAGAGCCCATATCTTGAGATGGTTAAGATTTGGGGTTGTCCAGCCTATGTCTAAAAGCAAAATCCGGACAAGCTCGAGGCAAGGTCTGTAATGTAGAACTGGAAAGGTTCCATCTATACAAACTGCAGCTGATGATTTGAAAGAACCAAAGGATTCAATAGTTACCAACGAACCTCAGCCTCTCCGCCGATCTAGTAAGGTTCCTCACCCACCTGAGAGATACTTCGGTTACTCTATGACAGTGGGAGCGAGGATTGCATCATGAGATGATGACCCAACTAGTTTCGAGCTGGCTATCAAGAGTAGGGACTCTGTAAGAATGGCTGGATGCTTAGCGATCTGAGATGGAATCCATGTACACCAACAAAGTATGGACTTTGGTTGCTATATCTGAAGGGTTAAATCCCCATCAGGAGCAAGTATATCTTGAGAGGATTACTTGGTGTAGATGGAAAAGTTGAGACTTTCAAAGCTAGACTTGTTAAAGCTTTTCGTCATCGACCAGGCATGGAGAATGATGAAACCTTTTCCAGGGAACTATGCTTAAGTCCATCCAGATCCTACTTGCCACGGCTACATACCATGACTACGATATCTGGTGGTTGGGTGTCATGACAGCTTTTCTAAATGATGTTTTAGAATAGAGCGTCTATAAGTACACAGCCAGAGTGCTTCGTAGACAGTGGGAGCAGCGGAAACGTGTACAAGATGCTTTATAGGATAAAGCAGACATCGCGGAGTTGGAACATCTGTTTTGATGTGTAAGTCAAAGAGTTTGACATCATCAAAATGGTAGATGAACCTTGTATAAACAAAAAGGTAGTAGGGAGTATAGTGACGATCCTCGTAGAGTACGTGGATGACATGCTCTTGATAGGGAAGGAGTTTCCTATGCTACGCTCGGTCAATCTCCACTTATCACATTGATTCTCCATATAGGATCAAAGTGATACCCCCTAAATCCTGGATTTTGGATCTATGAGATAGATCTAATTGGATGTTAGGATTCTCACTTATTGTAGTGAGATGGTATCAACCGATCCTGGGGAGAATCACTGGAAGGGTTCCAGGGTGATAAGGACGACTGAAAGTCAGTCACAGGCATTGTTTTTACCCTTAGTAAAGGGACGGTATGTTGGAAGAGTTCCAAGCTAGATACCGTGGCATACTAGACGATAAAGGCTCGATACATCGCTACTTAAGATGTATATTTGTTCATGAGATGAACTTAGTTCCTCCCATTGTGTGACAATGGAGTTGTGGCTTATGCCAAGGAACGCCGGTCCCATCAGTGATCCAGACATATTCTGAGGCAGCATCACCTGATCATGGAGATAGTTGATCTCCAGGTTGATCGAGGTTAGGAGAGTAGACTCAGAGGACAACACGGCGGATCCACTCACAAAGGCCTTTTCCCAGAGAGAGACTTTTATGGGATGGTTGAGTATGAGATACTACAACCACTGCTATCAGATGGCCCTAGTGCAAGTGGGAGATTGTTAGTTATATGTATGCCCTAGAGGCCATTATTATACATAGGATGTATATTGTAGTGGATGCTTGGACATATATAGGGAGGACTTTCTTGCTCGACATGATAGTATGCTATCTGGTTGATCTTTACCTTAACGTGTACACTGATTGTCTCTCTGTTACATGTTGGTAAAGCCCTTAGGATGTGTACTTGACTACCTGGACTATGATGCAGATCATACTAGTGGGGACATGGTAGTCCATAAGTACATCCTTCAAAGTCCCTAGTCGTGGGTGTATCGAGACGGGGCATCGATATACCAGTGTAGACTAGCGTATACCTTCTCGACCCATACAGATGGGCGATGGATGATCCCATATCCATTGGTGTTTGACATCAGAGATGATATACGGGTGCTCAGTGGAGACTGGGTACACTGGACGGACTCGCCGAGAACTCCCAGATGGTATTATACCTTACGTCAGATGGCAGTTCTCTGGTGACACTGGTACAGAGTAGTCTGTTGACCCGAGATCGTCATAGAGTCTTGTGTGGTTCCCACTGTGCTTTGATTTCCACCTTACCACGTCCAAGTGGGCGTGCAAAACGGTGGCTTTTGGGTACAGTCCCGAATCACATGGAGGCAATGAGCGATAGGAGGGGATTCGTCTCTCCCGGTATAGGGAGTTGATGTTGCGCTGTGTTCGATTGGCTATAACCGTAAATCCCTGGCCAGGGTTGCTGAGATTTACTGGTAAGTGTTACCAGTAGTTTCTCAAATTGTTATAGACCTCATATTGACACGACTTATCGAGCTATTGGGGTCTGACGTTTACCACCCCTAGGCGAGATATTCGACATATCAGACGAACAGACCGGACTGTACGGTAAGTGTTACTGGTTGGATTCACAGGAGTGTGAGCGGGCTTGCTCGTCGATCTTCTGATTGCTCAAAACCCGGGTGGCCGTTACGTTTAGCAGACCGCTTGCGGCTTGTGGGTTTTGATATGATCATCGCCTGCTGTCGGCGTATTGACGAGTCTTTAGAGTCCTACACAGAGGTTTCCTGGCTCAAGCGAAACGAAATAGGAGCGCATATGAGATATGTGCGGGACCGAGAATAATGCGTGTATGTGATACCGCATTCTATTCTCGCGATGAATGTATCGAATGGTTGTATGCGATATAACTTAGTTATCGAATCAAGGATTGATTCGATAAATCGATACATTGGATATTAGTCGGTCATATGCGATATGACCGGATCGTTAAATCTAGTGTTGATTTGATGATTTAATGCATAATTATATATTAGATATATTACTTTGCATTAACTAGTATTGGTTTACTTTAAAAGGATTTTCTCACTTGAAGTACACAACTTGTATATGTGATATACTTTTGTGCACTTGTTTGTATCATGTTTGATGATACATGCTCTCTTGGGTGTAGTTTTGGTTTAAACCTTGGTTATGTCAATGGTTAAGGTTTTTATTTATTTATTCATTTATTTATTTCATTTTGGCAAGAAATAAAATGGTTACTAGTTTTGTTTTATATTGAAAGTTCATGAAGGTTTGAAAAGTTGACCATTTTGTTTTTTTCCTTTAACCTAACCATTCCACTTAACCCTAGTTTATTCTCTACACCTAATCATGGTTTGAATATGATAAGTATTGATTTTCTTTTCCTTTTTAAATAACACTTATCATATTCTTGCTTCTTCTTCTTCTTCTTCACTTCAAGAAAAAGCATGCTTCATCAATGGTGACTTGATGAAATGAGTGAGAAATCCAATTCTAAACTGAACCCACATCCTATTTCTTCATCCTCTACCTCTTGCCAAGTAGTAGAGTGTGTTTTCTTCACAAGTTTCATGACTTGGTGAAGTTGGAGCTTGATCTAGCGATGCCTCGACTTAGATCATCTTCGGCATCGTCGTCGATGACCTAGCCCGCTTTTTCTCCGATGAAGCCGACGCTAGAGCCCAAGATCCGATTTGTACAACGAGGAGACTTCATCGCGGAGCCATGGAGGTGGAGAACCGGATCTACAAAGCTTGTATTTCCGTTCTTTTAGTTAAATTGTTAACTAGTTGCATGTGTTCGCCTAATAATCTAGTTAACGATCCGTATTAGGGTTTCTCGGCACCCGTAAAATTTGAAATTGGCATGGTTGATGCCTTGTGAGACCTCCTTAGTGTGCCTAGGAACCCTACAGACTCTATGACGATCTCGGGTCAACAGACTACTCTGTACCAGTGTCACCAGAGAACTGCCATCTGACGTAAGGTATAATACCATCTGGAAGTTCTCGGCGAGTCCGTCCAGTGTACCCAGTCTCTACTGAGCGCCCGTATATCGTCTCTGATGTCAAACACCAATGGATATGGGATCATCCATCGCCCATCTGTATGGGTCGAGAAGGTATACGCTAGTCTACTCTGGTATATCGATGCCCCGTCTCGATATACCCACGACTAGGGACCTTGAAGGATGTACTTATGGACTACCATGTCCCCACTAGTATGATCCGCATCATAGTCCAGGTAGTCAAGTACACATCCTAAGGACATTACCAACATATAACAGAGAGACAATCAGTGTACACGTTAAGGTAAAGATCAACCGGATAGCATACTATCATGTCGAGCAAGAAAGTCCTCCCTATATATGTCCAAGCATCCACTACAATATACATCCTATGTATAGTAATGGCCTCTAGGGCATACATATAACTAACAATCTCCCACTTGCACTAGGGCCATCTGATAGCAGTGGTTGTAGTATCTCATACTCAACCATCCCATAAAAGTCTCTATCTGGGAAAAGGCCTTTGTGAGTGGAACCGCTGTGTTGTCCTCTGAGTCTACTCTCCTAACCTCGATCACCCTGGAGATCAACTATCTCCATGATCAGGTGATACTGCCTTAGAATATGTCTGGATCACTGATGGGACGGACGTTCCTTGGCATAAGCCACAACTCCATTGTCACACAATGGGAGGAACTAAGTTCATCTCATGAACAAATATACATCCAGACTGCCTCTTTGGTAGTATCTTAAGTAGCTATGTATCGAGCCTTTATCGTCTAGTATGCTACGGTATCTAGCTTGGAACTCTTCCAACATACCGTCCCTTTACTGAGGGTAAAGACAATGCCTGTGACTGACTTTCAGTCGACCTTATCACCCTGGAACCCTTCCAGTGATTGTCCCCAGGATAGGTTGATACCATCTCACTACAACTAGTGAGTCTCCTAACATCCATTTAGATCTATCTCATAGATCCAAAATCCAGGATTTAGGAGGTATCACTTTGATCCTATATGGTGAATCATTGTGATAAGCGGAGATTGACCGAGCGTAGCATAGGAAACTCCTTCCCTATCAAGAGTATGTCATCCACGTACTCTATGAGGATCATCACCATACTCCCTACTACCATTTTGTATATACAAGGTTCATCTACCATTTTGATGATGTCAAACTCTTTGACTATCTCATCAAAACAGACGTTCCAACTCCGCGATGCCTGCTTTATCTTATAAAGCATCTTGTACACGTTTCCACTGCTCCCACTGTTTACGAAGCCCTCTGGCTGTGTACTTACAGACGTTCTCTTCTAAAACATTATTTAGAAAAGTAGTCATGGCACCCAACCGCCAGATATCGCAGTCATGGTATGTAGCCATGACAAGTAGGATCTGGATGGACTTAAGCATAGCCACTGGAAAAAGGTTTCATCATTATCCATGCCTGGTCGATGACGAAAACCTTTAACAAGTCTAGCTTTGAAAGTCTCAACTTTTCCAAGTACACCAAGTAATCTTCTCAAGATATACTTGCTCCTGATGGGGATTTAACCATTCAGATATAGCAACCAAAGTCCATACTTTGTTGGTGTACATGGATTCCATCTCAGATCACTAAGCATCCAACCATTCTTACAGAGTCTTACTCCTGATGGCCAGCTCGAAGCTAGTTGGGTCATCATCTCATGATGCAATCCTCGCTCCCACTGTCACAGAGAAACAGAATTATCTCTCAGGTGGGTGAGGAACCCTACTAGATCGGCGGAGAGGCTGAGGTTCGTTGTAATCTACTGAATCCTTTGGTTCTACCAAATCATCTGCTGTAATTTGTATAGCTAGAACCTTTCCAGTTGTACATAACAGACCTTGCCTCGAGCTTGTCCGGATTATGCTTTTAGACATAGCCCGGACAACCCCAAATCTTAACTAACTTAAGATATGGGCTCTTTCCTTTTCATACCAAATATGAAGTGGTAGGCAACTGTTTTGATTTGAACCCTATTCAATAGGTATGCAGCTTCTCAAGTGCATAACTCCCAAAAGGAAATAGGAAACTCAGTAATACTCATCATAGAGCACACCATATCTCATAGGGTGTTATTGCTCCGCCCCGATATACCATCGAGCCAAGGTGTATACGGAGGAGTCATGCTGAGAGAGAATCTCATTCTCCTTTAGAATAGACCAGGATTTCCGTGCTCAAGTATTCTCCTCCTCGATCACATCAAAGGACATAATACTTATACCCGTATTTTGGTTCTCTACTTCTAGCTTATATTCTGTGAATATCTCAAAAGGTTCAGACTTGTGTTTCAACAGGAACATATGTCTGAGTCTCGAGAGATCATCAAAGAATGTAATGAAGTATAAAGAACCGGTCCTGGCATGTGTAGACAGGGGACCTTTCATACATCAACATGTATCAATCCCTAGAGTTCACTAACTCTTTCTCTGTTTCCAATAAACAGAGCTATGGTCATCTTATCTTTGTGACATGACTGGCAAGTTTCACAAGATGTAAATTCAAACTGATTTAAATATGCATCTAAATGTAACTTCAGCTAGTCGGGTCGCATTGATATGACCTAGTCTACAATACCCTAAGAAGGATCCGTTCATTTCTGAACTCTTCCTCTTATGTGTGTTCCATATACTAAGAACTGTAACCGATCAACTTTTGATATAGGAAATATTCAAAACATCATCCAACTATACAAAATTTTATCATTTCTTTACTAACAAAGATATTGATATGATTTTGTATATCAGGTTCGGTATCTAATAACATTCGTTCAGAATCAATGTATTGGTAATACTAGGTGACAGTGACCAACAGACTTGGCTGCAACACTTGCCCCATTTTCTGCCTCATGAAACTTATCACCCGTTCTCAGTTCTTTGCCTATCTCTAGCCCATGTAACAAATTACATATGCGGGATCTTGATCTGGTATCATATACCCAGGATGCGGAGGATACTGAGAAACAGTTCTTTGTGACGAACACACCCGAAGATGATGCATCAGCATGCACTCTCTTCGTTTGGGCGGCACGGGAATTCTGGTAATCCCCAATTTCCTGCTCTGTCTTATAACAATTATAAGTTGGAGCGGGACCAACGTTCCCCAGCTCAGTATAACAAGCGGGTTCAGTCAATATTCCGTATTATTATCTTGATTAAGGCGTGATATGGTCGCTACCTGGAGAGAGAGAGAAGAAAACACTCAGCGTGCGCTCTTGCAAGAATAGATTGGTTATTATTTTATCTAATCAGGATGGCTCCCACTGTTTCTATCAAATCTTCCTTCAAACCCTAAAAGGAAAGACTAGCCGAGATTAATTACACGCTACAAGTTCGCCAATCTTTCAGCCATGCCAGTGTCGGTACTTTGAGGGAGGTCCCCCGTGCTTTCGCACGAACCTAATTAATGTAAACCTCGTTTTCCCAGAGGCGTAACCCCGTTAACACCTTTCTAGACACCTACTTGATCGGCTAATTGTAATGTATAAAACTCTCCCAGGAGTAACTCTTACTCGCAGTGGGTATCGGGATCCAACTATCTCATAGAAGGTATGCAATCTCATTGCAAATTTCAACACTTGAAATTCCCGATAATATTTTTGCCCTAAGCGATCTATGACCTTGACTGAGTCAACAAATCATAGACCACAAGTAAAGTTCAACCCGTCATTTCTCGATTGAATTAAACCCACCCGCACGACCCTTGACTGTGTCAACAAGGTCGCACGACTACCCTAATCCAATCACATCATATGCTTTTCAGATAAGCACTAATCAGCTACCGCACACTACGCCTTGACTGAGTCAACAAACGCAGCACGAATACTAACTAGGACTTATCTGAAATGACGGAGGGCTACGTCAGGTTTTTAAGAAAACCTTTTGCGTAATGAACTTGATATCGTTGTAGGATCGAATGATTTTGAAATGGAGTGTTTTTGAGGCTTTTCTAGTTTTGCTAAAGGGGTCACTCCCGGTGAAGGAATCGTCGGCCCTTTCCTCGTCGAATGAGGTGCGGGATATATCATATATATCACTGTGCAGAGCAAAAACTCTTAAAAGCAATCAAAAGACAAACCGAGTGTGTAGCATCTGCCAGTTATTGCTAAAGGAGTCACTCCCGGTGAAGGGATCTCGGTCCTTTCCTCATCGAATAAGGTGCAGGATATATCACATATACCGCTGTGCAAAGCAAGAACTGTAGCTACCTATTTTATTTTTGAAATTCGATTCTACAACATCTTAGGTTTCTTTTTATTTCATTAATCACATTAATGAAGTCCCATCATTTAAGTTACCTAAACATCATAGATAAAAACGACGTACATTTATGCCATCCGCATTCGCCTCGATGTCCCCTCGTGCACCGTTAGGTTAGGTGACTAACGGCAGAGCGGGGCAGGGCTAGCGCGGGTGTAAAATATAAGTAACGCCTATATAATATATCATATATACTATATACAGTATCCATCACAGAACATATCACATGATCACATCACAGATATCGCAGCAGAAGAAACATATGAAATATTGGATATACTAGGACGTCCGTGTTTTCAATACGAGCCAGTATAAAACACACCCGAAGGAGATGCATCATATGCACTTTCTTCGTTTGGGCGGCACGGGAAATCTGGTATTCCCCAATTTCCTGCTCTGTCTTATAACAATTATAAGTTGGAGCGGGGCCAACGTTCCCCAGCTCAGTATAACAAGCGGGTTCGGTCAAAATTCCGTATTATTATCTTGATTAAGGTATGATATGGTCGCTACCTGGAGAGAGAGAGAAGAAAACACTCAGCGTGCGCTCTTGCAAGAATAGATTGGTTATTATTTTATCTAATCAGGATGGCTCCCACTGTTTTTATCAAATCTTCCTTCAAACCCTAAAAGGAAAGACTAGCCGGGATTAATTACACACTACAAGTTCGCCAATCTTTCAGCCAGGCCAGTGTCGGTACTTTGAGGGAGGTCCCCCGTGCTTTCGCACGAACCTAATTAATGTAAACCTCGTTTTCCCAGAGGCGTAACCTCGTTAACACCTTTCTAGACACCTACTTGATCGGCTAATTGTAATGTGTAAAACTCTCCCAGGAGTAACAATTACTCCCAGTGGGTATCGGGATCCAACTATCTCATAGAAGGTATGCAATCTCATTGCAAATTTCAACACTTGAAATTCCCGATAATATTTTTCCCCTAGCACCCTATGACCTTGACGGAGGTCAACAAACCATAGGCTACTAGTCAAGTTCAACCCTCATTTCTTGATCGAATTAAACCCACCCGCACGACCCTTGACGGAGGTCAACAAGACCGCACGACTACCCTAATCCAATCTGCATCATATGCATAAGCAGATAAATATTAGTTAGCTACCGCACACTACGCCTTGACGGAGGTCAACAAACGTAGCACGAATACTAAATAGGATTTATCTGAAATGACGGAGGGCTACGACAGGTTTTTCTGAAGACCTATTGCGTAATGAACTTGATATCATTGTAGAATCAAATGATTTTAAAAATGGAGTGTTTTTTAGGCTTTTCTAGTTTTGCTAAAGGGGTCACTCCCGGTGAAGGGATCGTCGGCCCTTTCCTCGTCGAATGAGGTGCGGGATATATCATATATATCACTGTGCAAAGCAAAAACTCTTAAAAGCAATCAAAAGACAAACCGAGTGTGTAGCATCTGCCAGTTATTGCTAATGGAGTCACTCCCGGTGAAGGGATCTCGGTCCTTTCCTCATCGAATAAGGTGCAGGATATATCACATATACCGCTGTGCAAAGCAAGAACTGTAGCTACCTGTTTTATTTTTGAAATTCGATTCTACAACATCTTAGGTTTCTTTTATTTCATTAATCACATTAATGAAGTCCCATCATTTAAGTTACCTAAACATCACAGATAAATACGACGTACACTTATGCCATCCGCATTCGCCTCGATGTCCCCTCGTGCACCGTTAGGTTAGGTGACTAACGGCAGAGCGGGGCAGGGCTAGCGCGGGTGTAAAATATAAGTAATGTCTATATAATATATCATATATACTATATACAGTATCCATCACAGAACATCACATGATCACATCACAGATATCGCAGCAGAAGAATCATATGAAATATTGGATATACTAGGACGTCCGTGTTTTCAATACGAGCCAGTATAAAACACGGATTCCACGGTCGTGATGAATAGCCTAACCCACACCCCTAGACCCCTACGAGAGCGGCAAACAACCCTACCAATTCTAGAGTTAGGAGACCCGGACTCGACCCCTCGAGTTGGTCTCCCACTGGACTCCAGAACCCGGTTACTTGTGCTCCCCTCCTTGGGTCTATCCTAGTGCGGAAAAGTAAATAATATACAAAGGGTGACATCTTCCACAACCTGGAAGTGTCCCAATAAAAGAATATTACATACAAGTTATTACATGAATGAAAATGAAAAACACTCATCTCACATAAAAACCCCCGGCTATTCAAACACGACGATCCAATATAACATATCCAGCAACACATAACATCACAAGTCATCAACGTAAGTAAATATGCGCATCCCAATTGTCGTTGACATATAGCAACGAAACCGGCGATATCACATATTACACTTACGGTCACAGAAAAGAAAGTGTAAAACTACAACAGTTGGAATCCTCAACCTCTTTAGACATCGCATGCCTTGCCAAATGAATTCCTTAGACATCGCATGCTTAACAATTATAAATCCCGCATTTTAGTCTCAAAATCGAAAACACTTTTCAATATAAAGTCGGGCAATTCAACAAGATTCCCGACATCCTGATCGAATGCTCGTCGCAAACTTCAGTAGGCGGCCGCACCCCCGACGCCGTCGACAAAGTGCACCAAGGCAGAACACCGCTGCCGCGAGCACCCGTACGGATGCTTTCGGCGACGGGGTTCTCCTACAGTCACTTGGTCGGGACTATGGAGCGAGGCTGTCTATTAAGTTTACCCGGCGAGTATCCGCGTATGCTACGTGATTGCGACGGACTTTTGATCACATCAAAATTCCGTGGCAACCGATCAAGTGAGACTAAAGTGCTATGTTTATAACATTCATTCAGTTATCTCATAATTTATTGTGAATTCCAATTATTGTATCACATTCCGAATAAGATAGAAAATGTTAAACTTTCCGATCGAACAATCGAACACCCAAGTTTTCCCGAAACAGCTTAACTCATGAAATAAGTTCAAAGACATTCACTTCATGCCTCAGTACCAACGGTCCAGCCGTAGAAGGGTCAAGCCAACGCCTCACATGTGGCACGCCGTACTGCCCCAAACCCTAAGGTTCAAAGGGCAGTTCAAGACGGTCACATAATCGAGTTAAGGTTTGTTGTCTTCTAGAGGGACCATCGCGTTACTTGCACTACTTAGAACGTCTTTAAACCTCAGAAAAATCCAACACTTGGAAATTTTCCGGCAGGGGAAAAGTTAGGTATTTATATCCGGTCGAACTTTTTAACATATTCAAAATATTATCCGGAAAAACACATAGACAAGACTTGATAATCCGATCGAATCTGCGATTCCCAATGCAACCCCAGAACACTCAACTTTTGAGTCAAATTAAAAATTCCCAGAAAACTCAGCATAATAAAATAGGAATTACTGTGCAAAAAGGGAGTGATGACGTCATCATCTTGCCGCGGAACTGCCGCAGAAGCCAGGCTTATGCCGCGGTTCCACCGCACATTGGACTCTTCTCTTGGAAAATTTTGCATCGTAATTCTTAGAATTCCCTGCTGAATGTTTTAAGCATTTTTAATCTGGAAAAAACCCAGTTTTTAGAAAAAGTCCAGAGAGCACTTAGGTTTTTAGGGTTTCGGTTCGATCGGGTTTCAAACGTCGTCTACACTTCGCCTAAGGCTGTAGCTAGGCTCTGATACCACTGTATGGATCCTAGGCACACTAAAGAGGTCTCACAAGGCATCAACCATACCAATTTCAAATTTTACGGGTGCCGAGAAACCCTAATACGGATCGTTAACTAGAAGTTTAGGCGAAAAGTAAAACTAGTTAACAACTTAACTAAAAGAACGGAAATACAACCTTTGAAGATCCGGTCCTCCACCTCCATAGCTCCGCAATGAAGTCTCCTCGCTGTCCAAATCGAATCCCGGGCTCTAGCGTCGGCTTCATCGGAGAAATGGGCGGGCTAGGTCATCGACTACGATGCCGAAGATGATCTACGTCGAGGCATCACAAGATCAAGCTCCCATTTCACCAAGTCATGAAACTTGTGAAGAAAACACCCTATACTACTTGGCAAGTGGTAGAGGATGAAGAAATAGGAAGTGGGTTCACTTTAGAATTGGATTTCTCACTCATTTTCTCAAGTTTCCATTGATGGAGGCAAGCTTCTTCTTGAAGAAGAAGAAGAAGAAGATGAAAAATGTTATGATAAGTATCTTTTTAAAAAGAAAATAAAAAGAATACTTATCATAAACCAACCATGGTCAAGTGTAGAGAATGAACTAGGGTTAAGTTAAAGGGTTAGGGTTTAGGAAAGAAACAAAATGGCTTTGACTTTCAACACTTCAAGAAGTTTCAAGAAAGAAACAAAATAAGTCACCATTTTATTTATCCTTCCAAAGAGAATAAATAAATAAATAAATGAATAGATAAGAAAATCAAAACCCTAACCATTTAAATAACCATGGTTTAATCTTTACACAAACTCAAGTAAGCATGTATCATCAAACATGATACAATCAAGTGCACACAAAAATATATCACATATACAATGTGCACATCAAGTGAGAAAATCCTTTTAAAGTGAACCAATACTAGTTAATGCAAAGTAATATATCAAATATATAATTATGAATTAAATCATTAAATCAACATTTGATTTAACGATCTGGTCATATCGCATGTGACCGACTAATATCTAATGTATCGGCTTATCGAATCAATTCTCGATTCGATAACTAGGTTATATCGCATACAACCAATCGATACATTCATTGCGAGAATAGAATACGGTATCACATACACGCATTATTCTCGGTCCCGCACATATCTCATATGCGCTCCTATTTCGTTTCGCTTGAGCCAGGAAACCTCTGTGTAGGACTCTAAAGACTCGTCAATACGCCGGCAGCAGGTGATGATCATATCAAACACCCACAAGCCGCAAGCGGTCTGCTAAACGTAACGGCCACCCGGGTATTGAGCGATCAGAAGATCGACGAGCAAGCCCGCTCACACTCCTGTGAATCCAACCAGTAACACTTACCGTACAGTCCGGTCTGATCGTCTGATATGTCGCATATCTTGCCTAGGGGTGGTAAACGTCAGACCCCAATAGCTCGATAAGTCATGTCGATGTGAGGTCTATAACAGTTCGAGAAACTACTGGTAACACTTACCAGTAAATCTCAGCAACCCTGGCCAGGGATTTCCGGTTATAGCCAATCGAACACAGCGCAACATCAACCCCCTATACCGGGAGAGACGAATCCCCTCCTATCGCTCATTGCCTCCATGTGACTCGGGACTGTACCCAAAAACCACCGTTTTGCATGCCCTCTTGGACGTGGTAAGGTGGAAATCAAAGCACAGTAGGAACCACACAAGACTCTATGACGATCTCGGGTCAACAGACTACTCTGTACCAGTGTCACCAGAGAACTGCCATCTGACGTAAGGTATAATACCATCTAGGAGTTCTCAGCGAGTCCGTCCAGTGTACCCAGTCTCCACTGAGCACCCGTATATCATCTCTGATGTCAAACACCAATGGATATGGGATCATCCATCGCCCATCTGTATGGGTCGAGAAGGTATACGCTAGTCTACTCTGGTATATCGATGCCCCGTCTCGATATACCCATGACTAGGGACTTTGAAGGATGTACTTATGGACTACCATGTCCCCACTAGTATGATCCGCATCATAGTCCAGGTAGTCAAGTACACATCCTAAGGGCTTTACCAACATGTAACAGAGAGACAAACAGTATGCACGTTAAGGTAAAGAGTAACCAGATAGCATACTATCATGTCGAGCAAGAAAGTCCTCCCTATATATGTCCCAGCATCCACTACAATATACATCCAATGTACAGTAATGGCCTCTAGGGCATACATATAACTAACAGAGGATACCGACGTAGTCGTGAGATTTGATTATATGGACCAGTCTGGATTGCCGGAGCCTGAGATATTGAGATTTGATTATATGGGCCAGTCCGGATTGCCGGAGCCCGAGATATTGAGGTTTGATGATATGGGCCAGTCCGGATTGCCGGAGCCCGAGATATTGAGATATTGGGATATATATTTTGTGTCGATACTTGACACGGATTCTCTGTTGATTTCACTGATGATATGTAACATTCAGAAAAATTGGAAATAAATAAAATTAGTCAATTAAATAATAAAATGATAAATTGAAAAGTTATTAAAACCAAATAAGACAATTTCATAAGATGTATGTAAAAAAAATTAAATAAGAATTTTAGTATGCAAAATAAATAAATTATAAGGGTTTTAATGTGAATTTTAGCTTCATTTTAATAAAAAGGGTGTTTTATAGTAATATAGGTTGTGAAGGGTATTTATATAAAGTTTAGGATTTTATGCAAAATGGGAAATTGTTAAGGGTGTAAGTAGAAAAGGGGTTAGATAAAGTTTAGTTCAGAATTTTATCAAGATAATTCATTTTAGCAATGATAAAGAATTGCCACCACCTTCTTACATGCACAACCTACACCCCACACCTTCTCCTTGCATAAGGAGGGCACCCTTTAGCCTTTGACACCTCCTCCTTCACCTTATCCTTCCTTTTTGTCACATATAACCCATGTTCAGATCATTTAGTTAGTTAAAATCTGAAATTTTAGGAAAGAAAAAGAAAACAAGAACAAATCTAGAAGAACAAGAGAAAGGAGAAGAGCTAAGTCTAGGGATTTCTCATCATCAAGCTAGGACAAGGAGCTTGTACATCTTGGAGGGTGTTCTTCCATCATATTACTTGTAGGTAAAATCCTTACTCACAGTAGAGATTCAATTATGGAATTAGTTTAAATTTGAAATCAAAAGTCTATAATATCGTATTTTAGGTGCAACTAAGTTCTGTTTGAATCTGCTATAGTTTAGATAAAAAGAAACTTAACAAAACAGTGCCAAAATATTGTATGTTGAACCTAGAGCAAACCATAGAAACACGAACCATAGGGCTCGGATTTTGGCCGGCGACCAAAAGAGAAATTCCGGCGTCGCTGGACTTTGGTGGGAGTTTAGTGTTTTGGCTTGGTTGGTAGGTTTCTGTGTTGAATTTTGGTCATTTTGGTATTGTTTAATCAAGTTAGTTTAACTGTATTTAAAATCTGAAGGCTAATATCGGAAAAGGTATCTAAAAACCCAAAATAAGACACGGTTAAAACATATTGCGATCTGATTTCTGTCGCGATGCAGAGTTGGGTTAAATTCCAGTAAAGTTAAGTGTTAGATAGCTTGAAATAGTCGTATACAATATAACTAGTACGTAGGAACGTGTGTTTTCATATTCGCCGTGTCGGAGTAGCCGTTTCCTTATACAAGTTAATTTTCGATGTTAGATTCAAATACAGGAATTTCGGAGGCAGCAAGGAAAGGAAAAGGATTGGCGATTCCTGAGTAGATACGACGTATTTCCGGTGAGTAGATTTACATCTACGGGGGAAGTCGGGTGGATGGCGTATAGCACCCCCGCAACCTTATAACTATTATTATGTTATCTAGTTAAGTTTAGCTTTTCTTCAAAGCATTGATATAGTATTGCATCTTGTATGCCCTCCATTTGCATAAAGTTTCATATGTAGTTTTTAAACGAGATATACGTGATATTTGGTCCGTATGATATGGATATAGTTTGGTGGATTTGTACGAGTGATCATGCCGTAATTGAGATGATATGGATATAGTTATATGATGAAATTGTATGCCGAACGATGGCCAATTTATCCTTTGACTCGTAGAGTTAGGTTATATTCTGTTTTAGGATGTAATGCTTATGTGAGCTATATTCTTTTAAAAACTACGATTCGTTGCCTTTTTATAAAATACTAGGATGCTGTGCCGATTTTAAAAACGAATATTTATTTTAAATCTAGGGCGACTTCCTTATTTCAAACTTAACGTTTCGTTTCATTTCTAAAGACAATGGTATAGCTCATAGCAAGTAATTACAATCATCGTGCTTAAAGTAATTTATAGGTTTGCATTATATTATCAATATTATATGTTTCTGCGATATGCACACTCTGATAGAACACTGCACAAATACCAATGATTTTCATGCCGCACAAGCACGTAAATATATGTTACATTACACTTCATTGGTACTGCCATTGTTAGTTATGTATATGCCCTAGAGGCCATTGTTGTACATATGATGTATATTATGATGGATGCTTGGATATATACAGAGAGGACTTTCTTGCTCGTCATGATAGTATGCTATTTGGTTTTCCTTTATCTTAACATGTTGACCTGTATTGGTTTACTGTCTTTCTCTCACATGTTGATAAAGCCCTTAGGATCTGTACTCGACTACTAGGACTGTGATGAGATTATACTAGTGGGGCCATGGTAGTCGATGAGTACATCCTATAACTGTTCCTAGTCGAGGGTATATCGAGACAGGGCATCGATACACCAGAGTAGACTAGCGTATACGCATCTTGACCCATATGATGGGCGATGGATGATCCCATATCCATCGGTGTTTGACATCAAGGATGGTGTACGGGTGCTCAGTGGAGACTGGGTACACTGGACGGACTCGCCGAGAGCTCCCAGATGGTGATATACCACACGTCAGATGGCAGTTCTCCGGTGACACTGGTACAGGGTAGTCTGTTGACCCGAGATCGTCATAGAGTCTTGTGTGATTCCTACTGTACTTTGATTTCCATCTTACCACGTCCAAGAGGGCGTGCAAAACGGTGGCTTTTGGGTGCAGTTCCGAATCACATGGAGGAAATGAGCGATAGGAGGGGATTCGTCTCTCCCGGTATAGGGAGTTGATGTTGTGCTGTGTTCGATTGGCTATAACTGGAAGTCCCTGGCCAGGGCTGATATAGAGATATACTGGTAAGTGTTACCAGTAGTTTCTCGACCCATTATGAGCCTCACATCGACATGACTTATCGGTTACTGGGGTCTGACGTATACCACCCCTAGACTTGATATGCGACATATCAGATGAACAGACCGGACTGTACGGGAGTGTTACTAATTAGATTCACAGGAGAACGTACATGCTAGCTTGTTGATCTTCTAATCGCTCAATACCTGGGTGGCTGTTACGTTTAGCTGACCGCTTGCAGCTTGTGGGTGTTTGATATGATCATCACCTGCTACTGGCATATTGACGATTCTTTAGAGTCCTACACAGAGGTTTCTTGGCTCAGGCAAAACGGAGTAGAGGCACATATGTGATATGTGCAGGACCGAGAATAATGCGATATGAGATACCGTATTATATTCTCGCGATATTTAGATATGAACCGGGTCATCGGATCAAGTGTTGATTCGATGAATCGGTATATGATATATTAGTCGGTTATATTCGATATAGCCGGATCGTCGGATCAAATGTTGATTCGATGATTTAATATATAATGATATATATGATATATTGTATTACATTATCTAATATTGACTCGCTTTATTATTTCATTTTCTCACCGGATTAATACATTGATATATATGCGATATATGTTAATTGTATTATTTTCTTTTGTTGCAAATATATAATATATATGTGATATATATTATTATGACTTGTTATGATTTATTATGAAACATGTTTAAGGATGATAAAAAGAGATTAGGGTTTGATTAGGGTTAGCTCCTTCTTGTTCATTCTAGAAGCATTTCCTTTTGTCTTGGTTAAGATATTATGGTTGATACTTATCCATGACTCATTCTTAACCTAACCAAACCCTAGCTCTAGTTTATTCTCTACAAAGGTTAAGCCTCTCATCCTTGACCATGGTTCCATAATCAATCATATATTCTTATCTACTATTCATCACAAAAGGAGTTATCTCATTATTCTTCATCTTCTTCTCTCTTGAGTTTTGAAAAGAGGTCACAAGTTATTTCTTTTGTGATGATTTCTTGTGAGAAAATGATATAAAAGGAAAGCATAAATACTACTCCATCATCCTCATCTAATCTATCCCATTAGATTAGGGTGTTCACCTCATTAGAGTGAGAGAGCTTGAGCTATTGCAACTTCAACGTAGATCATCGGAGAAAAGGAATACGACAAGCTAGCATGGATCGTTCGAGTCGTGGAGCCTCTATTGAGTCCGGGAGATTGTGGATCGCGGCAAAGGGACTTCTACTCGGATCTTGTGAAGCGCAGGAGCGGACTACAAAGGTTGTAATCCCTCACACTTAGTAGTAAAGATGTTTTCTTGCATGTTAAACCCTAATAATCTAGCAAAGATCCCGGCTTTGGGTTGTTCGGCACATCTAAAATTTTATTCGGGCATGTTTGATGCCTTATGAACCTTCACAAGAGTGCCTAGGAACCCTACAGTGGTATCAGAGCCTAGCTAGAGCATTAGGCGACGTGTATACGAAGTTAAAACTCCGATCGAACCCGATACGACGAAAATGAACCCCTCTCTGGATTTTTTCTAAAAACTGTGATTTTTCAGAATTAAAAATACCTAAAAAAATCATTAGGTAAATTCAAGAATTATGGTGAAAAATGATGACGTCATCCGTATAGACAGCCGCGGAACCGCGGCCGTACCTTGCAGGAACCGCGGATCCGTGGCACTACTGTTTGAATGGACACTTCTATTTTCACAGTAATTCCTTTTTCTGCTTGTATACTTTCAGGGTATTTTTTATACTGACTCAAGTGTTGAGTGTTCTGGGGTTTATTTTGTAATCGTAGATTCGATCGGAATATTTAAATTCGTTATCATTTCTGGATACTTAGAAACTGTTAAAATGTTCGAACGGATATCATTAACTCACTTTTTCCCGGCACGAAAAACTTTCAAGTGTTGAATTTTTATCGGGTTTAAATCTTTCGGAAAAATTGTACAAGTAACACGGTGGACCCTCTAGAAGACAACAAACCTTAACTCGATTATGTGACCGTCTTGAACTGCCTATAAACCTTAGGGTTTGGGGCAGTACGGCGTGCCACATGTGAGGCGTTGGCTTGACCCTTCAACGGCTGGATCACTGGTACTATGACATATTCTGGGATTATTTTGAACTCCGCTCAAGTGTTGAGCTATTTAGGAAATTTTGGGTATTTGATTATCTGTTCAGAAAGTTTAATACTGTCTATTTATCTGGAATGTGATACAATATGTGGAATTCATACAGTTAGGCATGAAATGCAAAATATGTGATATTTCGGATTTACGATGTCTAAAGAGATTGTGGATTCCAAATGTTGTAGTTTTACACTTTCTTTTCTGCGACCGTAAGTGTAATATGTGATATCGCCGGTTTCGTTGCTATATGTCAACGACAATTGGGATGCGCATATTTACTTACGCTGTTGACATGTGATGTTCTGTGTTGCTGGATATGTTATATTGGATCGTCGCGTTCTGAATAGCCGGTTTTTTTATGTGAGATGAGAGTTTTTATTTTCATTCATGTAAAATTCATTTGTATGTAATATTCTTTTATTGGGGCACTTCCGGGATGAGGTTGATGTCACCATTGTATATTATTACTTTTCCGCATTAGGTAGACCCAAGGAGGGGAGCACAAGTAATCGGGTTCTAGGGTCCAGTGGGAGGCCATCTCGAGGAGTCAAGACCGGGTCTCCTAACCCTAGAATTGGCAGTGTTACTTGCCGCTCCCGTAGGGGTCTAGGGATGTGGGTTTGGCTATTCATCGCGACCGTGGAATCCATGTTTTATACAGGCTCGTATTGAAAACACGGACGTCCTAGTATATCCAATATTACATATATGTTCTTCTGCTGCAATGTTCTGTGATGAGATCATATTACTGCCTGAGACGAATGCTTATACTATATATATATATGCTGATATATAAATATTACTGCTTTCGTTTCTTCTGTGATGCTTAGGAAGCATAAGCTGATGGGATTTTATTAATGAGATTAATAAAAAGAAAAGAAACCTAAAAGATGTTGTAGAATCAAAACTTTATAAAAGGGCAGCTACAGTTTTGCTTTGCATAGCGGTATATATGATATACCCTGCACCTTATTCGATGAGGAAAGAGCCGAGATCCCTTCACCGGGAGTGACCTCTTTAGCAAAACTGGCAGATGCTATAAAACTCGGTTTGTCTTTTGATTGCTTTTAGAGTTTTGCTTTGCATAGCGATATATATGATATATCCTGCACCTTATTCGATGGGGAAAGAGCCGAGATCCCTTCACCGGGAGTGACCTCTTTAGCAAAACTAATGAAAGCCTCAAAATCATTCCATTTCAAAATTTCACTTGATTCTACAACGATATCGAGTTCATTAAGCAATAGATTTTCAGAAAAACCTGTCGTAGCCCTCCGACATTTCAGATAGACATTACTTAGTATTCGTGCTACGGTTGTTTGGCATTCGTCAAGGCGTAGTGTACGGTAGCTATTTACTACTTATCTGTAGCATATGATGCGATTGGATTAGGGTATTCGTACGGCGTTGTTTGGCATTCGTCAAGGGTCGTACGGGTGGGTTTAATTCAATCAAGAAATGTACGGGTAGAACTTGACTAGCGGACTATGAGTTGTTTGGCATTCGTCAAGGTCATAGCACGTTAGGGGCAAAATATTATCGGGAATTTCAAGTATTGAAATTTGCAATGAGATTGCATACCTCCTATGAGATAGTTGGATCCCGATACCCACTGCGAGTAAGAGTTACTCCTGGGAGAGTTTTACACAGGACAATTAGCCAATCGAGTAGGTGTCTAGAAAAGTGTTAACGAGGTTACGCCTCTGGGAAAACGAGATTTACTTTAATTAGGTCCGTGCGAAAGCACGGGGAACCTCCTTCAGGTACCGACACTGATCTGGCTGAAACATTGGCGAAATTGTAGGGTGTAATTAATCCCGGCTAATCTTACCTTTTAGGGTTTGAAGGTAGATTTGATAAAAACAGTGGGAGATATCCTGATTAGATAAGATAATAACCAATCAAATCTTGCAAGAGCATACGCTAAAGTGTTTTCTTCTCTCTCTCTCCAGGTAGCGACCATGTTAGGCCATAATCAAGATAATAATATGGATGTATTGACTGAACCTGCTTATTATACTGAGCAGGGGAACGTTGGACCCGTTCTTTCTTATAAGAGTTATAAGACAGAACAGGGAATAGGAGAATATCTAGATTCTCACGCCGCCCAAATGGAGAACATGCATGTTGATGCATCTTCTTCAGGTGTGTTAGTTGTTGAGAACTGTTTCTCAGTTCACCCTACGTCCTGGGTATTAGATACCGGATCAGGATCCCACATATGTAAAATGTTACATGGGCTACGTAAAGGTAGAGAACTGGGAAAAGGTGATCATTCCGTTCAAGTAGGGAATGGGGCAAATGTTGCAGCCAAAGTTGTTGGCGAATATCACCTAGTATTACCAAGTGGTGATACACTGATTCTGAATGAGTGCTATTATATACCGAACATAATGTGCAACATTATATCAGTTTCTTTATTAAGTAAAGAAGGATATAATTTTGTAGTACAGGATAATGTTATGAACATATTCCTAGATCAAAAGTTGATTGCTTCAGGCTCGTTACATAATCGCATATTCATTCTAAATCAAAATACAGTCCTCAAAATACAAACACACACAAGAGGAAGAGTTCAGAAATGAACGAATCCTTCTTGTGGCATTGTAGACTTGGTCATATCAATGCGACACGACTGGCTAAGTTACATAAAGATGGATATTTGAATCCGTTCGAATTATCATCTTATGATACTTGCCATTCATGTCTCAAAGGAAAAATGACAAAAGCTCCGTTTAGTGGACACGGAGAAAGAGTTACGGAACTCTTAGGACTGGTACATAGTGATGTATGCAGTCCCATGTCTACACACGCCAGGAACGGTTCTTCCTACTTCATTACATTCACTGACGATCTCTCTAGATACGGGCATGTGTTCCCGTTGAAACACAAGTCTGAAGCTTTTGAGAAATTCAGAGAATATAAGCACGAAGTAGAGAACCAAACGGGCAAAAGTATTAAGATCCTTCGATCTGATCGAGGAGGAGAATACTTAAGCAATGAGTTCTAAGATTATATAAAAGAGAACGGGATTCTCTCTCAGCTTACTCCACCTTATACACCACAGCACAACGGTGTATCGGAGCGGAGGAATCGCACCCTATTAGATATGGTGCGCTCTATGATGAGCACTGCTGAGTTACCTATTTCCTTCTAAGGATATGCGCTTGAGACAACCATACACCTATTGAATATGGTTCCTACCAAATCAGTGCCTACCACTCCATATGAGATATGGAAAGGGAAGAGACCATCTCTTAAGTATGTTAAGATATAGGGTTGTCCAGCCTATGTCAAAAGACAAAATCCGGACAAACTCGAGGCAAGATCTGTCTTATGTAAGTTTGTAGGATATCCCAAAAATTCACAAGGGTATATCTTCTACCACCCCGAGGAACAAAAGGTGTTTGTTTCTCGACATGCCACTTTCTTAGAAAAAGGTTTTCTTATGAAACAGATTAGTGGCATTGAGGTAGAACTGAAAAAGGTTCCAGCGACACAAACTATAACAGAAGACTTGGTAGAACCAGAGGATTCAGTAGTACCCGACGAACCCTAGCCTCTCCGCCAATCTAGTAGGGTTTCTCGTCCACCTGAGAGATACTACGGTTTTCTCATTGATGGTGGAAGTGAGGATTGCATCATGGAAGATGATGACCCCACTAGTTTCGAGCAGGCCATCACGAGTGGTGACTCTGTGAAATGGATGGATGCAATGCGATCTGAGATGGAATCCATGTACACCAACAAAGTATGGACTTTGAAAAATGCTCCTGAAGAGGTAAAACCCATTGGGAGCAAGTGGATCTTTAAAAAGAAATTTGGTGTAGATGGAAAAGTTGAGACTTTCAAAGCTAGACTTGTAGCAAAGGGTTTTCGTCAACGACCAGGTGTGGATTATGACGAAACCTTTTCTCCAGTGGCTATGCTTAAGTCCATCCGGATCTTACTTGCCATTGCTGCATACCATGACTACGAAATCTGGCAAATGGATGTTAAGACCGCCTTTCTAAACGGTGATTTAGAAGAGTGTGTGTACATGACTCAGCCAGAGGGCTTCGCAGATAGTGGGAGCAGCGGAAAGGTGTGCAAGCTGCTTAAATCCATTTATGGGTTAAAGCTGTTGGAGATAGTGCCCTCAGAGTCAATTATTGGATTACAGGCACGTGATTGCAATGATTGAGGGAGGACCTGTCCCAGTATGACAGTCTTACTCAAGATGATAGTATGCTATCTGGTTTATCTTTATCATCGTGTACTGCTTTAGGTGACCTTACGAGTCGCTATTACTTGTTCATAGAGCCCCTAGGATTCTTGCTTGACTACTAGCAGTATGAGGGCGATCATATACGTGGGAACTGGGGTCTTTAAGCACATCCTTAAAAGGTCCCTAGTCGTGGGAGTTTTGAGACAGGGCATCGATATTCCAGAGTAGACCAGTGTATACAGTCGAGACCCCGACGAGGGGCGGTGGCCGGTCTCACAAGCCACTGGTGTCAGTTGGTTCACCTAAGATGTATACAGGTGCTCATTGGGTTATGAGTACACCGGACTGGACTCGCCGGGAACCTGCTAGTTGGTATTATACCTGACGTCAGATAGCAGTTCCCTGGTGACATGTGTACAGGTTAGTTCATCGACCTGAGATCGTCATTTGTCTCGTGTGAGTTCCCACTGTGCTTTGATTACTACCCTACCACGGCTCAAAGGAGTCGTGCAAACAGGTTTTAGTTGGGTACAGTCCCGAGCCATATGGAGGCAGTGAGCGGATCTGCAGGGGTTCGTCTCTCCCGGTATTGGGGGTGAGGTCGCGCTGTGTCTAGGAGAGCCAGTACATGAAAAGTCCTTGGCCAAGGCAGGAAATTTACTGGTAGGTATTCCAGTAGTATCTCAGGGTGTTCTGGGCTACACTCCGACACGACTTGTACCGCTTTTGGGGGTCTGACTTTTACCAACCCCCTAGGCCCGCCATGCGATGCTCATAGACGAACGGACCGGACTGTACGGATATTGTCACTGACTGGCTCAGTAGCGTGTCAGGATGAGTTCGCTCATCGACGTCCCATTTGGTCAATCGCTGGTAGCCTGTCACGTATGGCTAATACCTCTGACGTGCTAGTAGTTAAATCCACATCCATTGTATTGATGAGTCTTTAGAGTCCACCACACACAGTTACTCAAGTTTCGGGCGAAGCGCTGTAGAGGCCGTATGGAGATATGGCAGGGTTCGATCAGATACGTACGGTATTGCACGGATCATGACTGGACGGATTTTACTAGCCGGCTTTGGCTTAAACCGGATCCTAGTATTAGACAGTGTAGTTTTGTCTCTTTGCATTTGTATTCAGTGGGAATACAAATGCGGGCATGTATATGCAGTCGCGGGGTTTTCCTGTAATTTATTACGGGATCAGTTTTCTGAAGTTGCCAGTTTGCATTCCGTTCCGGCCGGTTTTTCTTTGTTCCTTCACGGCCGGACTTTTTCGATGGAGGGGGTTATTTGCAGTTTGCAAATAACTTATTTATGGAGGGGTTTATTGTGATTGTGGCTTCTTATCATCATGAGATTCCATTTTGGTCTCTTTCTTGCATTAATGAGAAAGGAGTTGATTAAGAAATTGGTGTGACCTTTTTATTCCATTATTGATTTTCATTTTCTCCTCTTGGAATATATTTTCTTTTCTCCACCATGAGGAAATGAGGGGTCGGCCACATCATGGAGAGAGGGGGAGAGGGATCATTTTTGGTGGTGGCAAAAATCTTCATCTCAATTATTCCATTCATCATAAAATGAGAGTTCCATTCCAAAGCTCATCTTTTTCTTCACATCCATCCTTCAATGGCAACTTCACTACCCAAAGAGACATGGTTTCTACACTTGCCTACAGCATTCCTTGGACGCGTCGGCTAGCGAACTTCGTGCCCGAGTTGCCTCGGTCCAGAGATGGGAGCCCGTAAACGAACCCGGATTCCGCGGGAGATCGGAGAGGTGACGAAGATCGAAGGACACGGATCGCTTGGTATAGCTTCTCTACTCCTTTTCTTGTTTGCTAGAGTTAGGTTAATGACCCGATCCGGGTTGATAGTATGCGGTGGTGCCGGTTTGCAAGTTTCGCAAAGTTTTTCGTTTCCGCGTTTCCGGCGTCAGATTGACGGCCGGGGCGCCGCCGTGCACTTACATTGGTATCAGAGCCACGCCATTAACCTAGTCTAGCTCTTTAACGTGTTTAGAACTCGATCGAACCAAAAAATCCCAAAAACCGTATTTTCCAAAGCATAAGTTTCTGTCGAAATTTTTTTGGGCTCTAAAAATTTTTTTAGGTTGTTTCAGAAACATGTGCAGAGAATTCTAAGAACACTGTAAAAATTTGGAGACCTAATACTTCCATAGAGCCGCGGAACCGCGGCTATAAGCACACTTTGGCCGCGGTTCCGCCGCAGGAATATAGCTTCACTTCACCAGTTTTTTCCAGTGGGATTTTGGCTTGGAAATAGGGGTTTTGGGATATTCTTTTTGGGCCCAGGTTTTCTGTGAGTGCTACAGTAGTGCTTGGGGCCACTTCGGTGAATTTGTTCGATCGGATATTTTAAACATGTTAGTTCACAGTATTTACATTATATCTGCGACCGTGAATGTCATTTGATCGGTAAATCCTGTCTAACTGCTATAGCCCTTTTAGACGGATTTGCGAACGTGACATTCACGTTGATGTTCTGTGTTGTGCTGTGATGTTGCGGATTGGTCGTGGAGGATAGCCTGGTTGCAATGTTAGTACAGTTTTGTTTTATATGTACATTTGATATTGCAGGGCGAGCGTCCGACATGTGGACTGCCGTCACTGCCTGTTTGTATTTTTCTTTTAGGGCACGACTGGGTCGAGGTCAATGTGTTAGGTCCACGTTACCTCTCCCGGTACTTTCGGGTTGCGGAAACGGTAAAACAAAATTTTTTCTGGACTAGGTAACATGAACCGTAAAAGCCGGATCTTTACTAAACAATACACTAGTATCCTAACTAGAGATTTATCTACTCGGTTAGGGGTTATACCTCAATTTGAAATCCTTCTCTTCTTGTTGTTCTTCTCCTTGCTTGCTCCGAGGCTTGCTCCGGATTTTGGTCACCTCCACGGCCTCCTTGAGTCGAAGACGATCCACCCGAGAGATGTACACCGAGCTCCACCTCGAGCCGAGGTAACTAGGGCAAAGAGATTGCTAATCTAGAAGCCCTAGGTTGTGTAGAAGTGATAAAGGGATGGTTTTGTCTTTGTGGGATCTTTATCTCTCAACTCATGAGATCAAAAGATGAATCAAGAGGAGGAAGAAGAAGGAGGAGCTAGCAACCATGGTTCATTTCTTTTTCTTCTCACTTGAAAAGGCAAGAGAGAGAATGAGAAAGAAATTGTGAACTAAAGAAATTAACCATGGTTCCAATAATGCACTAAAACCATCATTACAAATCCTATCAAGATAAAGTTGATGGCTACATTGAAATGACCATTATCATAATCCAAAAGAAAAAGAAAAAGAAAAGAAGAGTGTAGATCCCTCTTGAAAGTCAATGGTCAACACGGTCAACCGGTCAACAAAGTCAAGAGAGGTCAACGGGGTCAAATGGTCAATGCAATTAGCCATCATAAAATTATCACTAAAAGGATTAGCAAATGATGTCCGCGGCTCATAATGGTTTTGACCAGACGAACTGTCAAAACCCTAATGAGCCTGCCACATAACGGTTTTGGTCGAACCAACTGCCAAAACCCTGATGAGGCACCTCCTCCTTCATTGCTCCGGAAAACTGTGCATACACACCTGCATCCGCATTCCGTAGAATGCGGATGCACAGAAGACAAAACAAATCCATCCGTGCAATACTAGGATCCGGCTTAAACCAAAGCCCACTAGTACTGCCTGCCCGAACACCACACGCACACAAGTGTACGTAAGTGATCGCAGCCCTGCCATAAAACCATACGGCCTCTACACGTTTCGCTCAGTGCAGGGAAACTCTCTGTGTGGGACTCTAAAAACTCGACACTACGCTGGCAGTGGGTTTAACCACAGACCGCAAGCGGCACTAGCTGTACGTAACGGTCCCCAGGTAGATGTCGATAAGAAGGCCGATGAGGTGAACCCATCCGAACTCCTACTGAGCCTGTATGTGACAATCTCCGTACAGTCCGGTCTGTTCGTCTGATACATCGCATGGCGGGCCTAGGGGGGCGGTAAACGTCAGTCCCCTAATAGCGGTACAAGTCGTGTCGGAGTGAAGCCCATTACACCCTGAGATAACACTGGAAACCTACCAGTATATCTCGCTTGCCCTGGCCAGGGACTACTCGTGTAATGGCTCTCTTAGACACAGCGCGATGTCAACCCCCAATACCGGGAGAGACGAATCCTGTCTAACCGTCACTGCCTCCAAGTGCTTCGGGACTGCACCCAACTACTACCCTTTTGCACGACTCAGTAGAGCCGTGGTAGGGTAGTAATCAAAGAACAGTGGGAACACACTCGAGGCGAAGTGACAGTGTCAAGTCAGCGGACTAAGCTGTACTCATGTCACCTGGGAACTGATAACTGACGATAGGTATAATACCAACCATCAGTTCCCGACGAGTCCTGTCCAGTGTACTCGTAACCTAACGAGCACCCGCATACTATCTCAAGTACGACGTACTGACGGCTGTGGGACAGACCGTTTCCCGTGCTGGGATGAGAAGCGCATACGCTAGTCTACTCCGGAGTATCGATGCCCTGTCTCGATAATCCCACGACTAGGGACGTGTATAAGGATATGCTTGTGGATTATCCAGCCCCCACGAGTGTGATCGCCATCACAACGCCGGTAATCAAGCAAAGATCCTAAGGGCACTACTAATGCGTATAGGTGATATAATAAAGAAACACATGTACACATTAAAGCAGAGACAAACCAAGTAGCATACTACTATTTCGAGCAAGATTGTCTATACAACTGTGAATATCCCAAGCTTCCATCAAGTAATATACATACTAGTATGATACAGTAATGGCCTCTAGGGCATATACACTAACAATCTCCCACTAGCACTAAGGCCATGTACTGGCGTATCGAAGACCTATCATCTCGATCAGCCGCTCGAACTGAGTCTGGGGCAAGGCCTTCGTGAATGGGTCCGCTGTGTTGTCCTTTGTGTCCACTCTCCGCACCTCGATCTCCTGGCGATCAACGATATCCCTGATCAGGTGATACCGCCTTAAGATGTGCCTGGATTTCTGATGGGACCTTGGTTCCTTCGCTAAAGCTATAGCCCCATTGTTATCGCAATACAAAGGTATTGGGTCAACAATGGACGGAACCACCAGAAGTTCACTAATGAACTTCTTCATCCAGACCGCCTCTTTTGCGACATCGCTTGCAGCAATGTATTCAGCCTCCATCGTCGAGTCTGTGACAGTATCCTGTTTGGAACTCCTCCAACATACCGCCCCTCCATTGAGGGTAAACACAAAACCCGAGACAGACTTGCTGTCATCTTTGTCACTCTGGAAGCTTGAATCGGTAAAGGTCTCGACCCTAAGGTCTCCATTACCGTAAACCAGGAACATCTCCTTAGTCCTTCTTAGGTACTTGAGAATGTTCTTCACTGCTGTCCAGTGGTCCTCACCTGGGTCTGACTGATACCGGCTTACCGTGCTTAGTGCGTAAGCTACATCTGGTCTTGCACATAGCATCGCATACATTATAGATCCTACCGCCGAAGCGTAGGGTATAGTGCTCATGCGAACCCTCTCCTCGTCAGTCTTAGGAGACATCTTCTTGGAGAGGATAATTCCGTGCAATGCGGGTATGTTACCGCGCTTGGAATCCTCCATACTAAATCTCTTTAGTACGGTCTCTATGTACCTGGACTGCGAAAGTCCCAGTAGTCTCTTGGATCTATCTCTATAGATCTTGATCCCCAGAATGTACGAGGCATCACCCAGGACTTTCATGGAGAACCGTTGTGACAAAAATAGCTTGACCGATTGTAGCATAGGAATGTCATTTCCTATCAAAAGAATGCCGTCCACGTACAAGACTAGGAATACGATAGTTCGTCCTACAATCTTCTTATAGAAACAGGGTTCATCTTCGTTCTTGATGGAATCAAATTCCTTGATTGCCTCATCAAAACAGATGTTCCAGCTCCGCGATGCCTGCTTTAATCCATAAATGGATTTAAGCAACTTGCACACCTTTCCGCTGCTCCCACTGTCTACGAAACCTTCTGGCTGATCCATGTAAACGCACTCTTCCAAACAACCGTTTAGGAAAGCCGTTTTAACATCCATCTGCCAGATTTCATAGTCATGGAAGGCAGCAATGGCAAGTAGGATCCGAATGGATTTGAGCATAGCCACTGGAGAAAAAGTTTCGTCATAGTCTAAACCAGGTCTTTGACGAAAACCTTTTGCAACGAGTCTAGCCTTATAGGTTTCCACCTGCCCGTCTACACCAAGTTTCCTTTTGTAGATCCATTTGCATCCAACGGGTTTTACCCCAGGTGGAGCAATATCCAAGGTCCACACTTTATTGGCGTACATAGACTCCATTTCGGATTGCATTGCTTCCTGCCACTTATCAGAGTCCCTACTGATAATGGCCTGCCTGAAACTGGTAAGGTCATCTTCTTCCAAGATGCAATCCTCTCGATCCCCGTCTATGAGAAAACCGTAGTATCTCTCGGGCGGATGAGAAATCCTACCAGATCTGCGGAGTGGCTGAAGTTCGTTTGGGGTTATTGAATTCAGTGGTTCCTCCAATTTTTCAGTTACATTTTGTGGTCGCTGAATTTCTTCCAGTTCTACCGAACTCCCACTAGTTTCTTTTGCAAGAAACTCCCTTTCTAAGAAGGTAGCGTGGCGAGATACAAACACCTTCTGTTCCTCAGTGTGGTAGAACAGATATCCTAGTGAGTCTTTAGGATATCCCACAAATTTACACAGAACTGACCGTGCCTTTAGCTTGTCCGGTTTTTGTGTTTTCACATAGGCCGGACAACCCTATATCTTAATAAATTTGAGACATGGTTTCTTACTGCTCCATATTTCATACGGAGTTTTAAGCACAGATTTGGACGGAACTTGATTCAGAACGTATGCCGCTGTTTGAAGCGCATGTCCCCAGAATGAAAGAGGTAACTCAGCACTACTCATCATGGAGCGAACCATATCCAATAGGGTACGATTCCTCCGCTCCGATACACCGTTGTGCTGTGGTGTATAAGGAGGAGTAAGCTGAGAGAGAATACCATTCTCTTTTAAGTAATCTAGGAATTCCGAGCTTAAGTACTCCCCTCCTCTATCAGACCGGAGGATCTTGATACTTTTGCCAGTCTGGTTCTCTACTTCCTTTCTGAATTCCTTGAATTTCTCAAAAGCTTCAGATTTGTGTTTCATAAGATACACATATCCGAACCTAGAGAGATCGTCAATGAATGTGATAAAGTACGAGAACCCACCCCTTGCATGTATAGACATCGGACCACATACATCACTGTGTATGAGTCCCAAGAGCTCTGCTGCCCTTTCTCCATGTCCGGTGAACGGAGATTTGGTCATCTTCCCTTTGAGACAAGACTGGCAAGTTTCATAGGATGAAAACTCGAACGTATTCAAGAGTCCATTTTTATGCAACTTACTCAGTCTTTTCTCTCCGATATGACCAAGTCTACAATGCCACAAGTAGGATTCATTCATATATGAATTCTTCCTCTTGCGTGTGTTTTGTATATTGAGAACTGTATTCTGATTTAGAACGTAGATACCATCACACAGTGTACCCTCTGCAACTAGTACCTTATGAAGGTAAATGTTCATGATATTTCTATCAAGAACAAAGTTATATCCATCTTTATCGAGTAAAGAAACTGATATGATGTTGCAAACCATGGAGGGTACATAGTAGCAATCGTTCAAAATCATAGTCTTGCCATTTGGCAATACTAGGTGATATTCACCGACGGCTGCAGCATTAACTTGTGCTCCGTTCGCTACTCTGAGCGACATATCACCCGGTGCAACTTTCCTACTTTTTCTCAGTCCCTGCAATAAATTACAGATATGAGATCCTGATCCGGTATCAAGTACCCAGGAGGTAGGGCTGACAGTAAAACAGTTCTCAATTACAAGAACACCTGAAGTAGATGCAAAACCATGCTTCTTCTTCAACTGGGTATCTTGGGAATCCATACAATCCCCTTTCCCTTGCTCATACTTATGACTGTTGTCACAAGTTAGAGCTGAACCAACGTTCCCCAGCCCCGAATAAGAATTTGGATCGGTCAAGCGATACATTTTATTATCTTGATTAGGGCGTGAAATGGTTGCTACCTGGAGAGAGAGAAAAGAAACACTCAGCGTGCGCTCTTGCAAGTTTAGATTGGTTTTTAATTTATCTAAACAGGATGGCTCCCACTGTCTCTCGAATCCCTCCTCAAACCATAAAGGAAGAATTAGTCAGGATCAATCTCACCGTACAATACTTGCTTAACCGTTCAGCCAGGCCAGTGTCGGTACTTCGAGGGAGGTTTTCCAACGCTTTCGCGAAGTTCCTTAATTAAGTAACCTCTTTTCCCTGTGGGCGTAGCCCCGCTAATATCTTTCTAGACACCTACTTGGTTTATAGCATTGATCGTTAAGCGAGAAAGTTCCCGAGGAGCAGCATATACTCACAGTAGGATCGGGATCCAAATATCATCGTGCGACAAAACTGAAGGAATCCTACCAGTATCATCACACTCCAAATGGTATGCAACACCAGCAAGTTTCAGTACTTTTGAAACTCCCGATGTGGTTTTTGCCCCTAGGACCCAAGTGACCTTGACGAATAATCAACAAATCAAAAGGTCCTAGTCAAGTTCAACCCGTCGTTATCCAGGATTGCATTAGACCCGCCCGCATGATCCTTGACGAATAATCAACAAAATCATGCGACCATTCTAACCAATCGCATCTATCAGTGCAACAGAGAATTATTACTTAGCTACCGTTCACTGTGCCTTGACGAATAATCAACAAACGCAGCACGAATACTAAGTATTAATTATCTGAAACGACGGAGGGCTACGGCTGGGTTTTTGGCGAAAAACCCGTTAACGTAATGAACTTGATGTAGTTGAAGGAACATGATAGCCTTTTTTTTTTTTGAAAATATAGTGGCGAAAACTTTTGCTAAAGAGGTCACTCCCTGTGAGGGGATCTCGGCTCTTTCCTCGTCGAATGAGGTGCAGGATATTCCAAACTGAATACCTCGATGCAAAGCAAGAACAATCGACTATAGTGAAGTTATTACCCTGACGCAAAATTTTGTCCAAGGGGTCACTCCCGATGAAGGGATCTCGGCCCTTGCCTCGTCGACTGAGGTGCTGGGCATTCATAACCGAATACCTCGATGCAAAACAAAAGTGAACGTCCTTGTAATAACAGCTTTTTGGAAAAATTGTTCCAACAACGTCTTTTAGGTTTATTTTCTTGCATTAGTTCTTTTAATGCGTCCCATCATTTAAATCCTACCATTGCAGAAAACAACCAAAATATGACGTACGCTTATGCCATTCGCATTCGCCACGGGGCCCCGTTATCACCCGTTAGGTTACTTAACTAACGACAAAGCGGGGGCTGGGCTAGCGCGGCTGTAAAATATAAGCAACGCCTAAATAGTTATTATATATAGATATATAGCAATGATAGCCAATCCAGATCACAGATGAACACTTTGGATATACTAGGAACCCGCGATTCGTTCGAGCCTTCAACGAAAAGCGGATTACACGGTCGCGATGAATAGCCAATACCCCACCCAAGACCCCTACGGGTGCGGTAAACTACCCGCCAAGTACCCGAAGCGAAGCAACCTCCCTCAACGCCGTGAGTAGGCCACTCGGCACTTCGAGATACCCGGTAGTTTGTGCACCCCCTCCATGGGTCTATCCTAGGAGCAAAAACAGTAAAAAGAATTATACAATGACGGCTACAACCCCGACCCGGTTGTGCGGCCATACAAATAATATTACATCAATTTACAAATTTATTACATGAATGAAAGAAAAAGAAACTCTCATCTCACATCCAACCCGGCTATTCATCCACGACAATCCAACGAGTTCATATACACAAACCATCAACCATCACAGATCACAGATATGTATAACCCCCACTAATCGACGTATAGCGATTAGTAGACGTTCAATACACATATAACATTACAGATATAACCATTAGCCAAAGTCTACAGAACATCGACCAAAAATACGGATTTTTGAGCCCCAAAAATAAATTTTGCTTTCTGGAAAATCTGGGCAGAAAAGTCATATACCAAAAATCCCAAAAACTCACCAGAAACAAAGTGCAACAAAAATGATCCACGGCCGAGTCAACTCGGCCACGGTTCCGCGGCAGAAGCAAGCTTCTGCCGCGGAAACGCGGCGAGTTGGTCGACTCGTGCGATCATTTTTCTTGCCTGTTCTAAGAAAAGCCTGAGCCGATTTTTAAGACATGATTTATTATTTTTTGAGCAGAAAAAAAATCGGCAGAAACTCAGGGTTTCCGGGGTGTTTTTCGGTTTTTTCGTTCGGTCGATATTCTAAATACCTTGCTAACATGCTAGGGTGTGTTTAGTTAGGCTCTGATACCACTGTTAGGTCCACGTTACCTCTCCCGGTACTTTCAGGGTTGCGGAAACGGTAAAACAAAAATTTTTCTGGACTAGGTAACATGAACCGTAAAAGCCGGATCTTTACTAAACAATACACTAGCATCCTAACTAGAGATTTATCTACTCGGTTAGGGGTTATACCTCAACTTGAAATCCTTCTCTTCTTGTTGTTCTTCTCCTTGCTTGCTCCGAGGCTTGATCCGGACTTTGGTCACCTCCACGGCCTCCTTGAGTCGAAGACGATCCACCCGAGAGATGTACACCGAGCTCCACCTCGAGCCGAGGTAACTAGGGCAAAGAGATTGCTAATCTAGAAGCCCTAGGTTGTGTAGAAGTGATAAAGGGATGGTTTTGTCTTTGTGGGATCTTTATCTCTCAACTCATGAGATCAAAAGATGAATCAAGAGGAGGAAGAAGAAGGAGGAGCTAGCAACCATGGTTCATTTCTTTTTTCTTCTCACTTGAAAAGGCAAGAGAGAGAATGAGAAAGAAATTGTGAACTAAAGAAATTAACCATGGTTCCAATAATGCACTAAAACCATCATTACAAATCCTATCAAGATAAAATTGATGGCTACATTGAAATGACCATTATCATAATCCAAAAGAAAAAGAAAAAGAAAAGAAGAGTGTAGATCCCTCTTGAAAGTCAATGGTCAACACGGTCAACCGGTCAACAAAGTCAAGAGAGGTCAACGGGGTCAAATGGTCAATGCAATTAGCCATCATAAAATTATCACTAAAAGGATTAGCAAATGATGTCCGCGGCTCATAATGGTTTTGACCAGACGAACTGTCAAAACCCTAATGAGCCTGCCACATAACGGTTTTGGTCGAACCAACTGCCAAAACCCTGATGAGGCACCACCTCCTTCATCGCTCCGGAAAACTGTGCATACACACCTGCATCCGCATTCCGTAGAATGCGGATGCACAGAAGACAAAACAAATCCATCCGTGCAATACTAGGATCCGGCTTAAATCAAAGCCACTAGTACTGCCTGCCCGAACACCACACGCACACAAGTGTACGTAAGTGATCGCAGCCCTGCCGTAAAACCATACGGCCTCTACACGTTTCGCTCAGTGCAGGGAAACTCTCTGTGTGGGACTCTAAAGACTCGACACTACGCTGGAAGTGGGTTTAACCACAGACCGCAAGCGGCACTAGCTGTACGTAACGGTCCCCAGGTAGATGTCGATAAGAAGGCCGATGAGGTGAACCCATCCGAACTCCTACTGAGCCTATATGTGACAATCTCCGTACAGTCCGGTCTGTTCGTCTGATACATCGCATGGCGGGCCTAGGGGGGCGGTAAACGTCAGTCCCCTAATAGCGGTACAAGTCGTGTCGGAGTGAAGCCCATTACACCCTGAGATAACACTGGAAACCTACCAGTATATATCGCTTGCCCTGGCCAGGGACTACTCGTGTAATGGCTCTCCTAGACACAGCGCGATGTCAACCCCCAATACCGGGAGAGACGAATCCTATCTAACCGTCACTGCCTCCAAGTGCTTCGGGACTGCACCTAACTACTACCCTTTTGCACGACTCAGTAGAGCCGTGGTAGGGTAGTAATCAAAGAACAGTGGGAACACACTCGAGGCGAAGTGACAGTGTCAAGTCAGCGGACTAAGCTGTACTCATGTCACCTGGGAACTGATAACTGACGATAGGTATAATACCAACCATCAGTTCCCGACGAGTCCTGTCCAGTGTACTCGTAACCTAACGAGCACCCGCATACTATCTCAAGTACGACGTACTGACGGCTGTGGGACAGACCGTCTCCCGTGCTGGGATGAGAAGCGCATACGCTAGTCTACTCCGGAGTATCGATGCCCTGTCTCGATAATCCCACGACTAGGGACGTGTATAAGGATGTGCTTGTGGATTACCCAGCCCCTACGAGTGTGATCGCCATCACAACGCCGGTAATCAAGCAAAGACCCTAAGGGCTCTACTAATGCGTATAGGTGATATAATAAAGAAACACATGTACACATTAAAGCAGAGACAAACCAAGTAGCATACTACTATTTCGAGCAAGATTGTCTATACAACTGTGAATATCCCAAGCTTCCATCAAGAAATATACATACTAGTATGATACAGTAATGGCCTCTAGGGCATATACACTAACACAATGTACCCGTTGTATGTATATTTTACTTTCTGTACTAGGATTACCCCGCGGAAGGGTGCATGGATAGCCGGGTTCTAGAGGGCAACGAGCCCGTATCTCATGGCGTTGAGATGGAGGGGGCTTCACTCTAGAATTGGCGGGCTATTCGCTGCACTCGTAGGGGGTATAGGTTGACCCAGGAGGGGTGCCCAAGTTACCGGATTCCGTAAAGTGCTGGGTGGTCCATTCACGTTGTTGAAGGGGGCTGCCTCGCTTCAGGTTTTGGCGGGTAACTTGCCGCACCCGTAGGGGTCTAGGATTTCATTGCACAGGCTATCCATACGACCAGGGGAACGTCGGGTTTCAGTAGCGGCTCTATGAAACCCGGGGATCCCAGATATCTGTATTGCTCTGTGATGCTGATTACTCTCTGTGATGTTGCATTTTTTATCACGCCTTGAGCGAATATTATATATTGATATATATACTAGTAGATGTTGTATATGTTTTGCATCCGCGCTAGTCCAGTCCCCGCTCTGTCGTTAGTTAGCTAACCTAACAGGTGATGACGGGACCCAGTGGCGTATGCGGATGGCATATACACATGTCATTATTTTTGTTCTTTATTGGTGTGATCAATTGATGGGACTGCGTTGATTCGGATCAATGCAAGATAAAAAAACCTATTCTGATGTTGTTGGAACATTTTTCAAAAAGCTGTTATTGCAAAGGCGTTCTCTTTTGTTTTGCACTGTGGTATTCAGTTGGAATATCCTGCTCCTCAGTCGACGAGGCAAGGGCCGAGATCCCTTCACCGGGAGTGACCCCTTGGACAGAAGTTTGCATCAGGGCAATAACTTCACTATAGCCGTTTACTTTTGCTTTGCATCATGGTATTCAGTTGGAATATCCTGCACCCCATCCTACGGGGAAAGAACCGAGATCCCTTCACCGGGAGTGACCTCTTTACCAAAGGTTTTCGTCACTATATTTTTATAAAGCTATCCGTTCCTTCAACGATATCAAGTTCATTACGTTAAATGTTTTCGCCAGAAACCATTCATAGCCCTCCGTCGTTTCATATGGATAGTCAATAGTATTCAAGCTGTGTTTGTTGGCCAAAGTCAAGGCACAGTGTTTGGTAGCTGTTGGTTATTCATATGCAGCATAGATGGATGCGTTGGTTTGGGACAGTCGTATAGCCTTGTTGGCCAAAGTCAAGGGCTTGTGCGGGTGGGTTCAAATCAACCTGGAGAATGACAGGTAGAACTTGACATGTGACTTATGATTTGTTGGCCAAAGTCAAGGTCATAAGAGCATGGGGCAAAAATCACATCGGGAGTTTCTAAAGAAACTGAAACTTGCCAGATATGCGCATACCTTCTGGAGTGTGATAACGTGAGCAGATTCCGTCACATTATCATGCGATGATAGTTGGATCCCGATTCCCACTGATGAGTTGGTTTACTCCTCGGGTTATTGATCGAACGCTTTTGGCGTGTCGGATGTTCAAAGTTCTAAAGTTATAACCACGATCAGGACGGTGTCGCTATGCAGCTAGCCGGTTGAGCACGGGTCGATCCACAAGGAGATGGTTGTATGTCCGTTCTTGTCTTAGACGAGTCAATGAAGAATTTGTATATGTTTGTTCAAATCTAACCTATGTGTATTATATGCAAGTATAAAGTTGTTAAGAAAAAGATAAGAAATTGTAAGCTAAAGAAATCCGTACTCAAAACCTTTGAGCCGAGTCTTGACCAATTGAAGCTAGAGCAATCGGCAACAACGTGGATTAGGGGATTTAAGCACGGTATTCGTGGAATCCGGCTTATTTACCCTTGTCCTTCCGTTCTTGTCTCTTGCTTTCGCCTCCGGCCAAACCGAACGCAACCGGTCGCAGTTAGGAATCACCGTTACCTTGGTAGGGTAGGGTGCCTAACGGAGCGCTTGCGTATCGTTTGGGCGGAGTTCAATGGAAAATAACGGGAAAAGGAAATGAGCAAAGAAATATTAACTTACAATATCGTATTTATTCTTAACAATAATAATTACAACCATTCACAAAACGAACAAAAAAGAGAGAACAAAAAGAACAAAGAAAAGAAAAGATTACAAGTAAGTAAGGGCATGGAATTTAAAGTGCAAGGTAATAAATTGCAAGTAATAAACGACAAGAATGAAAAATGCAAGAAAAAGAAACTAGGAACCATGGAACAAGTTACACACCATGGGTTTAATAACCCAAACTTAAACTTGCAAGTTCAATTAAGAGGTTGCAAGATCAAGAGAGAGCTAAAAACCCAAGGGAAAATGAAGCACAAATTCCATATGAAGATACAACCCTTGAGATCAATAACCAACCCTTAAATTTTCAAGCTCAATGAAGAGGTTGAAAGATCAAGAGAAAGCAAGGATCTCAAGGGGAAGCTAACAAAAGAATGATACAAACACCCTCATCTTCATTTCATCATCCACTCAAAAAGCTCTCACTACAATTTTCATGGAGGAAAGAATGAAGAAGAAGAAACTAAACTAAACTACACTAAAGAGAGAATGGAAATCAAGACATCAAGGAGGCTTGGCTTAGAAAAAAAACCGGGGTATTTATAGGCTGGAAACAGAGAACCTAGGGCAACATTCTGACAGTATATGAAATTCCAAAACTGCCCCTGAAATTTGACCAAGTGAGGAGCCTATACGGCCGCGGAACCGCGGCCTAAGCGTGCTTATGCCGCGGAACCGCGGCCGTTTAGAGGAGTTAGGCCATGAAATTTGGTGGTTTTCCCTAGTTTTTAGTACTCTTCAGTGTGGTATATGACTTTTTCTCATAAACTCTTCCCATTTCTTCCAGAATTTCAGTAGATCAAAAGGTGATGTGATGTGGATCTTTTGCCAAGATTTCCTCGAGCTCCGCGTAGATATGTTGGATCTTGTGTTGACATTGAGCTTTGTGCACGAAAATGACATCGATTTGCCATTTTGTCCCTTAAACTGGTGTGTGGCAACATACGGATAGAGAGCGGAGACCCGTGTTTTATCTGTGTTGGCAGTAATCCGGAATTTGACGTACTTTTCCATGAATTTCACTGTTCAGAGCCGAGAACTTGTATTCTGCAAATATGTAGCAAACACAGATCAAAAGCACCTGCCTATAAACAAACGAGCGTAAGAATGGGCGGTATAAAATGCAATATTCTAGTATGAACAAATATCCCCAAACTTAACTTTTGCTCGTCCCGAGCAAAACCAATTATTCACAAAAAAGTCCTAACCGCACTTTCGCAGGGAACGCAATTGCACTGAGCACGTGCAACAAGCAGTTAAACCTCTAGGTGTCCCTAGTAGGAGGAGTGTTGTCTCCTGAGGGTTTTCAGCGGATTACACCCACAAAATCCCGTCAAGCTAGTGTCATAAGTTAACGTCGATTCTACTCCTACAGTTTAGTATTTACGTTAGAAATTCTATCATCCTAAGTTAGAAATATCCAACCCTTATTTTTCACACCTCCTATCTATTTAACCTTGGTTCCCCTGAGTTTTCCTTCTAAAGTGCGGCCTCAAATCAGGGATTTTTATCAAATTTACAGAAAACACAAGTCTTATTATTTATTTCTATGTTTTATCCAAATATTGATTGTATACCCCTACGTGTGTGTATATTTGCACCCCTACACTCAAGAATTCAATTCAAGCTATAATACCCTTGCCCTAATACCTAATACTACTTCTTTTCATTAAGGATGGACGGATTTGCTCACACACCTTTCATGCGACTATTAATGCTTCTTGAGGCACTAACGACCGATTACTGAATGTGTGAACTTTAAAGCGTAAATAGCAGTTTCCAGGTCTTGACTTTATTCTATTTTTTTCTTTTTCTTTTTCTTTTTCTTTTTCAAGACCGGATATAGTTTTCAATATGCTCTTTTGGTGTTTAGCTTTAAATACCGTTTTTTCTTTCATACTAGGCTTTCAGGCAAGAGTATTTCTAGGTATCCTCTACTATCCCAAGTTTCATGGTGCGTGTAAGTGCAGTTTGTAGGGTATATACTTTTTAAATTTGAACTCAAGAAAAAAAAACTATTTTTCAGACTTATCCTCCAGTAAAGCTTCAATACTTTCCCTTCATCTTGACTTAACTCAAGAACTGAACTCAAAAAACTGTAAGGACGTATACTTACCAAAATTAGACAGAATGAGGGTTATTTTAAGGATTTTCAATTCCTAAGTCTAGAATTTAGTTATTTCTAACATATCAACTAAATTTTCAGAATAAAAATCTAAGTTACTCTATTAGCTAACATGACAACAAAGTTTTTATATTTTTTGGGAAAATTTTCAATTTTTTGTGGGTTTTTAATAAGGTATGCAAATGCAAAATATACAAATGAATGCGAAGGAAGAAAGCTTACCGAGCACACCCCCAAACTTAAACTTGACAGTGCCCTCACTGTCAGGTTACACCCAGAGGGTCAAAATTGTCGGCACTCCCTAGAAACAAATTATATACAAAACAAAAAGGAAAACAAAAAATATATACAAAAAAGGAGTCCCCCGCAAACTTAAGTAAAACAGTGTTTCCACTGTTAAGCGTTGAAGTTCAGGATTAGGGGGGAAAGAGAATGGTATCAAGCTATACAAGGCCTTACAAAGGCCAAAAGTTAACACCAACCATTCAAAAATTCTATCTCTGTAAGATGCGGGTTGGTGAAAGAAGGTGAAGAGGAAAGAAATGGAGAATACGCGAGACCGTATGGAGATAAAAGCGGGATACGGTCTCGGTATATGAGAAGAAGAATGGTGGAAGGGAGAAGGAAGTGGAATACGAACTTGAGGGTGGAAATGGAGTGAATAGATTAGCACAATTTGTGATGACTGATGTGTGAGAAGCGTATGTGCTAATCTATTAACCCATCGAGAAATGGGGTCAAATCCCTCAAGATTCGTGAGAAACCATGGGTACGCCGAACTCGGTAAACCAGATATATGAAATGAAAGTGATACGGTTTCATGCAAGGTCGGAACGATGGAAAGGATGGAGGTAGGTGATTGAGGAAGGTTATCGGTTAAAGGTTCAGGAGGGTGTACACAGTCAATGAAAGGAACAGGATGAATTGAAAAATCCGACTCGTCAATTAAAACTGGTTCATCCTAAAAAATATCCTCAAAAGTTTCCTCAAAATTCAGCTTATCGGCGCCATTTGATCGAACGCTTTTGGCGTGTCGGATGTTCAAAGTTCTAAAGTTATAACCACGATCAGGACGGTGTCGCTATGCAGCTAGCCGGTTGAGCACGGGTCGATCCACAGGGAGATGGTTGTATGTCCGTTCTTGTCTTAGACGAGTCAATGAAGAATTTGTATATGTTTGTTCAAATCTAACCTATGTGTATTATATGCAAGTATAAAGTTGTTAAGAAAAAGATAAGAAATTGTAAGCTAAAGAAATCCGTACTCAAAACCTTTGAGCCGAGTCTTGACCAATTGAAGCTAGAGCAATCGGCAACAACGTGGATTAGGGGATTTAAGCACGGTATTCATGGAATCCGGCTTATTTACCCTTGTCCTTCCGTTCTTGTCTCTTGCTTTCGCCTCCGGCCAAACCGAACGTAACCGGTCGCAGTTAGGAATCACCGTTACCTTGGTAGGGTAGGGTGCCTAACGGAGCGCTTGCGTATCGTTTGGGCGGAGTTCAATGGAAAATAACAGGAAAAGGAAATGAGCAAAGAAATATTAACTTACAATATCGTATTTATTCTTAACAATAATAATTACAACCATTCACAAAACGAACAAAAAAGAGAGAACAAAAAGAACAAAGAAAAGAAAAGATTACAAGTAAGTAAGGGCATGGAATTTAAAGTGCAAGGTAATAAATTGCAAGTAATAAACGACAAGAATGAAAAATGCAAGAAAAAGAAACTAGGAACCGTGGAACAAGTTACACACCATGGGTTTAATAACCCAAACTTAAACTTGCAAGTTCAATTAAGAGGTTGCAAGATCAAGAGAGAGCTAAAAACCCAAGGGAAAATGAAGCACAAATTCCATATGAAGATACAACCCTTGAGATCAATAACCAACCCTTAAATTTTCAAGCTCAATGAAGAGGTTGAAAGATCAAGAGAAAGCAAGGATCTCAAGGGGAAGCTAACAAAAGAATGATACAAACACCCTCATCTTCATTTCATCATCCACTCAAAAAGCTCTCACTACAATTTTCATGGAGGAAAGAATGAAGAAGAAGAAACTAAACTAAACTACACTAAAGAGAGAATGGAAATCAAGACATCAAGGAGGCTTGGCTTGGAACAAAACCGGGGTATTTATAGGCTGGAAACAGAGAACCTAGGGCAACATTCTGACAGTATATGAAATTCCAAAACTGCCCCTGAAATTTGACCAATTGAGGAGCCTATACGGCCGCGGAACCGCGGCCTAAGCGTGCTTATGCCGCGGAACCACGGCCGTTTAGAGGAGTTAGGCCATGAAATTTGGTGGTTTTCCTTAGTTTTTAGTACTCTTCAGTGTGGTATATGACTTTTTCTCATAAACTCTTCCCATTTCTTCCAGAATTTCAGTAGATCAAAAGGTGATGTGATGTGGATCTTTTGCCAAGATTTCCTCGAGCTCCGCGTAGATATGTTGGATCTTGTGTTGATATTGTGCTTTGTGCACAAAAATGACATCGATTTGCCATTTTGTCCCTTAAACTGGTATGTGGCAATATACGGATAGAGAGCGGAGACCCGTGTTTTATCTGTGTTGGCAGTAATCCGGAATTTGACGTACTTTTCCATGAATTTCACTGTTCAGAGCCGAGAACCTGTATTCTGCAAATATGTAGCAAACACTGATCAAAAGCACCTGCCTATAAACAAACGAGCGTAAGAATGGGCGGTATAAAATGCAATATTCTAGTATGAACAGTTATCCCGTCTAATTCTTCTTTCAGGTTTGGGGAAGAATTTGACGTTACGGTGGGAGGTTTCCAGATTAGATAAATTGATAACCATTCTGATCTAGGTTAGAGTGCACGCTGAGTGTTTCTTTTCTCTCTCTCTTTGGCAGCGACCATTGACCCGACCTTAGACTATGACTCAGTGATCAAGTTGACCGAACCTTTTTATAAGACTGGCTTTTGGATTGTCAGAGTTGCAAACCTCTTTGCCACTCCTACTTTTACCCTTTTCTCCAGAACACCCCGTGTTACTTTGAACGTCCACTTCCATTGGACAAAACCATCATATGGTTATATACGAACTCGAAGGAATTTATTCGAGGATGGTTTCTGGTTCTGGAGGAAATGGATAGGACTATTCAGTTGTCTTTTCCCTTTTACCTTCTCTCAGGTTGCGAGTGCTCCTTTGATTAGGACAGTACACCGATTACGCAAATTGGATAGTCTTCTTCCAAACCATAGGCAGGTGCCGACCGGTAGGGAATGAAGAAAACCAATTAGCCTAAACGGTGTACAGAAGGTATTAAGTTAAGACAAAGAAAGGGATTAGAAGGAGGGCAAAGTAAATTGCGACTGATATTCACGACCAAACCAAGTATTTCGTTACCACTCCCACTTCACCTTTGTATTTCTCCAGGACACTCCGTATCACTACGAAGATCCACAGTTATTTGGATACTCCATCGTATGGTTATATACGAACTCGAAAGGAACTTGTTCCAGTTCGAGGATGGATTCTGGTTCAGGAGAAATAGGAATAAGGTTTATTCGGTTGTCTTTTATCTTCACCTTCTCTCGCATTGCGAGTGCTCCTAGGATTAGGATAGTACACCCATTATGCTTATTGGATAGTCTTCTTCCAAACCATAGGCTGGTGCCGAACGGTAGGGAAGGAAGAAAACCATTTGGCCTAAAGGGGTGTGCAGAAGGTAATGACTAAAGTCATATAAAAGGATTTGGAGAGATGGCAAAGAAATATACGGCTACAATTGTGAATCTGGATAATGGAAGAGGCATTACTAGGAATACCGGGATACCCCATCGAAACATTTCAATGTTTCAGTTTCACTGTGTACTGTTGAAAGAAAACTGATTTCCTAATTAGACACTTGCTCCAGGGTATGTATTTACCATGTATGATTCTCACATCTGTATGGTTTTACAGATGATGAGTGGGAGTAAGTTATTGGGAATTGGGTGATCATCCTCATTATATTGGGATTCGTTGTAATTGGTGATATTTGAGGAAGTTACCTGGGTTGTTTGCCGGACGGCAAATATTTGGTTTTGAATATCCGTTGTTATGCACCAATTTCAAATTGATATATCTATACGTCTATTTTTATAGAGTGAGATATAACTTTTTGAAATTATGTCGGTGACATTTACCTATATCAGTGGATGGTTAGGTAAGGAGCATTAAACAGCGGTGTAATTCTTCTTAACCATAAGTACAGTTTTCAACCTACGACGCACAGTGAATGAGTTATTAGACTCAAGGGACTTATACAGAGTATTGTATGTTGTCTAGTGTCCGTTAGGACAGAGGGGTAGGTACTCGTACTATATTCTGTTTACTTATGACTTCTCTAGTTCTTAGACAGGTGTTTCGTAGAAACACAGGGTCTGAGTTTTGAGAAGTTATAGGTATATGAATAAAGTAGAGAACCAGGTATTGCAAGCATCAGGATTCTTCAAAGTGATCGAAGATGTAGATACTTGTGTATGGTATTCAGTTGATAGTAATGATTAAGAGAACTTGCTTCTCTTTCAGGTTACTCATAATTGGAAGTACTCCTAAGTTGAGTAACGCTGATCGGCCTTGTTCCCCTCCGAAAGACGGCGACGACGTGAGGACGTCTTGCCTGAGATTCGGGGCAGATGCTATATGGTTTTACCCGTCCACCTCTCCGAAGATGCCAAGTTGATTTATGGCACCGTGTATCGGAGGTTTAAACGGATGCGGCCGATGTAGCAGACTTCGTCAGATTCCCCCTCGCTAGAGGGGTTTTTGATTGTGGGGACACTCTTCCCTGCATGCGCAAGCCCCTGCAGTTAATTACGCTACCGCATCGCGGTAACAACTTTCTCATTCTCCAGAATTTCATTTCGTGTCGTGGGTGTTTGTTTTGTTTGTGGTTGCCTGTGGATTGTATACGGAGACTAAGTTATGTCGTCGCCCGTAGGACGTGGATTAGTCCAAATCCGTATTTACTTAAATTTGGGTTTGGTGTTTTAGTTTAAGGATACGTTAGCCGTGTTGAGGCTAAGATCAACTTAAACGTTCGTTAAGGATACGTTAGTCCTGTTTGAGACTAAGATCAACTTAACGTGGTGATCCATTTAATATTTGGCCATCGGGACCCGTCACCTCTCTGACGACGTTGAAGGATTACAACGACATGTGTCATAGGAGTTCGGAGATGTACCCTTGAACCAAAGTTTATTTGGAGTTTTATAGTCCATTTGAATGTTTAAGGATACGTTAACCGTGTTTGAGGCTAAGATCAACTTAAACGGGATCGTTTAGATCCGACAAAAGAGCATTTGGAGGCTCTATTGTTCCAGTTTAGGGACGTAGTGGTCCGTGTTCCAGTTTAGGGACATGGGGGTCCATTGCCAATTTAGGGATGTGGTGGTCCGTATTCCAGTTTAGGGACGTGGTGGTCCGTATTCCAGTTTAGGGACGTGGTGGTCCGTCATTAGTTTAAGGACATTTCGGTCCATCGCCAGTTTAGGGACGTGGTGGTTCATCATTAGTTTAAGGACATTTTGGTCCATCGCCAGTTTAGGGACGTGGTGGTCCATCATTAGTTTAAGGACGTCTCGGTCCAATATTAGTTTAGGGACGTTTCGGTCTAATATTAGTTTAAGGACGTTTCGGTCTAATATTAGTTTAAGGACGTTTCGGTCCACGAGTTTAAGAACCCCGCAGTCCGTATTCAAATGTGGTCGTCGGGACCCATCGCCTCTCTGACGTCGTTGAAGGATTACAACGAGAGGTGTCAGAGGAGTTCGGAGATGTACCCTCGAACCGGTCGTAAATTGATTTAGGGAGCAGCCGTGCTCAGTCAATTTAATTTAAGGACTTACCGCAAAAATTGGGCTAAGTCCAATTAAAAATGTCCACATTTTGTTTGCATTTGGGCTTGCATTTCTTTTTTTAATTTTATTTGGGCTCTGCCCAGAAAGGATGCAGAGCATCAATTTGTTTTGGGCTCTTCCCATTTATAAATGATGTAAAGCATCTACTTTGTTTGGGCTCTGCCCCTTTTAAAATGCATAGCATTTTTATTATTTTGTTTGGGCTCTGCCCATTTATAAATGATGCAGAGCATCAGCTTAATTAGGCCTGCTTGGTCTTTTTGACTTGGGCTTGGCCCATTTTTTAAATAATGCAATGCATTTCAGGCGCTTTGCGCCAATCAAAGTGCGCAAGCGCTTGTGGTGACGACACGTGTCATGCAAGCGTAGTGCGCTGCGCTAGTGCGCTGCGCTTGCGCTGCTGACACGTGGCGTGCTCTGGTGAGTTATGCCAATTTCAGAGAGCAAAGCTCTATTTCAAAAAGCGCATAGCGCAAATGGCTCAGACGCTGACACGTGGCACTCTCCCAAGAGCGCAACAGCGCAGTTTGCAAGTGCAAAGCACTCTAAATTTGAGAATTTTTTAGATTCAAGAACCAAAGGTTCATAAAAGAAGTGCAAAGCACTGTTTTTATTTTATTTTTCTTTTTTGTTAAAGATCATCGATCTTGTTTTTAGATCAATGATATGTTCATAAGAGAATTTTCTCTTTTTTCTAAAGGCTTTTTACCTTTTTTGTTCTTGAGGAGTTCTTCAGAACTCTCTCTGTTTTATTTTTCTCAAAATATGTTCATGCCTTTGAATTGAGGTCTAGGGGTCTTTTTATAGTGCCCATAAATTAGTTAAATTTGTTAAAGAGATCTTTCTCTGAGTGATTTGGGGAATTTTCCCCACCGTTGGATCTTTGATCCAAGGGCTTCTGTTTTACAGAAGAAAATCTTCTTGTTTTAACAAGAACAGAAAAGATTTCTTTAGAATTTTAATTCTGTTTGGCGCAAATGCCCCAGCACGTGACACGTGTCAAGCAGCGCATAGTGCAGCGCAACTACGCTGACACGTGTCGCGCAGCGCATAATGCAGCGCACCTGCGCTGACACGTGTCGCGCAGCGCACAGCGCAGCGCAACTGCGCTGACACATGGTGCGCAACGCAGAGCGCAGGCCAGCTGAAGCGTTGCTTCTTTAATTAAAGTTTGAATTTTCAACGTAGAGCTTTGCTCCGATTGGGGGAAGATGAAGCGTTGTTTCACCTTCCGCCTTGGAATTTGAACAGAGCTTTGCTCTGATTGGGGTAAACAAATGCCCCCCCACCGTTGCGCTTACGTGGCCTCCAAACGTGAGCGCAGCGGTGGCAGACTCCCAACCGCCGCGCCATCCCTTGGAGGCTAAAAGGGCATTTGATGCATATAAATAGGACCTTTGGTCCCTTAGATGATTTTCATCTCTAAAATTTTACTATCAGAACTCAGAGCCCTGCTCTTTATTTTCAAGAATCTTCAAGAGTTAAACTCTTAAAACTTTTAGGTGAAAATTTTAAATTGGATTAAATTAAATTAAATTAATTTTCATTGATAGAGCCTCGCTCTCAATAGATCCCTGATCTAAAGGAAACCCATTTAGGGTTTCACTTAGCAGAGCTTTGTTCTACAGGTCTTAAAGGGATCTAAAGAGAACTAAAAGGGACCCTATTAGGGTTCCATAGAGCTCTGCTCTCTGAAAAACTTTCCTTGGATTTTCTTAATTCATTAATGGAGCTTTACTCCTTCCAAATCATACAATAGAACTCTTAGGAGTTTTTCATTGATCTTGGAGTTTAAAGATGGCATTTTATTCCTCAGTGCATTATATCGTTTTGCTTAATCAGTATTTCTGATCATTTTGTTGATTTCCTTTCACAGAAATAATGGACGCCCATATGTATGCTCTTAACGAGATTATCTCTTACGGTGACATCCGCCGACTTGGCCGTTCTCAAAATCGAGAGTTCACAAACGCGGAGTGTGCTGAAATCATGAGCCGCTTCGACGCATACAACGGTCCGCTGCTTTCCCGACGTTCTTCTCTCCTTAAGCTTATCGTAGGAGCCATCTGGGAAGCGCTTCCCCTATTCTGTTCCGGTGTACCGCTTAGGGCGTTGGATGCTGCCGAGGATAAGGTGCACTCGGTGTACCTGATGAACTTTATCTCGAAGAGACGGCGAGACAGTCTCGTCGATCTCTTACACGAGGTCTTTCAACAGTCTGCCATCCTCGCTGCTTATCGGAGGGTGGAAGACATCAGTGGGGATCCTGACGCTTGTGCTCGCGAAAGAAAGCACACCAGGATGGTCCGCGAGGCTTGGAAAGTCATAGATAGGGTTGCTTTCGAGTTCCTCAATCTATGTCCTGGGTTCGAGGTTATACCTTTGTAAACATTTTAATAATGTTATTATCCATTTCTCCGTGATTGTAAGAACCCCTTTTTATGATATGAATAGAAAATTTCCATTTCAGCTTGTCTTATCCCTTGTTCTGAATGGATGAGTGTGTCTCGAACGCTTGATCAAATGCAAATCGGATGTTTTTTCTGTCGCCTCCCTCTTTCTCTTATTATCAGTATACTGCTATAGTAAACATGGTTGATAGGTGATAGAGCGAGCATCCTGTATTGGCTTCTTCAAAAGGCAGCGATGGCTTAGGCCGCAGGTTCAAATCTGCCGCCTAAGAATTTTCCACTCTATGAGACGTGAGGGTCTCATAGAGACTTTCTCCATATGATTCGAGAGGATCTCGTAGGTGTATTTTCTCCTTAGGAATCGTGTGGATTCCTAAGCGCGTTCTCTTGAAAGTCGTAAGGATCTCACAAGAGAATTTATTCCCTTACGAGTCGTGAGGACCCGCAAGTGATGGGTGAAGTTGTCCTTATCCGCATTTCACGGAATCAGGAGTTGCTCTGGATGCTTCCCACGGGTTCACTGCCGTGTTCGGCGAGGACCAGGCTCTGCTCTGGATGCTTCGCACGGGTTCACTGCCGTGCTCTGCGAGGACCAGGATCCGCTCTGGACGTTTTCCACGGGGTCAAGATTGACATAAGCCGCGTTCCACGTAGTCAGGAATTTTTTGCTCTGGATGTTTCACACGGGGTCAGGATTGACATAAGCCGCGTTCCACGTAGCCAGGAATTTTGCTCTAGATGCTTCCCACGGGTTCACTGCCGTGTTCGGCGAGGACTAGGTTCCGCTCTGGATGCTTCGCATGGGTTCACTGTTGTGCTCTGCGAGGACCAGGATCCGCTCTGGACGTTTTCCACGGGGTCAAGATTGACATAAGCCGCGTTCCACGTAGTCACGAATTTTTTGCTCTGGATTTTTCACACGGGGTCAGGATTGACATAAGCCGCGTTCCACGTAGCCAGGAATTTTGCTCTAGATGCTTCCCACGGGTTCACTGCCGTGTTCGGCGAGGACTAGGTTCTGCTCTGAATGCATCGCACGGGTTCACTGTCGTGCTCTACGAGGACCAGGATCCGCTCTGGACGTTTTCGACGGGGTCAAGATTGACATAAGCCGCGTTCCACGTAGTCAGGAATTTTTTGCTCTGGATGTTTCATACGGGGTCAGGATTGACATAAGCCACATTCCACGTAGCCAGGAATTTTTTGCTCTGGATGTTTCACACGGGGTCAGGATTGACATAAGCCGCGTTCCACGTAGCCAGGAATTTTTTTGTTTATTGTATCCGTATTTCATGGAATGAGGGTTTGACTCTTGGTGATCTGTATATCGCTGAGCCATGGAACTGGGAGTTGTCGCTATTCTGCTTCGTTTGAAGTTGTATCTGTTGTTACGAGACGAGTGTTGAGATAACCTCTAGGTCATTTGCGACCCGTCGAGATTTGGCTTCTTCTTATGATGAAACCTGGGAGAGGAGTATGATCCCTTCTTTGTTTACGCCCTTGGATTGTATACAGGGTTTGATGTAACATCACCTGTAGGGCATAAATTTTATTTTTCATTTTGTTTCTTTTTCCGCGATGCTCTATCATTTCAGCTTTTATATCGCGAAGGTCGCGATTGCCCTATCATTTCGGCTATTTTTCGCGGTGCCCCATCATTTCGGCTATTTATTTTATTTTTACTCGCTGTTTTTTATTGCGAGTTGCCCCATCATTTCGGCTATTTCATGCATACATTCTTACTTGCTGATTTTTATTGCAAGTTGCCCCATCATTTCGGCTATTTCGTATGCATGTGCGGCTCGTTGGCTTTTTGCCGTGAATCTGAAATTAGACACCGATTTTGGCATCAGCACCGCTACAACTGGGATATTACCAGGAGCGAATCATCATCTGCCTCTGTCGATGTCGAACAAAGGTGGCTTAGCGACCAGGGTTAGGGTTCTGTTGACTAAGGCTTTTGACTTCATTAGCCGTAAGGGTCTCACAAAGGTATTTCTCCCTACAAGTCGTGAGGATCTTGTAGATGTATTTTCTTCTTTGGAATCATGAGGATTCCTAAGTGTTTGTGCCTCTATAAGTCGTAAGGATCTTACAAGAGGGTTTTCTCCTTGTAAATCGAGAGGATTTACAAGGGTCGTTTACCATGCGAACATATCCCCAGTCACGGATGAGACTTGGTCAGGGAAATATTTATTCGCGCCCGTGGATTGTATACAAGGGTCAGTATTGAACCACTTGTAGGGCAATATCGGGAGTCGTGGGAGTTGCTTAAGCACAGGTTTAGGTCTCTGTAACTTAAGACTTTTAAATCTTATGGGCCGTGAGGGTCCCATAAGAGAGTTCTCCTTACGAGTCGTGAGGATCTCGCAAGTGTATTTTCTCCTTAGGAATCGTGGGGATCCCTAAGTGTGTTGCTTCCTTATGAGTCGTAAGGATCTCACGCGGATAGTTTCTCCTTACAAGGTCGAGAGGACTTTGTAAGTTTTTTTTTAATGAGGTTGCGCCCTTTCGGGTTTTCACAAACACTCGCCGGTAGTCCTGCTGTTTTTACTAACGGAGCCCTTTCGGGTTTTCATCCGTGCCCATTTTGCTTATGGACATACCCTTTTTTTTGGCGTCAGCCTGAGGATGCTGCGGTAGTAGTTTTAAGGACGTTTCGGTCCTCTTGCAAGTTTTAGGACATTGCGGTCCATCATTAGCTTAAGGACGTTTCGGTCCGCTGTTAGTTTAAGGACGTTTCGGTCCGTCGTCGCCGTATTTGAGGCGAATCTCTAGTTTACTGACTTTTCGGTCTATGGGGCTTTCCCTATGACTGATGCCCCCGGCGTATCCATCTTTCTCGTAGCGTGCGGTTGTGGCGGATTCACCTTCCAGTTTTCGGACAACGCGAACTTGCCTTGTTGGTATTGGTCTTCAACCCAGTTTTTGAAGACAAAGCAATCTTCGATCGGATGACTTACTGCTCAATGGTAGGGACAGTAATTAGGATCGTTGACATCTTCTGGCTGTAGCGGATGCTTCGGATTTGGCAGATTGATGAATCTGTTGCGCACTGCCAGCTCAAATAGTTTCCTCGTTTTATCCTGGGGAAACGAGTAAGGAAGTCCCAGTCTTTCCTCGAGTGATGGGCGTGGACGCATGTTATTTTGGCGAACAATCGATTTTGAGTTGCTCGGCTGTTGTTGAGTGTTGGCGTCGAAGGTCATTTTTCCCTTTCGTTTATCCCTTTTGTTCGCTCCGTCGTTTGCGGGTCCGAGATTCTTCCCGGGTAGCGTGCGATTGCACAGCTGAACGTTCTCGCAACTCCTCAATTCTTTCATTTTCGAAATAGATTCCTTGAGGAGAGGGTTGAGGGCAGCTTCTTCCTCAGAGTCACTTCCAAAGGTGATAATTTGCGATCCCTTGGAGTCGGCTACATGACAGTCGGCGGCGGCTCCTTTGCGCTCATCTATCGCATTTTTTTGACGTCTACGAGCTTCACATTTTGTCCTGTCGAAGTGTTGCTTTTGAACGACATACCCTTGCCACCAACAGTTAAAAGATTCGCAGTCTTCAGTAGGATGTATGATCTTCTGATGATATAAGAAGAAGTTAGGATGCATTTCTACTCCACCGAAAGTATTTTCTTCAGAGGGCGGTAGCTTCATTCCTGCTGATAGGGCTTTGGCGAACCTTTTCCTCATCTTTAATTTGTTTTTATTTGCAGTGGATGGCTTTTGATTTGACGAGAGTGTCTTGGCTCTTTCCAGTATGGCCATCTCACGCTCTTGATCGGCTTTTTCTTTCAGACGAATTTCATTTAAGAAGATATCGATCAACTCGTCTGATGGCCGTAGAATTTCCGGCTCAGGGTTCGCACTTGGTTTCTCGGCGTGAGGAGCCTCTTCATCATCCGCCAGTGAATGAGAGATCACATGACAAGTCGCTACGTAGTCTTCGGATTCGTCTGATGAGTTTTCCCCATCGTTTTCGTCCTTGACAAAAGAACAAGCTGCCCCCTTCGTGTCCGTCTTCTTTGGAGTGTACGGCTGGGGTGGATTTACCTTCCACTTTTCAGATAGGGCAAACTTGCCTTGTAGGTATTGATCTTCAATCCATCCCTTGAAGACGAAGCAATCCTCAATCGGATGGCTTGCCGTTTGATGATAAGGGCAATAATTGGGGTTATTCGCCTCGTTGGGTTGTGGCGGTTGCCTTGGATTCGGCAGGTTGATAAGCCTGTTGCGCATAGTCAGCTCGAACAGCCTCTTCGTCTTATCCCGCGGGAATGAGTAGGGGCGCCTCATTTTCTCAATATAGAACCGCCGTCTCTCTTCCGATTGATCCGCTAGCTTTGGGGTGCTGGGTTGCTGCTGAGCTTTCGCGATGAAGGTTGCCTTCCCTTTACCCTTGTCGTTCCGCGGTTCTGGTTTCGGGGGAGAAGGTCTGTGACCCATTTGATCCATCTGGGCCAGCTTGTCGATCAAAGTCTGGAATGTGGTCGGCTTAAAGAACATCATGAACTGTGAGATAGTGGCATGAGGGTCTAGAGTACCCACGAACATGCCCACCGCGGGCGCTTCTTCAATGCGTTGTTCGCATTTCGACCACAAGTTTCGCCAGCGTATTGCGTACTGGACCCACGTCTCACCCGACCTTACCCTGGAATTAATCAATGCTGCTATCGGGGCCCGTTCGCTGGCGCTCGCAAATCGCTGAGTGAATAGCAACTCCATTTCAGCGAAAGTCTTGACAGAATCGTTCGGGAGTTCGGAATACCATTCGATCGCTGTTTCTGACAAGCTGCCGACGAATTGGCGAAGCATCAATTTTTCATCGCCTCCAGTATTGCCGCATAAGGCCCTGAATTGAGCGACATGCTGATGCGGATTCCCTGTCCCTTTATATATGTGGAACTTAGGTATTGTATAGCCCGGCGGGTACTGTACCTGATCATACCAGCCCGGATATGGTCGTCCTGTTTTGACGATCTGACCGGCTGCCTCAGTCGCATGATGAACCCGTATCTGCTGGGCTATATATTCGTCCAGGTCAGCTTTGGAGATTGCCTCCTCCTTGGCTGTTGACAAAGCCAGTGGAGGATTTGACGTTTCTCCCCTGTCGTCTTCAAGGACAACCGGAGGATCTTCAGCAGGAGGGTTCTGCTGAATCATCATCCCTACCATATCTTGGAAAAGAAGCGCTATTTGTTTTATATTAGCCGCTTGCTCTGCAGGTTCTTTGTCCTTCTTTTCGAGGCTCTGCGTAGGTAATCAGCGTCAGTTTCTTGTTCATGACGCTGCTCCGATGATGCCTCTGAGCTTTCTTTTGGCTCGGTAAGGGCGGCCATTGCAGTCATCATCTCTTGAAGCTTTTGCTGCTGCTCCTGGGCTTTGGTCACGGATCGGGTGAGTGGTCGGTGACCTGTTTAAGCACGGCTTTCCTTCTTTCCGGAAGCCATATAAACGGTGTGCACCACCATGCCCCCATACTTGGGGCATTTGTGTCTGGTGTCTTTGCGATTTGCCAAAGACATAGGGGCTTTTTGCGGCCTCCTTTTTTGAGTGATTGGAGTTGAGGGGGCCGTTGTAGTGGGCACCCAAGTAGCTTTTGCTTTTTGTGGCTTGACAGAGTAATCCTTCTCCTGCCGCACCTTCATCTTTTCTTGTCGGCGGAGATAGTTTTTATCAATTACCGACTTTTGACCTGTCGCCAGACCTTGTAAATTTTAGAGGACAGCCGTTGAGGGGGCTGCTCTAGCTTCTTCTTTGGAGTATTCTCCATAGGTGAAGGAGTTCGTTTCAACATCGCAGTAGGAGAGTTTCTTCGCATCGTATTCAGCAATTCAAAGCTGTTTCTGGTTGGAACAGCAGCATCGATCCCCACCATCGGAGCTGGTGTAGTAAATCCAGAGGGGGAGTTGCCCCCAGCCTTTCTTACTCAACGCCAGTGGCGACGTCGAGCGTGTCTTGCGGATGGAGCCACCTCCGTTGTTGGATAAGCTTCTTTATGCTCCCTTCTCTGGGTAGGGGAAGCAGCTTTGAGGACTTCGCCTAGAGCAGCAACCGGAATGGCCAGCCTTGTAAAAACTGACTTTTCGGAAGGAGGAGCCTTTCCAATTATTTCGTCCGTTTGAGTCGGGATGGCTATCCTCTTTGGGATGGCAGATTCGGGTATCGCAGGTTTGCAGACGTTCTGGCTCAGTCCGTTGAAAACTGAGGTATTGAAACTGGGCGACCCGTTGAGAGGGGTCGCGGCAGTGGTAAGCCGATTAAAGACTAACTTCTCCGGGGTTTCTTGCAATGTCATTGTGGCATTGAAGCTCAACGGTGGGAGCTTGGTCCCAAAGAATAATCCAGTGGTGGCTTGAGTTACCTGCTCCAATGGTATTTTGAAAAGGGAGGCCGTTTGAGGCCCATAAGCCACTCCTCCAGCAAGGACCGAGTGAGAGTTGCTGTTGCAGGCAGTGCAGTTTGAAGCCATTGATCTTTTGTTTTCTGCACGGAGCAAGACACCAAATATTAGCACCTCGAATTCACAGGCAACCATAGTAAACCGCGATTCATTTGCGAACACGACACACGAAGTGTGGAGTGGAAAGTGGAAAAGGTCCCACCGGGCGTGCCAGAATCTGTTCCCCTCCGAAAGACAGCAACGACGTGAGGACGTCTTGCCTGAGATTCGGGGCAGATGCTATATGGTTTTACCCGTCCACCTCTCCGAAGATGCCAAGTTGATTTATGGCACCGTGTATCGGAGGTTTAGACGGATGCGGCCGATGTAGCAGACTTCGTCAGATTCCCCCTCGCTAGAGGGGTTTTTGATTGTGGGGACGCTCTTCCCTGCAGGCGCAAGCCCCTGCAGTTAATTACGCTACCTCATCGCGGTAACAACTTTCTCCTTCTCCAGAATTTCACTTCGTATCGTGGGTGTTTGTTTTGTTTGTGGTTGCCCGTGGATTGTATACGGAGACTAAGTTATGCCGTCGCCCGTAGGACGTGGATTAGTCCAAATCCGTATTTACTTAGATTTGGGTTTGGTGTTTTAGTTTAAGGATATGTTAGCCGTGTTGAGGCTAAGATCAACTTAAACGTTCGTTAAGGATACCTTAGTCCTGTTTGAGACTAAGATCAACTTAACGTGGTGATCCGTTTAATATATGGCCATCGGGACCCGTCACCTCTCTGACGACGTTGAAGGATTACAACGACATGTGTCAGAGGAGTTCGAAGATGTACCCTTGAACCAAAGTTGATTTGGAGTTTTATAGTCCATTTGAATGTTGAAGAATACGTTAGCCGTGTTTGGGGCTAAGATCAACTTAAACGGGATCGTTTAGATCCGACAAAAGAGCATTTGGAGACGCTATTGTTCCAGTTTAGGGACGTAGTGGTCCGTGTTCCAGTTTAGGGACATGGGGGTCTATTGCCAGTTTAGGGACGTGGTGGTCCGTATTCCAATTTAGGGACGTGGTGGTCCGTCATTAGTTTAAGGACATTTCGGTCCATCGCCAGTTTAGGGACGTGGTAGTCCATCATTAGTTTAAGGACATTTCGGTCCATCGCCAGTTTAGGGACGTGGTGGTCCATTATTAGTTTAAGGACGTCTCGGTCCAATATTAGTTTAGGGACGTCTCGGTCCAATATTAGTTTAGGGACGTTTCGGTCCAATATTAGTTTAAGGACGTTTCGGTCCACGGGTTTAAGGACCCCGCAGTCCTTATTCATATGTGGTCGTCGGGACCCGTTGCCTCTCTGACGTCGTTGAAGGATTACAATGAGAGGTGTCAGAGGAGTTCGGAGATGTACCCTTGAACCGGTCGTAAATTGATTTAGGGAGCAGCCGTGCTCAGTCAATTTAATTTAAGGACTTACGGCCAAAATTGGGCTAAGTCCAATTTAAAATGTCCACATTTTGTTTGCATTTGGGCTTGCATTTCTCTTTTTTATTTTATTTGGGCTCTGCCCAGAAAGGATGCAGAGCATAAATTTGTTTTGGGCTCCGCCCATTTATAAATGATGTAAAGCATCTACTTTGTTTGGGCTCTGCCCCTTTTAAAATGCATAGCATTTTTATTATTTTGTTTGGGCTCTGCCCATTTATAAATGATGCAGAGCATCTGCTTACTTAGGCCTGCTTGGTGTTTTTGACTTGGGCTTGGCCCATTTTTTAAATAATGCATTGCATTTCAGGCGCTTTGCGCCAATCAAAGAGCGCAAGCGCTTGTGGTGACGACACGTGTCATGCAAGCGCAGTGCGCTGCGCTTGCGCTGCTGACACGTGGCGTGCTCTGGTGAGTTGCGCCAATTTCAGAGAGCAAAACTCTATTTCAAAAAGCGCATAGCGCAAATGGCTCAGACGCTGACACGTGGCACTCTCCCAAGAGCGCAACAGCGCAGTTTGCAAGTGCAAAGCACTCTAAATTTGAGAATCTTTTAGATTCAAGAACCAAAGGTTCATAAAAGAAGTGCAAAGCACTGTTTTTATTTTATTTTTCTTTTTTGTTAAAGATCATCGATCTTGTTTTTAGATCAATGATCTGTTCATATGAGAATTTTCTCTTTTTTCTAAAGGCTTTTTACCTTTTTTGTTCTTGAGGAGTTCTTCAGAGCTCTCTCTGTTTTATTTTTCTCAAAAAATGTTCATGCCTTTGAATTGAGGTCTAGGGGTCTTTTTATAGTGCCCATAAATTAGTTAAATTTGTTAAAGAGATTTTTCTCTGAGTGATTTGGGGAATTTTCCCCACCGTTGGATCTTTGATCCGAGGGCTTCTGTTTTACAGAAGAAAATCTTCTTGTTTTAACAAGAACAGAAAAGATTTCTTTAGAATTTTAATTCTGTTTGGCGTAAATGCCCCAGCGCGTGACACGTGTCAAGCAGTGCATAGTGCAGCGCAACTGCGCTGACACGTGTCGCACAGCGCAACTGCAGCGTAGCGTAACTGCGCCGACACGTGTCGCGCAGAGCACAGCGCAGCGCAACTGCGCCGACACGTGTCGCGCAGCGCCCAACGCAGTGCAACTGTGCTGACACGTGGTGCGCAGCGCAGAGCGCAGGCCAGCTGAAGCGTTGCTTCTTTAATTAAAGTTTGAATTTTCAAAGTAGAGCTTTGCTCCGATTGGGGGAAGATGAAGCGTTGCTTCACCTTCCGCCTTGGAATTTGAACAGAGCTTTGCTCTGATTGGGGTAAATAGGCCCCTCTTCCATTTAGTTGACATGCACTGGAGACAGCAGCATGATTTGAATCTGGTTCAATAAAATCAGTGCCTCTGTTTCTTTGTTGGATATAGGACAGTTCATATCTTGGCTTTGTTAAGATACGGGGAGTTGTCCGGCTTATGCTTAAAACCAGACTCCGGATAACTCAAGGCACGTTTCTGTAATCGCTGTTTGTAGGTTGACCCGGGCTATGATGAGGGTTGACTTTCTACCATCTGGAAGATCAATAGTGATATTGTTCTTAACTCGCCACAGTTTTAACAAAAATGGATTTTTTCAGAAAACAGTAGTGGGAGTATGGTAGAACTGGAAGTGATTCCAGAACCGCAAATGATTACTGAAGATTTGATAAGAACCTAAAAATTCAATCTGGTTTGACATTCCATTGGCCACTCCGCAGATAAAGTGGGTAACCTTTGGCACTCGAGAGATACTTCGGTAGCCTCAAGGACGGTGACAGGGAGGTTCTTGTTTACCCAGACTTGCCAATGCTGTTGTTTCAGACTGTGAGACCTAGCAGGAGGATGAGTATAGCGTCGTTCTGAACTAGCTTTAGAAGTGTACGTCTATATGACTCTGCCAGAGGGTTGTCGTAGTCAGTGGGAGCAGCGGAAGCATTGGTGAACAGGAGGCTTATGTCTATTTATAGACTAAAGAAGATATAGCGGAGATAGATCAACTATTTCTGATGTAACAGTCATAGGTTTGACTTCATCAGAATAGGGGATGGATCTGTTAAGAAGGTAGTAGGGTGTGATGTCCTTGTATTTGATGATATACACAGAGTAGGAAGTGATATTCCTATACTGCGATCGGTTATACTTTGGTTGTCACACAGTAGTTTCTCCACATAGGAATTGGATTTTATATCGGACATTCTGGTTACTAGATCTATGGTTTTAGATCTAGATTTGGGTGGTTTCCTAATCTGGGTACTTAGACAGCATTCTAAGAGTATTTAGAATGGACGACTCCTGGCATGGTAGTGTACCTGCAGGTGATGGAGTCACCCTCTCTAAAGGTGTCTTACAGACTAAAGGGGAGAGGGATGTGCATGATTGGCAGATCACTTTCTTAGGCAATTGAGTCAATCATGAGATGTCAAGTACCACACCAGATGTTGTTTTTGCAGTAGATGCAATAAGTTGATATTGATCCAATCCTGGAGAAACAGTCGGAAGCAGTTTTAGAACATAAGTGGATGTTCTAGGGATATGATAACATCAGCCTCATTTAGGAGACGGTTATCATTCCAGGCTTCCAAGGTGACCTGGATGACAGAGTGACTGTCAGAGTTATAGTTTTCCCTCTGACGAGGGGCAGTATATTGGACAGGTGGTCCAGGTGGATACTGAGGGAAGGATGGCGCAGGATACTGATTAAGTTCAGTTGATGATACAGTCTAAGAAGTTTGGATTTGGAGTTCATTTATGAGCTAGGTCCCATCAGACATTCAGACATATTCTAAGACAGGTATTGCTCATTTCGGGAGATGGCTTTCTCCGTGAACTTGAGATATAGAGAGACATAGAAAGAAACATCAAAGCGGATCCACTCACTGAGGCTATTCCTCGAACGCAATAGTTTCGTAAACAAGCTTTGTGAGACTGACTAGTAGAGGAGTTGGGTGTTCGGTATCACATGGGCTGTGAGTATGCGACATCGCAATAATTAGCCTTGAGTGCAAGTGGAAGATTGTTGGAGATAGTGCCCTCAGAGTCAATTATTGGATCACAGGCACGTGATTGCAATGATTGAGGGAGGACCTGTCCCAGTAGGATGGTCTTACTCAAAATGATAGTATGCTATCTGGTTTATCTTTATCATCGTGTACTGCTTTAGGTGACCTTACGAGTCGCTATTACACGTTGATAGAGCCCCTAGGATTCTTTCTTGACTACCAGCAGTATGAGGGCGATCAAATACGTGGGAGCTGGGGTCTATAAGCACATCCTTAAAAGGTCCCAAGTCGTGGGAGTTTCGAGATAGGGCATCGATACTCCAGAGTAGACTAGTGTATACAGTCGAGACCCCGACGAGGGGCGGTGGCCGGTCTCACAAGCCACTGGTGTCAGTTGGTTCACCTAAGATGTATACAGGTGCTCATTGGGGTTATGAGTACACCGGACAGGACTCGCCGGTAACCTGCTAGTTGGTATTATACCTGACGTCAGATAGCAGTTCCCTGGTGACAAGTGTACAGGTTAGTTCATCGACCTGAGATCGTCATTTGACTCGTATGATTTCCCACTGTGCTTTGATTACTACCCTACCACGGCTCAAAGGAGTCGTGCAAACAAGTTTTAGTTGGGTACAGTCCCGAGCCACATGGAAGCAGTGAGCGGATCTGCAGGGGTTCGTCTCTTCCGGTATTGGGGGTGAGGTCCCGCTGTGTCTAGGAGAGCCAGTACATGAAAAGTCCTTGGCCAAGGCAGGAGATTTACTGGTAGGTATTCCAGTACTATCTCAGGGTGTTCTGGGCTACACTCCGACACGACTTGTACCGCTTTTGGGGGTCTGACTTTTACCAACCCCCTAGGCCCGCCATGCGATGCTCATAGACGAACGGACCGGACTGTACGGATATTGTCACTGACAGGCTCAGTAGGGTGTCAGGATGAGTTCGCTCATCGACGTCCCTTTTGGTCAATAGCTGGTAGCCCGTCACATATGGATAATACCTCTAACGTGCTAGTGGTTAAATCCACAGCCATAGTATTGACGAGTCTTTAGAGTCCACCACACACAGTTACTCAAGTTTCGGGCGAAACGCTGTAGAGGCCGAATGGAGATATGGCAGGGTTCGATCAGATACGTGCGGTATTGCACGGATCGTGATTGGACGGATTTTACTAGCCGGCTTTGGCTTAAGCCGGATCCTAGTATTAGACAGTGTAGTTTTGTCTCTTTGTATTTGTATTCAGTGGGAATACAAATACGGGCATGTATATGCAGTCGCGGGGTTTTCCTGTAATTTATTACGGGATCAGTTTTCTAAAGTTTCCAGTTTGCATTCCGTTCCGGACGGTTTTTCTTTGTTCCTTCACGACCGGACTTTTCCGATGGAGGGGGTTATTTGCAGTTTGCAAATAACTTATTTGTGGAGGGGTTTATTGTGATTGTGGCTTCTTATCATCATGAGATTCCATTTTGTTCTCTTTCTTGCATTAATGAGAAAGGAGTTGATTAAGAAATTGGTGTGACCTTTTTATTCCATTATTGATTTTCATTTTCTCCTCTTGGAATATATTTTCTTTTCTCCACCATGAGGAAATGAGGAGCCGGCCACATCATGGAGAGAGGGGGAGAAGGATCATTTTTGGTGGTGGCAAAAATCTTCATCTCAATTATTCCATTCATCCTAAAATGAGAGTTCCATTCCAAAGCTCATCTTTTTCTTCACCTCCATCCTTCAATGGCAACTTCACTACCCAAAGAGACATGGTTTCTACACTTGCCTACAGCATTCCTTGGACGCGTCGGCTAGCCAACTTCGCACCCGAGTTGCCTTGGTCCAGAGGTGGGAGCCCGTAAACGAACCCGGCTACGTGGTGCCTTTCCGACGAGGAGGTGACGGACGGAGATTCCGCGGGAGATTGGAGTGGAGACGAAGACCGAAGGACACGGATCGCTTGGTATAGCTTCTCTACTCCTTTTCTTGTTTGCTAGAGTTAGGTTAATGGCCCGATCCTGGTTGATAGTGCGCGGTGGTGCCGGTTTGCAAGTTTCGCAAAGTTTTTCGTTTCCGCGTTTCCGGCGTCAGATTGGCGGCCGGGGCGCCGCCATGCACTTACAAAAGCAAGCATCGCAGAGTTGGAACATCTGTTTTGATGTTGTAGTCAAAGAGTTTGACTTCATCAAAAATATAGATGAACCTTGTATCTATAAGAAGGTAGCAGAGAGTAAGCTTGTCTTCCTCGTATTGTACGTGGATGACATACTCTTGATAGGAAATGATATTCCTATGCTGCAATCAGTCAAGCTCTTCTTATCACAAAGATTCTCAATGAAAGATCGAGGTGATGCCTCCTGCATATTGGGGATCATGATCTATAGAGATAGATCTAAACGGATATTGGGATTGTCCCAATCCAGGTACATTGACACCATACTAAAGAGGTATAGTATGGAAGAATCCAAGCGTGGGAACCAACCCACGATCTCTGGACTCACTCTCTCCAAAGAGATGTCTCCCAAGACTGATTTGGAGAGAGGTCGCATGCAAGGGATACCCTATGCTTCGGCAGTAGGCTCTATCATATATGCGATGCTATGTACCAGACCCGATGTAGCATACTCACTAAGTGTAGTGAGTCGGTATCAAGCAGATCCTGGAGAGAGTCACTCGACAGCTGTGAAGAGCATTCTCAAGTACTTACGAAGGACTAGAGACATGTTCTTGGTGTATGGTAATGGAGAACTCCGGGTGGAGTCCTTTACCGATTCCAGCTTCCAAAGTGATAAGGACGACTCTAAGTCGCACTCGGGATTTGTCTTTACCCTCAATGGAGGGGTGGTATGTTGGAAGAGTTGCAAATAGGATACCGTTGCAGAATCGACGATGGAGGCTAAATACATCACTGCCAACGATGCTGTCAAAGAGGCTGTCTGGATAAAGAAGTTCATTACTGAACTTGGTGTGGTTCCATCCATTGAGCATCCAATACCTCTGTATTGCGATAACAATGGAGCTGTGGCATTGGCTAGGGAACCTAGGTCCCATCAGAAGTCCAGACATATTCTGAGGCGATATCACCTGATCAGGGAGATAGTTGATCGCCGGGAGATCGAGGTCAGAAGAGTAGATATGAAGGACAACACTGCGGATCCACTCACGAAGGTCATTCCCCAGATACAGTTTGAGAGATTTTTCGGGATGCTAGGTATGAGATACTACAGCAGCTGGCCTTAGTGCAAGTGGGAGATTGTTAGTTATGTATATGCCCTAGAGGCCATTCTTGTACATATGATGTATATTATGATGGATGCTTGGATATATACAGAGAGGACTTTCTTGCTCGTCATGATAGTATGCTATTTGGTTTTCCTTTATCTTAACATGTTGACTTGTATTGGTTTACTGTCTTTCTCTCACATGTTGATAAAGCCCTTAGGATCTGTACTCGACTATTGGGACTATGATGAGATCATACTAGTGGGGCCATGGTAGTCGATGAGTACATCCTATAACTGTTCCTAGTCGAGGGTATATCGAGACAGGGCATCGATACACCAGAGTAGACTAGCGTATACGCATCTTGACCCATATGATGGGCGATGGATGATCCCATATCTATCGGTGTTTGACATCAAGGATGGTGTACGGGTGCTCAGTGGAGACTGGGTACACTGGACGGACTCACCGAGAACTCCCAGATGGTGATATACCACACGTCAGATGGCAGTTCTCTGGTGACACTGGTACAGGGTAGTCTGTTGACCCGAGATCGTCATAGAGTCTTGTGTGATTCCCACTGTGCTTTGATTTCCACCTTACCACGTCCAAGAGGGCGTGCAAAACGGTGGCTTTTGGGTACAATCCCGAATCACATGGAGGCAATGAGCGATAGGAGGGGATTCGTCTCTCCCGGTATAGGGAGTTGATGTTGTGCTGTGTTCGATTGGCTATAACTGGAAGTCCCTGGCCAGGGCTGATATAGAGATTTACTGGTAAGTGTTACTAGTAGTTTCTCGACCTATTATGAGCCTCACATCGACACGACTTATCGGTTACTGGGGTCTGACGTATACCACCCCTAGACTTGATATGCGACATATCAGACGAACAGACCGGACTGTACGGGAGTGTTACTGATTGGATTCACAGGAGAACGTACAGGCTAGCTTGTTGATCTTCTGATCGCTCAATACCTGGGCGGCTGTTACGTTTAGCCGACCGCTTGCAGCTTGTGGGTGTTCACCTGCTACCGGCGTATTGACGATTCTTTAGTGTCCTACACAGAGGTTTCTTGGCTCAGGCAAAACGGAGTAGAGGCACATATGTGATATATGCAGGACCGAGGATGCGATATGTGATACCGTATTATATTCTCGCGATATTTAGATATGAACCGGGTCATCGGATCAAGTGTTGATTCGATGAATCAGTACATGATATATTAGTCGGTTATATTCGATATAGCCGGATCGTCGGATCAAATGTTGATTCGATGATTTAATGGATAATGATATATATGATATATTGTATTACATTATCTAATATTGTCTCACTTTATTATTTCATTTTCTCATCGGATTAATACATTGATATATATGCGATATATGTTAATTGTATTATTTTCTTTTATTGCAAATATATAATATATATGTGATATATATTATTGTGACATGTTATGATTTATTATGAAACATGTTTAAGGATGATAAAAAGAGATTAGGGTTTGATTAGGGTTAGCTCCTTCTTGTTCATTCTAGAAGGATTTCCTTTTGTCTTGGTTAAGATATTATGGTTGATACTTATCCATGACTCATTCTTAACCTAACCAAACCCTAGCTCTAGTTTATTCTCTACAAAGGTTAAGCCTCTCATCCTTGACCATGGTTCCATAATCAATCATATATTCTTATCTACTATTCATCACAAAAGGAATTATCTCATTATTCTTCATCTTCTTCTCTCTTGAGTTTTGAAAAGAGGTCACTAGTTATTTCTTTTATGATGATTTCTTGTGAGAAAATGATATAAAAGGAAAGCATAAATACTACTCCATCATTCTCATCTAATCTAGTCCATTAGATTAGGGTGTTCACCTCATTAGAGTGAGAGAGCTTGAGCTATTGCAACTTCAACGTAGATCATCGGAGAAAAGGAATACGACAAGCTAGCATGGATCGTTCGAGTCGTGGAGCCTCTATTGAGTCCAGGAGATCGTGGATCGCGGCAAAGGGACTTCTACTCGAAGCTTGTGAAGCACAGGAGCGGACTACAAAGGTTGTAATCCCTCACACTTAGTAGTAAAGATGTTTTCTTGCATGTTAAACCCTAATAATCTAGCAAAGATCCCGGCTTTGGGTTGTTCGGCACGTCTAAAATTTTATTCGGGCATGTTTGATGCCTTATGAACCTTCACAAGAGTGCCTAGGAACCCTATATTTCCGCTGCTCCCACTCTGATTGAAACCTTCTGGCTGATCCATATAGACGCACTCTTCTAAATTACCATTTAGAAAAGCCGTCTTTACGTCCATCTGCCAGATTTCATAATCATGGAAGGCAGCAATAGAAAGAAGGATCCGAATGGATTTGAGCATAACCACTGGAGAAAAAGTTTCGTCATAGTCCAAACCAGGTCTTTGATGAAAACCCTTTGCAACAAGTCTAGCCTTATAGGTTTCCACCTGTCCATCTACACAAATCTTTTTCTTGAAGATCCACTTGCATCCTATGGGTTTTACCCCATCTGGAGCAAAGTCCAAAGTCCATACTTTGTTGGTGTACATGGACTCCATTTCGTTCCGCATTACATCCAGCCATCTTACTGAGTCGCCGCTCTGGATGGCCTGGTGGAAGCTAGTAGGTTCATCATTATCAATGATGCAATCTTCTCTATCCCCGTCTATGAGAAAACCGTAGTATCTATCAGGCGGATGAGACGCCTACTACTCCTGCGGAGGGGTGCGGGAATGTCATGTTCTTCTTGAACTTCTGGTTCTACCAACCTTTCAGTAGTAGTTTGTGGTTCTGGAATTTCTTTCAGTTCTATTGCGCTCCTACTTATTTCCTTTTCTAAAAACTGCTGTTCTAGAAAATGGGCATTACGAGAAACAAAAACCTTTTGTTCCTCTGTGTAATAGAAATAATACCCCTTAGAGTTCTTTGGATATCCCACAAACTTACACTGCACTGATCGTGCCTCGAGTTTGTCCGCATGCTGCTTTTTAACAAAAGTTGGACATCCCCATATCTTCAGATACTGAAGATAGGGTTTCTTCCCACTCCACATCTGATTTGGTGTAGTTGGCACAGTCTTGGTAGGAACCCTGTTCAAAAGATATGTTGCTGATTCTAGCGCATAACCCCAGAAAGATCGCGGTAACTCAGCATTACTCATCATGGAACGTACCATATCGAATAGGGTTCGGTTCCGTCTTTCCGATACACCGTTATGCTGTGGAGTGTATGGAGGAGTAAGCTGAGAGAGAATTCCTTTCTCTTTTAGGTAACCCAGGAACTCGGCACTTAAGTATTCACCACCTCGATCAGATCTCAGTATCTTGATACTTTTGCCGATTTGGTTTTCTACTTCATTCTTATATTCTTGGAATTTCTCAAAGGCCTCGGATTTATGTTTCATTAAGAAAATGAATCCATACCTAAAGTAATCATCCGTAAAAGTAATGAAATATGAAAAACCACCTCTTGCATGTGTAGACATTGGACCACATACATCGCTGTGTATGAGTCCTAAGAGCTCGCTCGCTCGTACTCCATGTCCAGTGAATGGAGTCTTTGTCATCTTTCCTCTGAGACATGATTGACAAGTGGTATAAGATTGATATTCGAACGGATCCAAATATCCTTCTCTATGTAACTTAGTTAACCTTGTCTCATTGATGTGACCTAGTCTACAATACCATAAGAAAGCCTTATTTATATCTGGTGACTTTCTTTTTAGTGTGTTCTGGACATTGAAAATCTATAATTGGTTTAACACATATATACCGTTATCTAGTATACCAGACCCAATCAAACCATGATTAAGGTGGATGTTAACACATCGCTTACAAACGTGAAATCATAACCTGCTTTTGATAATAATAATACTGATATGATATTACACGTTAAACTGTTAGATATCTGTATGCCCTAGAGGCCATTATATGTATAGTGGATGCTTGGACATGTATATATGGATTTAGATGACTTTCTCTCTTAACATGATAGTATACTATCTGGTTTACTTTATCTTGACATGTTGATTTGATCATGTTTTTATTCATTTGCACATGTTGATAAAGGCCTTAGGATATTTGCTTGACTACTGTGACTATGATGTGGATCATACTAGCAGGGCATGTGTAGTTTATAAGCATATCCTTGAACTGTTCCTAATCATGGGTGTATCGAGACGGGGCATCGATATTCCAGAGTAGACTAGCGTATACTATTCTTGTCCATATGATGGGCGATGGATGATCCCATATCCATCTGGTGAGGTGACACTAAAGATTGTATGCGGGTGCTCAGTGGAGACTGGGTACACTGAACGGACTCACAGAGAACTCCTATGTGGTATTATATCTATCGTCGGATAGTTGATCTCAGGTGACACTGGTACAGGTTAGTCTGTAGACCCAAGATCATCATAGAGTCTTGTGTGTCCTCCCACTGTACTTTGATATCCACCCTACCACGGCTCTACTGAGTCGTGCAAACAGGTGGACTTTGGGTACAGTCCCGAGGCACATGGAGGCGATGAGCGATAGGAGGGGTCTCGTCTCTCCCGGTATTGGGAGTTGATGTTGTGCTATGCTCGATTGGCTATAACAGGAAGTCCCTGGCCAGGGCTGCTGAGATTTACTGATAAGCGTTATCAGTAGTTTCTCGATCTGTTATGAGCCATACACCAGCATGACTTATTGAGTTATTGGGGTCGACGATTCCATCCCTAGACTCGATATGCAACATATCTGACGAGGAGACCGGACTGTACGGTAAGTGTTGCCAGTTGGCTTGACGGGAGTTTTGACAGCTTCGTTGGTTTTCTTCTGATCGCTCAATATCCGGGTGGCCGTTACGTTTAGCTGACCGCTTGCGGCTTGTAGGTATTTGATATGATCATCACCTACTGCCGGCGTATTGACGAGTCTTAGAGTCCCACAATGAAGTTTCCTGGCTCAGGTAAAAAGATGTGGTGTGCATATGAGATATGCGCGGGGACCCGATTAAATACGGATATGTGATACCATATATTAATCGGGCATCTTCTATTGGTCGGGTCGTATGTGATATGACCGGTTTGCAAAATCAAGTGTTGATTTAACAAATGACTTTTAGATTAATTCTTTAATTAAACCCTTTTTCTATTTTTGTATGCATGCAGGTATGCACATGATGATGTGCATGGACACATACATACATACATTGTATCATGGTTGTTGATACAAATTTGGTGGCAATGCAAGACTCATATTGTAATAATTATTTATTTATTTATTATTTTGAATTAAAGGAAAGGATAATTCACACATGGTTAATGTTTATCATCTTTGACCATACTTCAACTACTTTTTAACCTTGAGTTAATTATCCTTTTGCTTTATTAACTCATTGATAAAGATCTAGATAATTACTAACCTTGGTTGAAGTGAGAAGGATTGATATAGATTATTCTTTCTCATTTCAATTATTCATTTCATATCATTATCCTTTGAGCTCAATCTTAGCCACCATCTTCTTCTTCCTCTTTTGAAATTTTCTTTGAGTGAAGTTGATAAAAAGAAAGGGTTTTGATTATAGAATACAAATCACATCATCATACTACACACATATAGCCCATTTATGTAGGGTGTTTGCTCTACTTCATTCACATATCAAGTAAAGCAAGGAGCTTTGGGCAAAAGGACTTCGGGTGGATCTTCGTGGATTAGGAAGGCTTTCATCGATCCGTTCCAAACTCTCATAGTGCCAAGGAGTCACCAAGGGAGGTCTACAAAGGTTGTAATCTCTACCCTTAGTGATAGTTTTTCATTTGTATGTGATGCTTAGTTGAAAGAAACCTTAAATTTCTAGTTATGATTCTTTGCAAGTTCACTTAGCACCTTCAAAATTTGATTTCGGCATATGTGATACTTCTAAACCCTTGATGAGGTGCTTGGTAAACCCAACATAAACTGGGTACACAAAAACAGTTATGCAAAACTAAAATATGTCCACTCGTCAATCCAAGATGATAATCCCCTACGGACACATCACCCACACTACCTCCGTTAGCAACCTGGAGGGTCATATCACCAACCTTCAGCACTCTACGATTTCTCAGTGCCTGCAATGAATTGCATATATAAGATCCTGATCCGGTATCCAATACCCAGGATATAGAGTTGATTGACAGACAATTTTTAATTACAAACACACCTGAAGTCGAAGCCACAGCTTGCTTCGGGTCCTGGTTCTTGGCAATCCAAGCTTTGCAATCTTTCTTCCAATGGTCTTTCCTACAACAGTGGAAGCACTCGTCCTTTGCCACTACTGGCACCGCAACCTTTGCCTTTCCCTTAACTCCTACCTTACCAACACCACCTCTTGGTTTGGTAACGGCCTTCTTCTTCCTTCCTTTGGCCCTTGCCTTGGACCCGGAAGAGGAAGCACCATGAACAAACATAGCGGGTGTTTCCCTTGCTTTCTGCAAGGTGCCCTCTGCACTCCTCAACATGTTAAGGAGTTCTGAAAGTTCAACTTCTTTTCCTTGAATGTTGAAATTCAGAATAAACTGGGCGTAGGTGGAAGGAAGGGACTGGAGAATCAAGTCTGTATACAGCTCGTTCTCTAAAGTTGTCCCGAGGTCCGCGAGCTCTTCTATATAGCTAATCATCTTAAGGGCATGTTCCCCTATAGATGATCCGACGGCCAGCCTCGACTGAAACAAGTTCTTCGAGGTCTAGTATCTAGCTATATGAGATTGCTCTCTATACAGTTCCTTGGTGTGGAGAAATATGGATTCAAGATCCATATTCTCGTGCCTCCTCTGATGTTCATTATTCATAGAGGAAAGCACGATGCATTTGGCCTTCGCGCAGTCTAACTCCCAGGTCTTATGGATTTCCTTATCCACGACACTGGATTTTGGACCTGGGACGGCAGGGGCCTTAGTAGTAAGGACATACCCCAATTTGTCATAAGTAATTGCCATCTTGACATTCCGGAACCAGTCTTTATAGTTTGGCCCTGTCAAAATATTTTTATCTAATAGTAACTTAAGGCCTGTCATGTTCTGGGTCGCTGCAATTAGGAGAGAGAGAGGAAACACTTTAGCATGATGCTCTTGCAAGTTTAGAGTAGTTTTTAGTTTATCTAAATAGGATGGCTCCCACCGTTTCTCGAATCCCTCCTCAAACCAAAAATGAAGAACTAGTCAGGACTATTCTCACCGTACAATACTTGCTTAACCGTTCAGCCAGGCCTGTGTCGGTACTTCGAGGGAGGTTTTACGACGCTTTCGCGAGGTTCCTTAATTAAATAACCTCTTTTCTCTGGGGGCGTAGCCCCGCTGACACCTTTCTCGACACCTACATGGTTTATAGCATTGATCGTTAAGTGACGAATCTCCTGATGAGTAGCGGAGACTCACAGTAGGATCGGGATCCAAATATCATTGTGTGATAAAGCTGAAGGAATCCTACCAAAATTATCACACTCCAAATGGTATGCAACTCTTTGCAATTTTCAGTTTCTTTAGAAATTCCCGATATCTATTTCTGCCCCATGCTCTTATGACCTTGGCATTGGTCAAAATGTCATAAGTCACATGTCAAGTTCTACCCATCATTATCTTGTTAATTTGAACCCATCCGTACATACCCCTGACGTTGGCCAAATGATAGTACGACTGTCCCAAACCAACTCATCTATCTATGCATCAAATAAATATCCAGCAGCTACCAAACACTATGCCTTGGCGTTGGTCAAAATACATAGCTTGAATACTACTGAATACCCAAATGAAATGACGGAGGGCTAAGAATGGCTTTGGCGAAACCGTAAACGTAGTGAACTTGATATGATCGAATGAACCTGATAGCTTTTAAAAGGAGTGGTTAAGCTCCGCAATTAAAAATATCTTCTGTTGTTTTAAAAATAACCGAGTGGTTTCTTTTAAACTGTTCCAACGATTCAACTTTGGTTTATTTTCTTTGCATTAAAATAATGCGTCCCATCAATTAACCTATCATTGCAGAAAAAAACAAAAATAGGTCCTCTTAGCCATCCGCATTCGCCACTGGGCCCCATCATTCACCCGTTAGGTTACTTAACTAACGACAGAGCGGGGGCTGGGCTAGCGCGGGTGCAAACATAAGTGACACCTAATAGATATCATATATAGATATTGTACATTCGTCAGACGCAATAATAGTCATTCCAGATCACAGATGAACATATTGGATTTTTGTCACGACCCGAAAGTACGGAACATGACCGGCACTTAAACTACGAACGTCTCGAGGCGTACGTAATCTAAGTAAGCCGAAAACCCAGAAATCCAAACCAAGGGAAGTAGTAGAGTGAAGGAAAAACCATTTTTAAATCAAATAGTTTGCAACATATGCCGAAATGTGCATTTTAAAATGACAAGTCTTTTCTAAAAATTTCGGCAGCGTTTCCTTGTAAAAACTGACCCCAAACGGGTACAAAACCTGATAAAGCATATATAATGAAAAATGCATCTCCAAGCGGGAGCTAGCTCTTCGTCAATCGACGGTCACAACAACGCAAGCAATATAATATATAACACCGAAAGGCGAGGATCACCACAGAAAAGGAACTCAAAACAGCATGAAATCCAAAGAAATATAACGCGCGACTCTAAGGTCGAAAGAATAAACAACACTGGTCTCTATCTGAAATAAATACATGTTTGGTTGATGGAATTTACTAGATACAACTGAATAATAATATACAAGATATAATGATGGTCACGATACAAGTGAACCCACCTACTAGCACTAGTAAAATAGGGGGTTGCCCCTACGGATATTGGAATCCGTAGGGGCAGATTTAACTTGGCCCTACGGATTAATCCGTAGGGCTAAAAGGTTGCCCCTACGGGCCCAGACGTCCAAGAATAAAAATATTAATTCTTAATTTGGTGTTTGCCCCTACGGAGCCGCAAACAAAGAACCTACGGGTATATCCGTAGGGGCAACTAAATATCAAATTACTAAAGCTCAGATCGATCGCCTACGCTCATAATTTCTTTCTCTCTCGATTTCTTTCTCTCTCGATCTCGATCGCGCGCGAAAACAACTTCTCGTCGCCACCGTCGTCCTCCTCGTCGCCACCGGCGTCCTCGTCGCCACCGCCGTTCAGGTCGTCGCCAGCGCCGTTCGGGTCGTCGCCACCGCCGGTCAGGTGAGTAAATCTTGAGGTAAATTAAAGAATTTTTTGATTAACATACGTGCTGGGTCTGGGGTCGGGGGGTTGCGCGCGCGCGAGTTGAGGTTCGGCAGGGGTCGCGGTCGGGGTCGGGGTCGGGGTCGGGGTCGGGGTTAGGGTTAGGGTTGGGGTTCGCTGCTGCTGGGGCTGGGGTTAGGGTTTGCCTTAGGGTTGGTGTTGGGGTTTAGTTGGCCGCGCTGGGGTTAGGGTTAGGGTTAGGTTGGGGCTGGGCTGGGCTGGGGCTGAGGGCTGGGGGCTGGGGGGGCTGGGGTTGGGGGCTGCCCCTGGGGCTGGGTGGGGCTGGGGCTAGGGTTAGGTTGGGGTTAGGGTTAGGTGGATTGATGACAACAAAATACATGGATGGATCGATGAATTTAGTGATGTTATGTGTCCCGCCAACATAGGAAATTCAAACGTATACTCCGTTTTCTCATCTTAAAACTAGCAACCAAAATGTGACTAAAAAATCTTTCTAAATATATTTGAAACACATTTATTAGTTGGGTTGAATATTTGTGATTCCATTATATTATATTGTAAGATGCAGAAATTGTATCCTAAAACTACTTGATCCAATCATCCAACAAATACATTCATAAGATACTTATTAATTTTCCTGTATCTTGTATTGAATCGTAAGATTGATTTGCATGTCGTAAGATATTTGACAACACTAGGATGTCTTTCATAAAACAGAAAGTAAATTGGTGTAGGGAGAAAGCTGCTTGATGGGTAGTGACTGGGTCCATTCTTTCTTCATAATCCCCTTCAACTCTATGCCTTTCAATTATTGTGGGAAAATTAGATATTACTTGAGTGATCATGATATCATTTTTTTTGAATATTTCTTCCGAGAATTTATGCATGGTCTTGACATTGAACTTTATCATACTCCTTAATATTACTTTAGTGATTGATAATATTCAATAAGCTTATGTTGTTGACCCAAATTAAGTAAGGGGGTTAGTCAATTGGAATTGGTGTTTGGAACTTTGAAGTATATCTTTAATGGGATAGGTTTATTTGGTGTCAGTCAAATAAAATGAGAAGTAGAACCTTTTATTGTTAGTTATGAATGAATCTAATATTGGAAGTTGATGGTTTCAGTTAGAACTTTTTTAGTATATGATAGATTTCCGCCTACCAAAATCGTTCCATCCAAAAAGTGAATACAGTGGAACTTCTGTTCTCCTTGACCATCCACTTTTTCTCTCTGGAAATTTGTAGTCTATATAACTATCTAAAATGTATTGGCTAATACAATTATTTTAACCTGACATACTAAAATATTATTATATTGTTTATGTTATCAATAAGTTATTAGTAGTATTCTCTTGATTGGTAAAAGGGGCATGGGCGTTCGCTCTATACATTCTTAATGGGATAGAAGCCTACCCCCCACAGCCGGAACACACACATACAACAAGAATACACAACAAACGCATAAGTAGAGAGCGATTCAAGATGTTCGGGTTAAAACCAATATATGATACTCGATGATAATATGAAACCTTTATATCCCTATCGAAACTCATATATGAAACTAAAAGCGCCACTTAGTCCCCGTCTATCGGTTAACATACGTGCGATGCTCGTCGTGACCTAGAACTATACGAAGGTTGTTAAATATCGGACAGTATAGCTCGATACTAACAACCGTCGTATAGTCTACGCGACGAGAAAATTCAATCGTATGGTAACCCATAGATTTGTCCCGTGTGGACAAGTTAAGAATGTATAAAGCAAACGCCTTCATTCACTTGTGTTTTCATCCGTTTCGAGATATTTCGTCGGTACCTTTCCGCTGGTTCTCCGTGTACAAAAATAGATTAGATGTTCATTTCAACGTTGTTTCACAGCTTTGAAATGATTATCTATTCTATTACAGTGTACTCGGAGAACAGCGGGGAGGTGCTGCCGAAATTTACTCGAAACGGTTGAAAGCACAAGTGATGGGCGTTCGCTCTATACATTCTTAATGGGATAGAAGCCTACCCCCGACAGCCGGAACACACACATACAAATGCATAACTAGAGAGCGATTCGAGATGTTCGGGTTAAAACCAATATATGATAATATGAAACCTTCATATTCCCATCGATACTCATATATGAAACTAAAAGCGCCACTTAGTCCCCGTCTATCGGTTAACATACGTGCGATAATTTATTCTTTTCAACGACAAACGCACACACAAAGCATATACACGGATTTTCTCCTTTGTCAGTAACTATCCCGTTCTTATATTTCTCAATATAGTCAGCATAACTTACAATTTATATGTTATTCAGTCTAACATGGCCCATGAGTACGTCAGAGTTAAGGACTGGATGTATGTGGATTGGAAACAACGTATGCAATCTAAGTTTGTCGCAGGAGTTGCTGCTTTCCTTGAATTTGCACGCGCACATAATAAGATCATAATAGAGAAGATTCTCTGTCCTTGCGATAGATGTGGTAATAAGTACTGGCAGAAGGTAGAATTGGCAGAGCTTCATATTGTAAAACATGGGTTTACTAGACTTTATTCAACTTGGAAATATCACGGGGAAGGAGAAGAATGCAGTACTGCGGTAGAAGAAGAAGGAGAACACGATAATGCGGCAGGAGAAGAAGAAGAATTCGGTAATACGGCAGGAGACAGAAATTTATTTCCATCAGAAGAAATGGAGGATATGGTAGAGGCTGCCCTAGGTGAATCTATTCGTACCGAAGATGACATTCCTTCCGGTCAGGGACTGCGTGCGGATAAATATGAAAATTTCATGAATGATGCTAGGAAACCAATTTATGAGAATGCGAAGTATTCCACCCTCTCATGGTTCGTCCAACTTTTCCAGATTAAGTGCCTAAATGGATGGAGCAACAAGTCATTCACAATGCTTCTTTCGTTCTTGAAAGATTCTATGCCTCCGGGAAATAATGTGCCCGAAAGCTGGTACGAAGCCCAGAAGATGATGTCTGATTTGGGTCTAAAGTGCGAGAAGATTCAAACATGTCCTAAAAATTGCGTGTTGTACCGGAAAGAGAATTCAGATTTGAAAGAGTGTCCAACATGCGGAGAGGCCAGGTATAAGCCGAAAGATTCTGATAAGAAGCCTGATATACCTGTGAAGATAGCATGATACTTTCCCATAACACAGAGGCTACAGAGGCTATTCAGGTGCAAGAAAACAGCCGAGGCAATGATTTGGCATCACCGTGCTCCTCCAAGCGAAAATAGAAAAATGAGTCATCCAAGAGATTCACCGGCATGGAAGGATTTCGATAGGAGGCACGCAATATTCAGTAGCGATCCTCGCAATGTCCTGCTCAGACTGGCTACCGATGGCTTCTGCCCATTCAACTATATGGCTGGAAGTCACAGTACATGGCCCGTTGTAATGATAATTTATAATCTGTCGCCTTGGTTGGCTATGGACCAATCATACTTTTTGATGCCTCTTCTTATCGACGGACCAAACTCACCGGGGAACAATATCGACGTCTATCTCCGACCTCTGATCGAGGAGCTGAAAACTTTGTTCATTGATGGTGTAGAAACATATGATTCAAACACAAATACAACCTTCATACTCCGTGCGGCTTTAATGTGGACAATTAATGACTTTCCTGCGTATGGAATGCTATCAGGTTGGTCCGTACATGGTCACAAAGCATGTCCTCATTGCCATGAACACACAACATCAAAATTTTTGAATTTTAGCAGGAAGGTTTGTTATTGCGGCCATCGACGTTTTCTGCCTCCAGACCGCCCCTATAGGTTAGACACGGTTCACTTTGATGGTCATCAGGAGCTTCTTGGGCCTCCATCCCCATTGTCCGGAGAGGACGTGACTGCTAAATGGGATGGTTACAATAACGTGACCTTCGGGGTGGATCCGACGAAACAGGTCAAACCACAATATTGGAACAAGTTAAGCATTTTCTTCGAGCTTCCGTACTGGTCTACAAATTCAGTGCGTCATTGTCTGGACGTCATGCATATAGAGAAGGGAGTATCAGAGCACATACTTAACTTGCTTCTGTGTAAAGACGGGAAATTGAAAGACAACATGAATGCCCGGATGGATCTACAAGAGTGTGGAATAAGAAGTGAACTGCACCCTAAACCGGTAGCGGGTAAACCGGGCAAGTTTGTACTTCCCAATGCCGCTTATCATATGTCACAACCGGAGAAGAAAAGATTCCTGCAGGTGTTGCATGATTTGAAAGTCCCCACAGGTTTCTCAGGATCATTCAGCAAGAAAAAAAAAATTGTGAAGGGCAAGATCGATGGGCTGAAAAGTCATGATCACCATGTTATCGTGGAGCACCTTCTTCCATTAGCCCTCAGGACTTCTCTCCCCGACTCGGTTGGTCTAGTAATCAACGACCTATGTTGTTTTTTCAGAGAGTTGTGTGCTAAAACACTGGAGGTTGCGACGCTGGATAAACTAGAAAATTCTATTGCGTTGATACTTTGCAAGTTTGAGCGTATTTTCCCACCGTCATTCTTCGATATCATAATACACTTGACGGTTCATCTTGCAACTGAGGCGAAGTTAGCCGGACCGGTACAATATCGATGGATGTATCCCGTCGAGAGGTACGTGTAATTTTTCGTTTCGCGCAATTTATAAATTTATTGTTGTCCTGTATGCCCGTGTTTATTTATTCAACATATTCTCATTAGGTACCTTTACACTCTTAAGAAGTATATACGCAATAAAAATCGACCAGAGGGTTCTATCATGCAAGGTTATCTTCTTGATGAAGCAACCACATTTTGTTCCCGCTATCTGGACGAGAACATTGAGACAAGGCTTAACCGACCACGAAGAATTCAAGACGGGCCATATGGTAAAGCCGAGTATAAGAGGGTAGACACTATGTTTATCAACAAGATATACCGGTTTATCTTGCTTAATTGCGCATGTCTTGAACAAATTAGAGAGTAAGTTCTTTTGGATTAATTGTTATATCTGTGTTTGTGTGTGTATGAAATGACATAATATTAATGTCACAATTATTTGTCGAAAACAGAACTCATTTTAACGAGGTACGTGAGGGGCATCCTGATTGGAACGAAGAACGTTTGGAAAAATACCATCAGGATAATTTTTGTGATTGGGTCACAGAGCATGTAAGTTATTCGAATTACATTTTATTGCTATCAGTTATAATCTAAACTTGTATCGTTATGTATTTATCGTAAAATTTGTTTTGTTAGATCCACGATCCGAACTTGTCTGCATCATTTGAGAGTGATTCAAGATGTTTAGCTCAATTTCCTAGTATGGAGGTTGCATATTACAAAGGATTTGGTGTCCTTGGATACAAATTCGAAGTTAAGGACATAGAAACATCTAGAACCACTCAGAATAGTGGGATTGCGACGGTAGGATCGGACGGTGTGATTTACTATGGGTACTTAAATTGTATACTCGGCATCCACTATCCCGGACGATCAGAACCCTTTTATATATTCCAGTGTACTTGGTACGATCCGCGAACCGATACAGACAGGTGGAGAAGCAGTCTTGGGACTTGGAAAGATGAATATGGATTGACCAGTGTGAACACACTTCGATTTTACGGTCAGGACGATCCGTTTATCTTTCCAAACCAAGCGTTCCAAGTATACTACTCACAGTGTTTGAAGCATCCGGGGTGGAGTGTTGTATCCCGATAGAAACCTAGAGATGTCTACGATATCCCAGAATACGAGGACAGCGATGAGGACGAAGAAGAGAGAAGGCTTAAAGTGCTCCGACCGTCTGTTTCGAAGGACGGGTTGTCTTCGACCGATCATGAAGTTACGTGGGTTAGAAATGACATCGACGATGAAATCCAAGTAGATATGTATGATGCGCCCACGAAACGAAAAAGGTTATCAGTAATGTTATATTATTACTTCACATTTTACGCTCTAGATCATATATAGTCAATACTTTTAATGATTGTCTAATGCGTCCACGAACCGTTTATCTAGATTTGATGACGATGTCGGGAGCAGCGAGGGGCGGCAGGAGCTCCAGCCGCGGCAGAGGCAGAGGTAGAGGCAGAGCGGTTCTGCCGCCCGGAGAGCTCCGTAGGGAGCTTCAGAGGGCCGGTCTTGCACCCAGATCGGAGACCCCTTCTGATGCCTCCTTCCATGTGGATTTTGCCACACCTCCAGGTATACTGCACGCATATCCATTTTGAATGTAATATTACAGATATTCATGCATGTTTATTTCAAAATTACTTATATTGTCAATGTTTGATTGTCTAGTTGTTGGTGATGCGTCCACATCTGGGACAGAGGCCACCCCCGCTCCTCCAGGTATGTTTATATATCATATAGTGTATGTATATTGATTTAGAATACTATATCATAAATACACACATTCCTTTTGCTCTTACTTAGCAATTTTTATTATTGTCTAGCTGTAGGTGGTGACACCACCGCACCTGTGGGTATGTTTATATATCCTATAGTGCATGCATATTGATTTAGAACGTTATATTATTGATCTACACATTCTTTTTGCAATTACTTATATAATCTATTTTTAATTGTCTAATTATAGGTGGTGCGTCCACACCTTCCACAGGGGCCACTCCTGCCGCTTCCATACCCTCCGCATCGTCTGCAGGTTAGTATGAATAAATTTAAAATATTTATTCATTTTACATATGCTCTATAGAATAAATATGAACTTCATGGAAATTTAGCGTCGATGTTTATTTTATAGTTGGAGGGGATGCGTCCGGATCCGGGACCCCGGTTGTTCCTCACCGGAGGAACTATCGTCCCACTCGTGCTGCTGCTCGGGCCCAGGCTCGTGCGCTAGTCACCGGAGGTATATATCACACTTGAATTTTTGTTTAACCTTGATTTATTAATACAACTTTGTCTTATTATTGATTGTCTTGATATTTCGTGCAGACGCAGGGCCTCTCCATCCCCAGAGGGGGACTCGAGGCCCGAATCAGTCCCATAGGCTAAGGCCTGATAGAGCTAGGGGGGAGGCAGCATTCCCCCTATTTTTTACCCTTGAATATCGCTATACCGGTCCTCATGCCGAGAGGTTCGGCCGGTATTTGGGGGACGAGAGCCGGATCGTGAAGAACTATCCACTTCACGTTGAGTTGGACGAGCAGCTCCAGCGCTCATTCGCCCTCTTCTTTGATCAGGCTCGGGTATGTATTAATATATATTTTCATTTGATCTATCCAATATATTTATTATTAACACTTGCAATCTAATAACAATGTTTTTTTTTGTATTTTCAGTTGGATTACGATTTTCCGCCTGTAGCCGACCCTGATCACCCGGGGAGGGTGCTCGACCTTCATGCTCTGTACAATGGCCTGATGAAGAACATGCAGGCCAAGGTCCGATACAACAGGAATGAGCTGAAGGCCGACTGCTACTCCCTGTGGATAGCGACCCCCGAGGCAGAGAGAGCGGCCCTCCTATCTACTCCGGCGTTTGCGAGAGTCGATGTAGAGACATGGCCTCTATTGTGCGCTTATTTCGACTCCGAACGCAAACAGGTATGTATTTTAAATTTAATTCATTATTTATGATATAATTTATTTCTTTGTGTTTCTTAATTAGAAAACTAAATGTTAATGCGTTGTGCAGAAACAGGCCGCTCAGAATATGGAGAACAGGAAGTCGGCGAAGAGGGGTCGCCCCACTTACACAGGTGGCTCGAGGAACATTACTCGAGCCATGGAGTTATCGGTAAATTAAGAGTTATTCTCTAATATTCTGCAATATTAAGAGTTATTCTCTAATATTTCTAATATTAAGAGTTACTTTCTAATATTGCAGACATCTCGGACCGTGGCGTCAAGTGGTACACCGAGCGTGCTGTCCGCATATCTTGCCGTCCACGGCACCTCGACAGATCCCGCCACGGGCGAGCTTCGATATCCCGACGTCGCTACCCAGGAGTACTGCGTAAGTGTTAATATTTTTTCTACCCAAATTTGAAATTTTAGTTTTGGAAGGTTCAAGTTTAAATTTTATACTTATACTTTACTGCTTAATGTGGGTGTAAGAGCGGGTGGTTGAGCAGGCCCAGGCCTCGGGGATCGATTTTACCGGACAGAACGATCCGAGGCTGCTGACCCCAGTTCTGGACGCAGCACACGGAGGGCACCACGGAGGTTGGGAGAGAGGCCGGGGATTGGGCCCTAGCAGGGCCCATATGAGGTTGGACTCCACCCCGGCGGTTACTTCCTCCGTCTCCAGTGACCGGCATGTCCATCAGGAACTGGATAGCTTGAGGGCCACCGTTCAGGAGTTGAAGGAGATGCTGGTATGTATACTACTTTATAGTAAAATATCATTTCATATTATATACATATCAACATATCCATAATTAGTACGTAGCTTGAGCTTATTTGGTTTTAGACTTAAGTTTGATTAATCATACATACATATGTAATTAAAATAAACAACGCTTTTCCAAACTAGATATCCAAACAGGGTTTCGAAATAACTTAATAATGATACGAATTCGAATAATACACAGTTCTTACACGCTTCTTACACACGTTATGTCCAGACACGACAGGGTAGATCGGCCGAGCCTCCACATGCATCTCCTTCGGCTGCGGCTCCGCAAGCCACTACATCGGCTGCGGTTCCGCAGACAGCTCCTGTAGCTCCACCGCCCACTCAGACTCCCGCAGCCGCGGCTCCGCAAGCGACTACCTCGACGGCGGCTGCGCAGACCACATCGCCAGCTCCACATGCCGCTCAGACTACCGCTCGCGACGCATTGCAGAGTGTATTGACCGAGGAGCAGGCGCGCGTTATTCTAACGTTATTCAGAGGTGGAGCTGGACCGAACTAGGGTAGCTTTTTGGTTCTTATTTTTTGAAACATGTATTTATTTATATCACATTGTACTACATTTTGAAACGATATTGATATTGGTTTGTATTTATATCATATTCAGTTTTTGGGTTTCTTTTGTATATTATATATATGCGTGAGATGTGATTATGAATACTGCAATATATGATTTGATTGATGTATATAATATTGTGCACAGGGCGGGAAAAAATCTAGCTGCCCATTTTTTTTAAAAAAATACAGACAATATGTACCTACGGATTAAGCCGTAGGTATATATGTTGCCCCTACGGACATATCCGTTGGGGCAAACTATCAGGAAACCTGATATTTTCCCCCCTGATTTCAGTGCAGGGTGTTGGGAGTGCCCCTACGGATATGTCCGTAGGGGCCACTGTCTATCCCCTACGGAGTTTTCCGTAGGGGCCAAATATCAGGTTTCCTGATATTTTGCCCCTACGGCATATTACCTACGGATATATCCGTACGGGTATATCCGTAGGTACATACAATATATTCAAAAAAACATAAAAAATATATGATTTGATTGCCCCTACGGAGTAATCCGTAGGGGCAACAACACCTACAGATATATCCGTAGGGGCAATATTTTGCCCGTAGGGGCAAGTTCAGGGCTTCAACTTGCACCTGCGGCCTTTGCACCTACGGGGTATTTTTTGGCCCCTACGCATATGTCCGTAGGGGCAGTGAGTTGCCCCTACGGATAAATCCGTAGGGGCAACCCTTATTTGTAGTAGTGTAGCAAATCACCCGGAAATGGAAGTAGTGTCAGCAAGGCCGTAAATAAAACCTGTACGGCAAAACCTGCAAGAAACTGTGGCACAACGGGGGTGAGTTGCCAACTCGTGAGTAGAAAACATCTACGAACAGAAATCGCATGAACAACGCAATCCTAGGTCATAAGATCATAATATATCCTCAAATATATATAACCAGAAGCCTATAATAATGGCTAGGGTATACATCTAAACAACTGTAACACCAAGTGCTCGTGTCAATGCCTCAGGTAGCAATATATCATATGGATGTTGTATGAATGCATGAAAACAGAATACATATAAATGAAGAAACTGCTTTCATAAATTAGTGAGATTTCTGTATCTTTTTAAAAACGAGGTATCATAAATGAAATCAGCATAAACAGTGCCTAGCATCGACACAAAACAAGTATCCAAATATCTCGATATCTCTGTGTCGCAATCTCTGTAACTCAATATCTCAAAATCTCAATGTCTCAATCTCACTATCTAGGGCGCCGTCAGTCCAGACCGGCCCCTACCATAAATCTCAAGACCACGACGGTATCCTCTGGATATCGGACGTGTCGGGTAAAATCACCGGTAGGTAGTGCTCCCCTGTCAGGCTCATCTTCTACTACTCGAACTTCTTGCCCCGGGGTACCTTACCGGGCCCACCATGTACCCGAAACGGTTCATCCAACTCCTCGAATCGGGCTTCGAAATCCATCAGCAAACTCATGGTGGACGACTCATACATCATGGGAAAACCGCACTTTTCATTTAAAAAGAGAGAGAAAAGAAGTTTATAAATGTTTTTGCGGTTTTCCCCCAAATCCAGGAAATCTCATGAAAATCCGAATCCAAATCATCAATAGCATGTAAACAGTGAATATAGGCATAAAAATCCATGAATGCGGCATAACAGTGAATAATAACAGGCATGAAGTAGCAAGTAATAACTACAATGTCTAAACTAGTATATAAGGCAAGCACACTAATATTATGTCTAAACTATTAGCTAACAACCTATGTCAATGAAATAGTATTTTCTACGGTGTTCGTGACATGGCAATTACCGATGAAGATGTGTGTGAGCCGGCAAGTAAGTGTACGTGGAACATACGCATCATCGGTAATGGTGCTGGTGTCCTAACAGCACGATATCACAATAGAATATGAAATTACAACATAAGTATGCGATGCAGAGCAAACAGCAAAAATGTGCGGGAGCTGAAAACTAGACACAACGATAACTAATCTGCATTTAATGTAATATAAGTTCTACAGTGATGCCATTTGAAATAACACGAACCGTGGGGTTTTGAAATAGTGCTACGGTGTTTTTAAGAAAAGATACGTCTTTTGAAATATCCGTAGAATCCCTTGACCTGTCTTTTAAAATACCCACGATCCGTTAGTTTTTGAAATAGGTAGGAATCTAATCTAGTCTAACAACTACACTAAACTATAGGGCTGAACTAACAGTCTAACTGAAGGTAAGGAAATCGCCTAACATCTGAGTCGATATATATATATATATATATATTAGTCGGTGATCCCGCCTCGATAATATCACATCCGATACCATATCTATAATCAGATATTCCCAAGTCAAGTGTGCGGATCAAACATCAATATATAGCTCATACGTGAATCCGTCGTACGGCATCCCAAATCTGGGTACGGATCAATATCATATTCATCTGGTATCCTCTTTATCAAAGATCATAATCCGGGGTACTGACCTACGTCTAGTACAATACTAATATCATCAATATGTAAGTCCACGTTACCTCTCCCGGTTCTTTTGGGCTTGCGGAAACAGTAAAAAATGATTTTTAGGGTCATGGTAACATGGACTATAAAACACGGATCTTTGCTAAACTGCACACTAGCAACTAACAAGAGCTTTACCTACTCGGTTAGGGGGTTATACCTCAACTTGAACTCCTTCTCTTGGACTCCTTGTGGTGGTCGGATGGTTCTCTCCTCGTCGCCTTCTCTTGCCGAAGATGGATCACCTGAGGGTCTCTACCTTGAGCTCCTTCCTCGAACTTGAGGAAACTAAAGTGTTCGGATTGCTAGACCTTCAACCTTAGGATGAGTAGAGAGTGACTTTGGTGTTTTATCTCAAAGGAAATGGTTCTCAACTCATGTGAAAGATTTTCCTTGAGCTAGAGGAAGAGGAAGAGGAAAAGAGGAGAGAGAATGAATATGAGAGAATGATATGAGTTTTTACAACCATAACAAATATATGTGAATTAATCAATTAAAAAAATTAATCAAAAAGGAAATAGGTGAAGGTATGTTGAAATGACCATTATCATTTCATATTAAATGAGTTTTGCAAAGATCAATGGGCATCTTTGCTTGAAATGATGATGGTCAACTTTTCAATCTTGGTCAACAAGTCAACCATGGTCAACAAATAAACAACCCTAACCATAACTCAATTTCCTTTAATTAATATTATTAATTGATATTTCACATATTCATTAGGATTTGGAAAAAGACAACCGTCAACTGTGCATACACACCCGTTCCAAAACCCTAATGAAAATCCCCTTCCTCTGCCTCAATCAACTGTGCATACACAGCCGCATTCGTGTTCCGAGAAACACGAATACAATGAGATAAAACTAACCCCAAAAAATATACTAGGATCTGGCTCAAACCAGAGCCCGCTAGTAATGACAGTCCGGACACCAAACATGCACAAGTGCGCGGATGTGAACGAACCCTGTCGCAAAACCATGCGACCTCTACTCTGTTTTGCCCAAAGGCGAATAACCCTCTGTGTGGGACTCTAAAGACTCGACGCTACGCCGGCAGTGGGTTTAACCACAGACCGCAAGCAGCACTAGCTGTATGTAACGGCCCCCAGGTAGATGCCGATAAGAAGACTGATGAGGCGAACCCATCCGAACTCCTACTGAGCCTGTCTGTGACAATCTGCGTATAGTCCGGTCTGTTCGTCTGAGAATATCGCATGGCGGGCCTAGGGGGTGGTAAACGTCAGTCCCCTAATAGCGGTAAAAGTCGTGTCGGAGTGTATCCCAGAACACCCTGAGATAACACTGGAAACCTACCAGTGTATCTCGCTTGCCCTGGCCAGGGATGACTATGTGTAATGGGTCTCCTAGACACAGCGCGATATCAACTCCCAATACCGGGAGAGACGAATCTTATCTAACCGTCACTGCCTCCAAGTGCTTCTGAACTGCACCCAACTACTGCCTGTTTGCACGATTCCTTTGAGCCGTGGTAGGGTAGTAATCAAAGTACAGTGGGAACACACTCGAGGCGAAGTGACAGTGTCAAGTCGGCGGACTAAGCTGTACTCATGTCACCTGGGAACTGATAACTAACGATAGGTATAGTACCAACCAACAGTTCCCGACGAGTCCTGTCCAGTGTACTCGTAACCTAATGAGCACCCGCATAATATCTCAAGTACGACGTACTGACGGCTGTGGGACAGACCGTCTCCCATGCTGGGATGAGAAGCGCATACGCTAGTCTACTCCGGAGTATCGATGCCCTGTCTCGATAGTCCTACGACTAGGGACCTGCATAAGGATGTGCTTGTGGATTACCCAGCCCCCACGAGTGTGACTGCCATCACAACGCTGGTAATCAAGCAAAGATCCTAAGGGCTCCACTAATGTGTATAGGCGATATGTTAAAAGAAACACATGTACACACATTGAAGTAGAAACAAACCAAGTAGCATACTACTATTTTGAGCAAGATTGTCTATACAATGGTGAATATCCCAAGCTTCCATTAAGTAATATACAAACTAGTATGATACAGTAATGGCCTCTAGGGCATATACACTAACAATCTCCCACTTGCACTAAGGCCATGTACTGGCGTATCGAAGACCTATCATCTCGATCAGCCGCTCGAACTGAGTCTGGGGCAAGGCCTTCGTGAATGGATCTGCAGTGTTATCTTCTGATGCAACACTCCGAACCTCGATCTCCTGGCGATCCACGATCTCCCTGATCAGGTGATACTGCCTTAAGATGTGTCTGGATTTTTGATGGGACCTGGGTTCCTTCGCTAAAGCTATAGCCCCGTTGTTGTCGCAATAAAGAGGTATTGAATCAACAATGGACGGAACCACCTGAAATTCTTTCTAGAACATCCTCATCCAGACGGCTTCTTTTGCGGCATCAGATGCAGCGATATATTCCACTTCCATCGTCGAGTCAGCAACGGTTTCCTGTTTGGAACTCTTCCAACACACCGCCCCTCCATTGAGGGTAAAGACAAAACCCGACATGGACTTGGAATCATCCTTGTCACTCTGGAAGCTGGAGTCAGCAAAGGCCTCAATCTGGAGGTCTTTTCTGCCATACACCAAGAACATCTCCTTAGTCCTTCTCAGGTACTTGAGAATGTTCTTTACCTCTATCCAGTGCTTCTCTCCAGGGTTTGACTGATACCGGCTTACCACACTCAGTGTATAAGCTACATCTGGTCTGGTATACAATATCGCATACATTATAGAGCCTACCGCAGAAGCGTAGGGTATAATAGACATGCGATCCCTTTCCAAATCAGTCTTGGGAGACATCTCTTTGGAGAGGGTGATCCCGTGACAAGCCGGTAGATTACCGCGCTTAGAATCTTCCATACTGAATCTTTTCAGTATGGTGTAGATGTACCTGGACTGTGAAAGTCCTAATATCCTCTTGGATCTATCACGATGGATCTGGATCCCCAGAATGTAAGAGGCATCACCCAGGTCTTTCATGGAGAACCTGTGTGACGAGAATCCTTTGACAGATTGTAGCATAAGAATGTCATTTCCTATCAAGAGAATGTCATCCACGTATAAAACGAGGAATACGACAGTTCTTGCTACAAATCTACTATAGATACATGGTTCATCTGGATTTTTGATAAAGCCAAATTCTTTGACCGTCTCATCAAAACAAATGTTCCAACTCCGCTATGTCTGCTTTAGTCCATAAATGGACTTAAGCAACTTGCACACCTTTCCGCTGCTCCCACTCTGAATGAAACCCTCTGGCTGGTCCATATAGATACACTCCTCTAAATTTCCATTTAGAAAAGCGGTCTTTACGTCCATCTGCCAGATTTCATAATCGTGGAAGGCAGCAATGGCAAGAAGGATCCGAATGGATTTCAGCATAGCCACTGGAGAAAAGGTTTCGTCATAGTCCAAACCAGGTCTTTGACGAAAACCCTTTGCAACAAGTCTAGCTTTATAGGTCTCAACCTGTCCGTCTACACCAATCTTCCTCTTGAAGATCCACTTGCATCCTACGGGTTTTACCCCATCTGGAGAAACGTCCAAAGTCCATACTTTGTTGGTGTACATGGACTCCATTTCGGTCCGCATTGCATCCAGCCATTTTACCGAGTCAACGCTCTGAATGGACTGCTGGAAGCTAGTCTGCTCATCATCATTACCAATGATGCAATCTTCTCTATCCCCGTCTATGAGAAAACCGTAGTATCTCTCGGGCGGATGAGATTGCCTACTACTCCTGCGGAGTGGCGTAGGAATGTCCTGTTCTTTCGAACCCTCTGGTTCTACTAAGCTTTCAGTAATAGTCTGTGGTTCTGGAATTTCTTCCAGTTCTATTGTGCTCCCACTAATTTCCTTTTCTAAGAACTGGTGTTCTAGAAAGTGGGCATTACGAGAAACAAAGACCTTTTGTTCTTCTGCGTAATAGAAAAGATACCCCATGGAGTTCTTTGGGTATCCCACAAACTTGCATAGTACTGAGCGTGCCTCGAGTTTGTCCGCATGCTGCTTTTTGACAAAAGATGGACATCCTCAGATCTTCAGATATTGAAAATAGGGTTTCTTCCCACTCCATATCTCATATGGTGTGGTAGGCACGGTCTTAGTTGGAACTCGGTTCAAAAGGTATGCAGCTGATTCTAGCGCATATCCCCAGAATGATCGCGGCAACTCAGCGTTACTCATCATGGAACGTACCATATCCAATAGGGTTCGGTTCCGTCTCTCCGATACACCGTTATGTTGCGGAGTGTATGGAGGAGTAAGTTGAGAGAGAATTCCATTCTCTTTTAAGTAATCCAGGAACACGGCACTTAAGTATTCACCACCTCGATCAGATCTTAGTGTCTTGATACTTTTGCCTGTTTGTTTTTCTACTTCGTTCTTGTACTCCTGGAACTTTTCAAAGGCTTCAGATTTATGCTTCATTAAGAAGACATGTCCGAACCTTGAAAAATCATCCGTAAAAGTAATGAAGTAAGAATAACCGCTTCGCGCATGTGTAGACATTGGACCGCACACATCGCTGTGTACGAGCCCCAAGAGCTCGCTCGCTCTTACCCCATGTCCAGTGAACGGAGTCTTTGTCATCTTTCCTTTGAGACAGGATTGACAAGTTGCATATGAATGATATTCGAACGAATCCAAATATCCTTCTGTATGTAACTTCGTCAAACTTCTCTCATTGATGTGACCCAGTCTACAATGCCATAAGAAAGCATGATTGATTTCTGGAGACTTTCTTTTGTGTATTTCTGGACATTGAAAATCTGTGGTTGGTTTAATACGTATATACCATTGTTTAATTTACCCGACCCAATCAAAACTTGATTAAGGTGAATGTTCACAACATTACTTACAAATGCAAATTCATAACCTTCTTTAGATAATAAAGATACAGATATGACATTACAGGTTGCATTGGGTACAAAATAACAATCACGCAAAACTAAAACATGCCCATCTGACAATCCCAGGTGATAGTCCCCCACGGACTCAGCATCCATGCCAGCTCCGTTTGCAACTCTGAGGGTCATATCACCTGCCTTCAAAACCCTACGTCTTCTCAGTGCCTGCAAAGAATTACAGATATGAGATCCTGATCCGGTATCCAATACCCAGGATGTAGAGTTTATTGATAGACAATTTTCAATAACATACACACCTGAAGCCGAAGCCGCAACTTGCTTCAGATCCTGGTTTCTGGCCTTCCAAGCCCTGTAATCCTTTTTCCAGTGTCCACTCTTGTGATAGTAAAAGCATTCTTCCTTTCCCACAAGCTTTCCCGCTACCTTTGTTGCCTTTGTCTTTCCCTTCGTATCCACTTTACTAACACCGCCCCTTGGTTTGGCGAGGGATTTCTTCTTCTTTCCCTTGGCTTTCGCCTTGGACTTAGAAGAGGAAGATCCTCCTACAAATAAAGTGGATGTTTCCCTACCTTTCTGTATGGTGCCCTCTGCACTCCTCAACATGTTGAGGAGCTCCGGAAGTTCAACCTCTTTTCCTTGCAAGTTGAAGTTCAGGATAAACTGGGCGTAAGTGGAAGGAAGGGACTGGATAATCAAGTCCGTATAGAGCTCGTTCTCTAACGTGGTCCCAAGGTCCGCGAGCTCTTCAATGAAGCCAATCATCTTAAGCACGTGTTCCGCTACCGATAATCCGATGGCCAATCTCGTCGAAAACAACTTTTTCGAGACTTCGTATCTGGCGATACGGGATTGCTCTCTATACAGTTCTTTTGTATGAAGAAATATGGATTCCAGGTCCATATTCTCGTGCCGCCTCTGATGTTCATTGTCCATAGTGGCAAGCACGAGGCACTTGGCCTTCGCGCAGTCGATCTCCCATGTCTTACGGATTTCTATATTTGCGACGCTGGAGGTGGGACCTGGGACAGGGGGAGCTTTGGTGGTAAGGAGATACCCCAACTTTTCGTAAGTGATTGCCATTTTGACATTCCTGAGCCAATCTTTGTAGTTTGGCCCAGTCAGTATGTTTTTATCTAGTAATAACTTAAGTCCGGTCATGTCGATTGGTCTCTACAATTAGGAGAGAGAGAAGAAACACTTTAGCATGATGCTTTTGCAAGTTTAGAGTGGTTTTTAGTTTGTCTAAACAGGATGGCTCCCACCGTCTCTCGAATCCCTCCTCAAACCATAAAGGAAGAATTAGTCGAGATCAATCTCACCGTACAATACTTGCTTAACCGTTCATCCACGCCAGTGTTGGTACTTCGAGGGAGGTTTTCCAACGCTTTCGCGAAGTTCCGTAATTTATGAACCTCTTTTCCCTAGGGGCGTAGCCCCGCTAACACCTTTTTAGACACCTACTAGGTTTATAGCATTGATCGTTAAGTGAGAAATTTCCCGAGGAGTAGCATATACTCACAGTAGGATCGGGATCCAAATATCATCGCGTGACAAAACTGAAGGAATCCTACCAGAATTATCACACTCCAAATGGTATGCAGCGCTAGCAAGTTTCAGTTTCTTTTGAAACTCCCGATGTGGATTTTTGCCCCATGCTCTTATGACCTTGGCGTAGGTCAAAATATCATAAGTCACATGTCAAGTTCTACCCATCATTATCCAGGTTAATTTGAACCCACCCGTACCTACCCTTGACGTAGGCCAAAATGGCAGTACGACTGTCTCAAACCAACGCATTCTATCTATGCAATTGATAAATATCCGGCAGCTACCAATCACTATGCCATGGCGTAAGGTCAAAATACATAGCTTGAATACTACCGAATATTTAACTGAAATGATGGAGGGCTACGAATGGTTTTGGAGAAACCGTGAACGTAGTGAACTTGATATAATCGATGGAACGAGATAGCTTTTAAAAAGGAGTGGTTCAAGCTCCGCATTTAAAAGTTGGTTTTTGAAAAGAACCTAGTGGTTTTGAAAGTGTTCTAACGACTTTTACTTGGTTTATTTTCTTGCATTAATTTTAATGCGTCCCATCATTTAATCCTACCATTGCAGAAAACAACGAAAATATGACGTACGCTTACGCCATCCGCATCCGCCACGGGGCCCCGTCATCCCCCGTTAGGTTACTTAACTAACGACAGAGTGGGGGCTGGACTAGCGCGGATGCAAAACATAAGCAACGCCTAAATAGATATCATATATATATATATAGAAATGATAGCCATTTGATTGGTTATAAAATTCTAGATTGCTTATCAAATCAAATAGTCAAATGATTCCCGATACGGTTTCATTTGATTGTAATGATTTCTTGTTTGTGTAAATCGAATAAAGCGAATAAGTTTCTATGTGTAGGTAATATTGAATAAAATTCACAATCAAAGAATTATATTTGACCGCAATCAATTACGGTGTCGATTGTAGATCGTAAGCGAGTGCGGATCGTCCACAGGGATTGTGCGATTCGTTTCTGTATTTAATTTGTTTGAATCGAAAAGTTAATCGAAAAGAAAAGAAAATATGATTCAAGAATTTATCGATTGATTCAGGTGTCACGAGTTTAATCAAGAATCAAGAAACTGATAAACAAATCAAGAATCGGGTTTCGATAATATTTCCAACCAAAATGTCAAGAATCTAAATGAGGCTCATAGAAATCGATCGGATCTATAGACGTGATGTAATCACAAGATTTCGTGTTCTTGTCCTTCGAAGGATTGATACTAGATCGATGATGATCCGCGAGAGTTAGGGCTTTCTTGATGAAACTAGGGTTTCATCGTTTAACCCTTGTTCTTTCGTAGATATCATTCACATTCTAGCCTCTAGCAATTTCAAGAAACGATCGTAACTCCCCAATCTCGAGCGATATTAATCAAGAAAGCATCGCAACGAATTGGGTCGTCGATTCTTGAACTTGCTAGGGTTTACAAAACTCGTAGGATTCAAGAATCGATTTAAGATATATTACATCATCATTCTATTGATCGTCTCGACTCCTCGACGAGCGGAGTATTACTCAAACATCACCACACAGAAAGCATTCAAGAATTGAAAAGATATCATGATGCGAGAATTTAAAGAAAACAAGATAAAAGAATATCACCTTTTATTTATATCAACAATTTGATTACAGTCGTTCAAGAACTACAAGAGGAAGAACTAAATTGTTGAATTGGCGTCGCTCGGCTCCGTGAGTCGTGGATCGGCTTGGACCACTTGCTCCATTGAAGATCAGCTCGGCTCATAAAAGGTTGCAAGGCTTCTTGCTTGATGGGTACTCGGGATCTTGGCTTTTGATTGGAATTTAGGGTTAGGGTTTCACACAAGTCCACTCACTAGACTTGTGGAAGAAGATGAAGAGAGTGAATGGCTAAATATGAACTAATGGAGGGATTTTTCCAAGATTAGAGATTATCCTCGAAAAATTGGGATCCTTTTACAAGTGAGCCTAGGGTCTTATTTATAGATCTCCTAAACCCTAGGTCTAGGTTTGAAATTACAATTCCCTCCAAAAGTTTGTTGAGGAGTTTCTAGAAAGAGTTTGTTAGGAGCTAGCTTAGGTTTTAAGCTAGGATTAATTAAGCTTAGAAAACCCTAGTTTGCTGATCTGGCGGAAGCTTCTGGAACATTCTGGAATTTGTCATGTCTTGATGTAGTGTTGACCCTGAGAGAGAGATAATGCACTTAATTTGAGGAGGTAACTCCTTGGACCCACCGCGGATCCGCGGCGCAAGCAAGCTCCCGCCACGGATCCGCGGCACTTTGTGGGGCTTGGGCCTTGGGCTTTTTACAGTGGTCTTGTGCTAACATATTGGACTTCATCTGATGTGTTGATTTGTATTTGTCCCTTTGGATTGATACCAGAATTGAAATCATTGAGTTGGCGTAATGTTTGATCGGTACCCTGTACATTTTGGCCTTTCTTCTGGATTTTCCTGCACAGATCTCAAAACAAGTGTTGTGCAATATAGGGATGATGCGATGCCATGAAATGCGGTCAATTTCCTTTATAATGTCGGTTTCAGAGTCTAATACATGCAATCTGATATTTTGCGACAGTTTTGCTAATATGTAAAATATGAATACCGTATACTTCTAAATGAGTGCAAATGATGAGGAAATTGCCGGCTGAAATATGCAATATTTTCGACTAATCAAATTCCCCCAAACTTAATTTCGATCGTCTCGAGCGAACTGTTTTTATTAAAAAGAGAAGGAGAAAATAAAGAAAGAGAAAAAACTAACTAGCACACTTTCGTAGGCAACACGATTGCACTAAGCACGTGCAACAAGCCTTTAAACCTCTAGGTGTCCCTAGTAGGAGTGTTGTCTCCTGAGGGTTTTCAGCGGATTGCACCCACAAAATCCAATAATAAAAGAAAGATCATGAATATTACATTTAAAGAAAAGAATTGTAAAAGAAAAGCTTTGAAAATTAGGGTTTCCAACTAAGCTAGTTTTTCGGTTGTCATGAGCCCTATCTTAATGGTCATGAAAAGATGTTAGAAATCACGTCCTCCCTCAATAAAACATCATCTTATTTTTCATTCCTATCTTTCTTCCAAACATCGATCATATAACCCTGCGTGTGTGTAAAGACATCCCTACACCCGGAGAATTCAATTCAAGCTATCATACTCTTGCCCATCAGCCTCAGTACTTTTTAATTAATGAATATTAAGATGAGATTGCTCACACACTTTCATGCGACCGTTAATACTTCTTGAGGTACTAACCGACCAATTACTCCTGTGCTTGCTAACTTGGTGTATTTTCCTCGTCTTGCACCACCTCAGGCATAGCAGTGACTCCTAGACCAGTTGGCCTTAGGGCACTAGGTGAAGAAGCACCCTCGCTATACATTTTTTATTGCCCTTGGTGATAACAAAACCAGTGTCCATTTTTCTCACCACTTTATATTTTCTTTATTCATTTTTTCCTTTTTATTTCCTTCATACATCGGCTTTAAGACGAGAGCATTTCAAGGTATCCTCTATTATGCCAGGCTTCAAGACGTGTGTAAGTGCGAATAGCAGGGTCGCAACGTTCAAAATGTTTGGCTTCCAGAATAGAAACTATTTTTCAGACTTATTTTTATCCTCAGATTAGTGACGTCCTTCATCTTACTAACCCTTGGGACAACGGCTCATAACTACTTATTACTAGTTCGTATAAGAAAACTTCTAATTTTCTTAGTTTTCTTAAATTTTTCTAATCTCATGGATGTAATTGTTCACTATCTAAACTTTCATTATCTTATTTATGTACAAAAAGTGTAAATATTAAAATTATTTTTATACTTGGAAATTTTTAAATTTTTATTGGTTTTGAATTTTTTTTCAATTTTTATAGATTTTTAAAGAAATGTTTTGTGCTTATGCAAATAATATGCAAATGATGCAAAAATAAGCACAAACCTCCCCCAAACTTGTTTTCAATAGTGTCCTCACTGTTGCCAACAGCTATATCTACAAAATCTGTAAGCCTGGGGGGAATTATTAGTGGGGGAAAAATATATTAGTAAAGAACTTCCCCCAAACTTACTCTTTTCACTCACCTTCATTCAAAAAGATGATGCAGTCATGAAGGTGAGACGGAGGAATTTTAATCCAAATAAACTGGCTCTTGTAAGAACAAGAGCTCCTCCGTGGGGTCAGTGGAAAAATACGGCTTAAGTCTATGTCCATTCACTTTGAAAATGGTGCCGTTTTTAACATTTTCTATTTCTACTGCCCCGTGCGGGTATACAGACCGCACAATAAAAGGTCCCTTCCATCGAGATCGGAGCTTACCCGTGTGAAGGTGTAATCGTGAATCATAAAGAAGGACTTGTTGACCAGGTGAAAATGTTTTCCTCAAAATGTTTTTATCGTGAAAAACCTTAGTCCTATTCTTTGTGATTACAGCGTTATCATAAGCTTCATCGCGGAGTTCGCTTAGCTCATTTATTTGCAGCTTCCGAAAGTTGCAAACAAGGTTTAGATCAAAATTTATTTCTTTTATAGCCCACAATGCTTTATGCTCTATCTCGACGGGTAAATGACATGCTTTCCCAAAAACTATCCTATATGGAGACATTCCTAGGTCGGTTTTATATGCAGTTCCGAATGCCCAAAGAGCATCCGTCAGTTTGGTCGACCAGTCTTTTCTATTTTTAGCAACAGTTTTCTCCAGGATAAGTTTGATTTGTCTGTTTGAGATTTCAGCCTGCCCGCTTGTTTGGGGATGATAGGGTGTAGAAAGTCGGTGGTTGATTGAGTATTTTCGCATCAGAGTCTCGAAAGACCTGTTGCAGAAATGTGTCCCATTATCGCTAATGATAGTGCGTGGGTGTCCAAATCGCGAAAAGATATTCTCTTTCAAGAACTTAATGACAACTTTCTTGTCATTAGTGCGACATGGAATGGTTTCTACCCACTTTGAGACATAATCAACCGCCAGCAATATGTACAGATTCCCAAAGGAGTTGGGAAAAGAACCCATAAAATCAATGCCCCAAACATCGAATATTTCAACAACCAGAATGGGTTGCTGAGGCATTTCATTCCTCTGGGAGATTCTACCCGTATACTGACATTGTGTACAGGTTTTGCAATACTCAAATGCATCCTTGAATAAGGTCGGCCAATAAAATCCACATTGCATAACCTTTTCCGCTGTCTTTCTAGGACCAAAGTGACCCCCACAGGCCTGATCATGACAAAATGAAAGAACACTCTTGAACTCTTCATTCGGGACACACCGGTGAATGATCTGATCAGGACAATATTTAAACAAATTGGGCTCGTCCCAGTAAAAGTGTTTTACTTGGGAAAGAAAACGGTATTTGTCCTGTTTTGACCAATCGCTGGGTATCAGTCCCGTGACAAGATAATTCACAATATCCCTGAACCAAGGTTCAGTGGATACGTTCAAGAGTTGTTCATCAGGGAACGAATCATTGATCGACAGGGTCACAGGAGAAGAGGAGATGCATGAAAGATGGTCAGCTACTACGTTTTCACATCCTTTCTTATCTTTGATAACAAGATCGAATTCTTGTAATAGAAGGATCCAACGTATTAGTCGACCTTTTGCATCTTTCTTCGCCAGAAGATATTTTAAAGCGGAATGGTCAGTATACACAACTATAGGTGAGCCAATTAAGTAAGGCCTAAATTTTTCTAATGCAAATACAACCGCTAAGAGTTCTTTTTCTGTGGTTGTATAATTGATTTGCGCATCATTCAGGGTCTTACTTGCATAGTATATCACGTGTGGCATCTTATCGATGTGCTGTCCTAAGACTTCACCTACTGCAAAATCAGATGCGTCACACATCAGCTCAAAGGGGTAGTCCCAGTTTGGTGATGATAACACGGGGGCTGAAGTGAGTGAGTGTATAAGTGAGTCGAAAGCTGTCTCGCAGTCCGAGTCAAAATGGAAGGTCGTATCCTTGGCCAGGAGAAGAGTTAAAGGTCTAGCAATTTTGCTAAAGTTCTTAATGAATCTCCTATAAAAGCCCGCATGGCCAAGGAAAGATCGAATATCTTTGACGCTTTTGGGATGAGGGAGGTTTTGAATGACATCTATCTTAGCTCTGTCAACCTCAATGCCTTTCTGTGAAATAACATATCCAAGTACTATTCCTTCTTGGACCATGAAATAGCATTTTTCCCAGTTCAAAGTCAAGTTCTTCTCTTTGCAACGAGTAAGAACAGCGTCCAGATTCGATAGGCAATCAGAAAAAGAGTCTCCAAAAATCGAGAAATCGTCCATAAAGATCTCCAGAAAATTCTCTACCATATCAGAGAATATCCCCATCATACACCGCTGAAAGGTAGCGGGAGCATTGCATAACCCAAAGGGCATGCGACTGTAACCAAAGGTACCAAAAGGACAAGTAAAAGTGGTTTTATCTTGATCCTTTTTGGCGATGGGGACCTGATTGTAGCCTGAGTATCCGTCCATAAAACAATAATACTCTCGTCCCGCTAAGCGTTCCAGCATTTGATCAATGAATGGTAGAGGAAAGTGGTCTTTCCTCGTGGCAGCATTGAGTTTTCTATAATCAATACATACACGCCACCCAGTTTGGGCGCGTGTCTGAATCAACTCATTTGCCTCATTGGTAATTACAGTGATGCCGGATTTCTTAGGAACGACATGTATAGGACTTACCCACTGGCTATCGGAGATGGGGTATATAATACCATTATCTAAGCATTTGACGATCTCTTTCATCACCGCTTCCTTCATGACGGGATTTAACCGTCTCTGTGGTTCTCGAGTTGGTCTGGCATCATCCATCACATGTATATGATGTTCAACAATTAAGGGACTAATCCCTTTGATGTCCGCCATACTCCAACCGAACGCCTCTTTATTATATCTTAATACCGATAAAAGTGCATTCTTTTGCTCTAATGCAAGAGAAGCGGATATGATAACCGGTAAAGACTCATTCTCACCTAGATATGCATATTTAAGGTGAGAAGGTAGAATTTTGAGATCTAATTCAGGCGGAGAAATGATAGAAGGAGGGATCATTGAGTGATTTTTGGATTTACAAAGAAACTCAGAGCCTGTGAAAGATACAGACTCGGGTGGAGAAAAATCAGGAGTGCAGGACTCAAGCGTAGAGAAAGTGTCCTCACTAAGATCATGTGTGAAATCAGACAGAGATGTGGTAATGTCATCGAGATCAGTAAAGCAAAGATCCTCATCTCCACAACTATCGGGAGCGATCTCGTGGACAGAGCACACATCTAAAATATGAGCAGAGGGTTCTGATGGCTGACTTCCAACTTTGTAGATATTTAGTTCAATGGTCATATTTCCAAATGATAAGTTCATTGAACCATTTCTACAATTTATAACAGCGTTGAAAGTGGCAAGGAAAGGACGACCCAGAATCACCGGAATTTGGCCCCAGGGGTTTGCTACAGGATGTGTGTCGAGCACAATGAAGTCTACAGGGAAAACAAATTCCCCGACCTTTATCAATACATCCTCTAATTCACCCCTTGGTTTGGTGATAGATCGGTCTGCCATCTGGAGAGTGCAGTGAGCAGGTTTCAGGTCTCCAATCCCTAATTGCTCATAGACAAAATAAGGGAGCAGGTTAACACTTGCGCCAAGGTCTAAAAGAGCACGATTTATGTTTTTACCCCCAATCGAAATCGATATTGTAGGACATCCTGGGTCCTTTCGTTTCTTTGGTAGCTGGGGTATAAAAGCAGTGCTAATATTATTAGATATGAAGACCTTCTTCGGAACTTGAGTCTTCCTCTTCCTAGTGCACAAGTCCTTAAGAATTTTCGCATAAGCGGGGACTTGTTGAATCGCATCTAGGAGAGGGATATTGATGTTAACCTGTTTGAACATTTCCATTATTTTCTCTATATGAGGACTCGTTCTATTAGCCCTTAACCGGTTCGGGTAAGGAGCTTTCGCAATAAGCGCAGGGTCCATCACAGGAGAAGGAAGAGGGGGTAGACGAGGTCCCAAAAGAGGTGTGGGGACCGTCTGTGGAGAACTAGAAGGGCTATACTGAGGTTTCGAGCCTAATGGGAAATGGAGAATAGGCTCTCGAGAAGATGGTGTGGTAGAAGAAGAAGGATCAGAAGGAGAAGTGTGTGTGTGTGGAAAGGTCTCAGCCGGGGTGTTGATATGATTTTCAGTATCATCAATACCTTCCCCGAGATGATTGTTCAGCACTCTTCCCGATCTCAACGTTGTGACGGCATTTACATTGTAATGCCCAGGATTCTGTAGGGGTTGAGAGGGAAGTTTCCCTTTTTCTCTCGCACTCATTTCGGCTTTTAGGCGTGCGATTTCAGCTTCCATCGTTCTGATACTCTCAGCTTGTGACGCTGAGTTTTTCTTTATCTCACCGACGGAAGATCTAACCTCAGCCGAAACCTCTATGAAATTTGACAAAAGTGATTTCATGGTTTGAGTGAATTGAGAGAATTCGTCAGAACAGGACTGCATAGGATTAGACTGTGCAGGAGTGTTGCCCTGGTTTTGGAAATTTTGTGACTGATAGGGGTGCTGAGTGAGTTGAAGGGGTTGCTGTTGTGGTGGAGGAAGAGCCCTTTGAAAATTATTCGTGTTTGGAACCGTGTTTTGAGATTGGTTTTGGTTCCAAGCAAAATTCGGGTGATTCCTCCAACCCTGATTGTACGTGGAAGAATATGGATCGTTTCTCGGTCTTTGAAATGCGGCATTAGAATGCTCGTGACCTTGAAACGCAGTTTAATGGACATTCTTCCGTTAAATGAGACGGATCAGAACAGCACCCACAAACAGTTTTGGGGAGCGACATTGGGTTTAGGGAGGCTGCTGCAAATTTGTGTTCCATAGCGTCGAGCTTCTTTTGCATTGCTGCCATTTCAGCTCGAACACCTATGGACACATCTATTTGGTGTACGCCACACCTATTCAATGGTTGGGTTCCACTCTCCCACTGTAGTGATTTTTCAGCGAACTCTTCTAAATACTTCCAAGCTTCCCCATCATCTTTGGTCATAAAAGTACTTTGACACATGTTTTCAAGGCTCTGTTTAGTGTTTGGATTAATGCCCTCATAAATGATTCGCCACAATTCCCATCTCGGGATGCCGTGATGAGGACACTGAACCAATAGATCCTTGAAACGTTCAAAGCATTTTGAAAATGGTTCAGTAGGGAGCTGGCAAATTGATTCAAATCGCTACGGATTCGAGCTGTCTTTTGTATTGGGTAAAATTTCTTAAGGAATGCAGCGACGAATTCTTCCCAAGTCGTAATAGAGTGTGCGGTAGTGTTATATAGCCACTTTTCGGCTATATCGCACAATGTAAATGGAAGAAGTCGTAGACGCATAGCATCCACTGAAAGTTGTGACGTACCCATCATTGCGCATACGTTTTCAAATTTGGTAATGAAAACGTAAGCGTCCTCAGTCTCGAGTCCGTGGAATTTGGGTAAAAGATTGATATACTGGGGCTTAATCTCAAAGTTATCCCCGTTGGCTGGTGGTGTGGATAAGCAGGTCGAAAGAGGACCTCGAATAGGGTAGCATCTCTCCTGGAGAGAGATGCGGGGTGGATTCTGCGCACCAACGGACGGCGGCAGATTAGGGTTAAAGAAGTTCGATGGATTCGGATCCATCGGTGTGGGTGTGGTAGTGGGTAAAGGAAAGGTAAATGGAGAAATATCGACTTCGGAGTCGATAAAGGGTACGCGGACTAAACGGGCACTAGAATCCCGTGTCCAGCCTATCTTGCACTAAAAAGGGTTAGTACAGGTGGCAGCGTTGGTTTATAATTAGGGGTAATGAATGAATGCGGTGCTTGCTTTGAAAAAGGGATGGATTTTTTTTTGAAAAAATGATGCGACAAAACAAATGCAGCACACAAACCCTAGAATCTAGTGGTCACCTAGGTCCGGCTCTAGACCGCTCCTAACTGCCAAAAGACAAGTCGCAGGATAGAATCCTCCACTGCCTCTTTGTCCCCCTGTGGCCGGATAAGTGCCAGGTAAGTGGGAAGGTACTCCACTACGTAAGTAGTGGGCCTAATTAAAAACCACTAGCCTTAGACACACTCGCCTTAGGTACCACAAGAAAACGCGGATAAGCAATGAATTACCCACGGCCTTCTCTTGTCCTAATTGAGCGCGACAGTCCTTAGAGTCTTCTCTAGATTTCTTTTAGTTAATGTGGGTCCATGCGGATGCAAGTTTTGTGATTTTCGGGGCCTAGGAAGGGTAATGAAATCCCCACCTAATTTGGATTTGGCCGTGCCCCTTAATTTCCGTATTTAGAATGCAAACAACCAAGAAATCAAAATCATGCACAATTTAATTTTTGCTTTTGCGGCGCTGCGATTATTTGCAAAGAATCCTGCAGAAACTTGTTAGTTGGAGCTAAAAGAGGAGAGAGGAGAAGGTAAGAAGCTTACTGAAGCAAAAAATTTTCAGAGATCCCCCAAGACTGCCGCGTTTCCGCCGCAATTGGGCACTTAGGTCGCGCTTCCACGGTTGAAATAGGAGAACACTGCACCAAACTTCTTTAGAGAGGCTTTGTAGACTCCCTCAGCTCTCTGGTATTTTTCAAAAAAATTTCTCAATTTCCTGCAAGCTCCAGATCTCCTTGCAATGAAACACAACAAATTGTTTAGGGTTTGCATGAATTTTGATCTCAAAAATCACAATGAAATAAATCTTTCAATTCAAACTATAATATGAAACGAATTAGCGCGCGATCCCCGGCAACGGCGCCATTTGATTGGTTATAAAATTCTAGATTGCTTATCAAATCAAATAGTCAAATGATTCCCGATACGGTTTCATTTGATTGTAATGATTTCTTGTTTGTGTAAATCGAATAAAGCGAATAAGTTTCTATGTGTAGGTAATATTGAATAAAATTCATAATCAAAGAATTATATTTGACCGCAATCAATTACGGTGTCGATTGTAGATCGTAAGTGAGTGTGGATCGTCCACAGGGATTGTGCGATTCGTTTCTGTATTTAATTTGTTTGAATCGAAAAGTTAATCGAAAAGAAAAGAAAATATGATTCAAGAATTTATCGATTGATTCAGGTGTCACGAGTTTAATCAAGAATCAAGAAACTGATAAACAAATCAAGAATCGGGTTTCGATGATATTTCCAACCAAAATGTCAAGAATCTAAATGAGGCTTGTAGGAATCGATCGGATCTATAGACGTGATGTAATCTCAAGATTTCGTGTTCTTGTCCTTCGAAGGATTGATACTAGATCGATGATGATCGGCGAGAGTTAGGGCTTTCTTGATGAAACTAGGGTTTCATCGTTTAACCCTTGTTCTTTCGTAGATATCATTCACATTCTAGCCTCTAGCAATTTCAAGAAACGATCGTAACTCCCCAATCTCGAGCAATATCAATCAAGAAAGCATCGCAACGAATTGGGTCGTCGATTCTTGAACTTGCTAGGGTTTACAAAACTCGTAGGATTCAAGAATCGATTTAAGATATATTACATCATCATTCTATTATCGTCTCGACTCCTCGACGAGCGGAGTATTACTCAAACATCACCACACAGAAAGCATTCAAGAATTGAAAAGATATCATGATGCGAGAATTTAAAGAAAACAAGATAAAAGAATATCACCTTTTATTTATATCAACAATTTGATTACAGTCGCTCAAGAACTACAAGAGGAAGAACTAAATTGTTGAATTGGCGTCGCTCGGCTCCGTGAGTCGTGGATCGGCTTGGACCACTTGCTCCGTTGAAGATCAGCTCGGCTCATAAAAGGTTGCAAGGCTTCTTGCTTGATGGGTACTCGGGATCTTGGCTTTTGATTGGAATTTAGGGTTAGGGTTTCACACAAGTCCTCTCACTAGACTTGTGGAAGAAGATGAAGAGAGTGAATGGCTAAAGATGAAGTAATGGAGGGATTTTTCCAAGATTAGAGATTATCCTCGAAAAATTGGGATCCTTTTACAAATGAGCCTAGGGTCTTATTTATAGATCTCCCAAACCCTAGGTCTAGGTTTGAAATTACAATTCCCTCCAAAAGTTTGTTGAGGAGTTTCTAGAAAGAGTTTGTTAGGAGCTAGCTTAGGTTTTAAGCTAGGATTAATTAAGCTTAGAAAACCCTAGTTTGCTGATCTGGCGGAAGCTTCTGGAACATTCTGGAATTTGTCATGTCTTGATGTAGTGTTGACCCTGAGAGAGAGATAATGCACTTAATTTGAGGAGGTAACTCTTTGGACCCACCGCGGATCCGCGGCGCAAGCAGGCTCCTGCCGCGGATTCGCGGCACTTTGTGGGGCTTGGGCCTTGGGCTTTTTACAGTGGTCTTGTGCTAACATATTGGGCTTCATCTGATGTGTTGATTTGTATTTGTCCCTTTGGATTGATACCAGAATTGAAATCATTGAGTTGGCGTAATGTTTGATTGGTACCCTGCACATTTTGGCCTTTCTTCTAGATTTTCCTGCACAGATCTCAAAACAAGTGTTGCGCAATATAGGGATGATGCGATGCCATGAAATGCGGTGAATTTCCTTTATAATGTCGGTTTCAGAGTCTAAGACATGCAATCTGATATTTTGCGACAGTTTTGCTAATATGTAAAATATGAATACCGTATACTTCTAAATGAGTGCAAATGATGAGGAAATTGCCGGCTGAAATATGCAATATTTTCGACTAATCACCATTCCAGATCACAGATGAATACATTGGATATACTAGGAATCCGCATTCCGTTCGAGCCTATAACGAAAAGCGGATTACACGGTCGCGATGAATAACCAATACCCCACCCTAGACCCCTACGGGTGCGGCAAACTACCCGCCAAGTACCCGAAGCGAAGCAACCTCCCTCAACAACGTGAGTAGGCCACTCGGCACTTTGAGATACCCGGTAGTTTGTGAACCCCACCTTGGGTCTATCCTATGAGCAAAAACAGTAAAAAGAAATTATACAATGGCGGCTACAACCTCATCCCCGATGTACGGCCATACAAATAATATTACATCAAATTTACATATTACAAGAATTGAAAGATAAAGAAAAAACTCTCATCTCACAACCCTCCGGCTATTCATCCGCGATAATCCAATGAATTCATATACACATACCATCAACATTACAGATCACAGATATGTATAACCCCCACTAATCGACGTATAGCGATTAGCAGACATTCAATATATATATAACATTACAGATACAACCCATTAGCCAAAGTCTACAAAAAATCGATCAAAATATGGATTTGTAACCACCTGAAAAACAAATTTGTTCTCTGGAAATTCTAGGCAGAAACAAACCATCCTAAAAATCACAAAACACCAACACAAGAACACTGCAGGAGAAACGATCCACGGCTGAGTCAACTCGGCCGTGGATCCGCGGCAGGAGCAAGCTCATGCCGCGGATCCGCGGTGATTTGGTCGACTCACTGGATCATTTTTCTTACCTGTTCTGTAAAAACCCTGAGCCGATTTTTAGTACATGATTTATTATTTTTTGAGCAGAAATAAAAATCGGCAGAAAGTTGATATTTTTAACGTGTTTTGCGGTTTTTTGTCCGATCGAAATTCTAGATACTTTGCTAACATGCTAGGGTGTGTTTATCTAGGCTCTGATACCACTGTAAGTCCATGTTACCTCTCCCGGTTCTTTCGGGCTTGCGGAAACGGTAAAAAACGATTTTTAGGGTCATGGTAACATGGACTATAAAACACGGATCTTTGCTAAACTACACACTAGCAACTAATAAGAGTTTTACCTACTCGGTTAGGGGGTTATACCTCAACTTGAACTCCTTCTCTTGGACTCCTTGTGGTGGTCGGATGGTTCTCTCCTCGTCGCCTTCTCTTGCCGAAGATGGATCCACCTGAGGGTCTCTACCTTGAGCTCCTTCCTCGAACTTGAGGAAACTAAAGTGTTCGGCTTGCTAGACCTTCAACCTTAGGATGAGTAGAGAGTGGCTTTGGTGTTTTATCTCAAAGGAAATGGTTCTCAACTCATGAGAAAGATTTTCCTTGAGCTAGAGGAAGAGGAAGAGGAAAAGAGGAGAGAGAATGAATATGAGAGAATGATATGAGTTTTTACAACCATAACAAATATATGTGAATTAATCAATTAACAAAATTAATCAAAAAGGAAAAAGGTAATGGTATGTTGAAATGACCATTATCATTTCCCATTAAATGAGTTTTGCGAAGATCAATGAGCATCTTTGCTTGAAATGATGATGGTCAACTTTTCAACCTTGGTCAACAAGTCTACCTTGGTCAACAAGTAAACAACCCTAATCATAACTCAATTTCCTTTAATTAATATTATTAATTGATATTTCACATATTCATTAGGGTTTGGAAAAAGACAACCGTCAACTGTGCATACACACCCGTTCCAAAACCCTAATGAAAATCCCCTTCCACTGCCTCAGTCAACTGTGCATACACACCCGCATTCGTGTTCCAAGAAACACGAATACATTGAGATAAAACTAACCCCAAAACATATACTAGGATCTGGCTCAAACCAGAGCCCGCTTGTAATGACTGTCCGGACACCAAACGTGCACAAGTGCGCGGATGTGAACGAACCCCGTCGCAAAACCATGCGACCTCTACTCTGTTTTGCCCAAAGGCGAATAACCCTCTGTATGGGACTCTAAAGACTCGACACTATGCCGGCAGTGGGTTTAACCAAAGACCGCAAGCGGCACTAGCTGTACGTAACGGCCCCCAAGTAGATGCCGATATGATGACTGATGAGGCGAACCCATCCGAACTCCTACTGAGCCTGTCTGTGACAATCTGCGTACAGTCCGGTCTGTTCGTATGAGAGGTAAACGTCAGTCCCCTAATAGCGGTATAAGTCGTGTCGGAGGGTAGCCCAGAACACCCAGAGATAACACTGGAAACCTATCAGTGTATCTCGCTTGCCCTGGCCAGGGACGACTATGTGTAATGGCTCTCCTAGGCACAGCGCGATATCAACTCCCAATACCGGGAGAGACGAATCCTATCTAACCGTCACTGTCTCCAAGTGCTTTGGGACTGCACCCAACGACTACCTGTTTGCATGACTCCTTTGAGCCGTGGTAGGGTAGTAATTAAAGTACAGTGGGAACACACTCGAGGCGAAGTGACAGTGTCAACTCGGCGGACTAAGCTGTACTCATGTCACCTGGGAACTGATAACTGACGATAGGTATAGTACCAACCAACAGTTCCCGACGAGTCCTGTCCAGTGTACTCGTAACCTAATGAGCACTCGCATACTATCTCAAGTACGACGTACTGACGGCTGTGGGACAGACCGTCTCCCGTGCTGGGATGAGAAGCGCATACGCTAGTCTACTCCGGAGTATCGATGCCCTGTCTCGATAGTCCTACGACTAGGGACCTGCATAAGGATGTGCTTGTGGATTACCCAGCCCCCACGAGTGTGACTGCCATCACAACGCTGGTAATCAAGCAAAGATCCTAAGGGCTCCACTAATGTGTATAGGCGATATGTTAAAAGAAACACATGTACACACATTGAAGTAGAAACAAACCAAGTAGCATACTACTATTTTGAGCAAGATTGTCTATACAATGGTGAATATCCCAAGCTTCCATTAAGTAATATACAAATTAGTATGATACAGTAATGGCCTCTAGGGCATATACACTAACACAATAATCATGATCTGACTGCCGATCTACCGCCTCATACAAACCGATGTCATCACCACATATCTGTAAGTGCACGGCAGCGCCCCGGCCGTCATCCCGAGGCCAAAATGCGGAATCAAAACTTTTCTTTAAACAAGAAACCGGCGCTACCACGGACTAAAAACCCGGATCGGGCCATTAACCTAATGCTAGCAAACTAGCGAATGGGTAGAAAGCAATACCGAGCGATCCGTGTCCTACGGTCTTCGGCCTCCATCCCGATCTCCTCGCGGAATCTCCGATCTTCATCTCTTCGTCGGAAAGGGCACCACATCGCCGGGTTCTTTTACGGGCTCCCACCTCTGGACCGAGGCAACTCGGGCACGAAGTTGGCGAGCCGACGTGTCCAAGAATGCTGTAGAATAGTATAGAACTCTATGTCTCATGGGGTTATAAGAAATTGCCATTTTTGGTGGAGGAATGAGATGAACTTTTAGATGGAGCTTTAGGATTTTGTGCAAGCAAAATGAGACCAATTCTCACCCTAAAAAATTTGGACAGCCCCCTTCAAGTGAAGTGGCCGGCCATGATCAAAGAGAGGAGGGAGTGTGAGTGTCATGCAAGAAAGAATGATGAGTGATGAATAATGATCACAACTAAGTCAAAAAGTCCATCACTCATCATATCCCAAAAGTCAAGCCATGATGAACAAAGAATCAAATGATGGTTGAACCATTATGAAGCTATCACAAAAAGTCTTCTCCATTGTTAATTGCACATTTGCAACTAACCCCCCTCCCATCAATTTTCAGCCAAGGAAAGAAACAAAGGAAAATAGCCGAAACGGAATGCAAACTGGCAACTTAAAAAAAAAACGATCCCGTAATAAATTACAGGAAAACCCCGCGACTGTATATACATACCCGCATTTGTATTCCGACCAAATACAAATGCAATGAGACAAAATCTACACTGTACAATACTAGGATCCGGCTTAAACAAAAGCCCGCTAGTATTATCCGTCCGATCATGATCCGTGCAATACCGCACGGATACGATCGAACCCTGCCATATAACCATACGGTCTCTGCAGCGTTTCGCCCGAAACTTAAGAAACTGTCTGCGGGGGACTCTAAAGACTCGTCAACACTTTGGCTGTGGATTTAACCACTAGCACGTCAAAGGTATTAGCTATACGTAACGGGCTACCAGGTATTGACCAAAAGGGACGTCGATGAGCGAACTCATCCTGACACCCTACTGAGCCTGTCAGTGACAATATTCGTACAGTCCGGTCCGTTCGTCTACGAGCATCGCATGGCGGGCCTACGGGGTCAGTAAAAGTCAGACCCCCAAAAGCGGTATAAGTCGTGTCGGAGTGTAGCCCAGAACACCCTGCGATACTACTGGAATACCTACCAGTAAATCTCCTGCCTTGGCCAAGGACTTTGTGTAATGGCTCTCCTAGACACAGCGTGACCTCACCCCCAATACCGGGAGAGACGAACCCCTGCCGATCCACTCACTGCCTACATGTGGTTCAGGACTGTATCAAACTAAAACCTGTTTGCACAACTCCTTTGAGCCGTGGTAGGGTAGTAATCAAAGTACAGTGGGAACTCACACAAGACAAATGACGATCTCAGGTCGATGAACTGACCTGTACACATGTCACCAGGGAACTGCTATCTGACGCTAGGTATAATACCAACTAGCATGTTCCCGGCGAGTCTTGTCCGGTGTACTCATAACCCAATCCGCACCTGTATACATCTTAGGTGAACCAACTGACACCAGTGGTTTGTGAGACCGGCCACCGCCCTTCGTCGGGGTCTCGACTGTATACACTAGTCTACTCTAGAGTATCGATGCCCTGTCTCGAAACTCCCACGACTAGGGACCTTTTAAGGATGTGCTTATAGACCCCAGCTCCCACGTATATGATCGCCATCATACTGCTAGTCATCAAGCAAGAATCCTAAGGGCTCTATCAACGCGCAATAGTGACCTGTAAGGTCACCTAAAGCAGTACACGATGATAAAGATAAACCAGACAGCATACTATCATCATGAGTAAGACTGTCCTACCGGCATAGGTCCTCCCTCAATCATTGCAATCACGTGCCTGTGATCCAATAATTGACTCTGAGGGCACTATATCCAACAATCTCCCACTTGAACTCAAGGCTAATTATTGCGATGTCGCATATTTACAGCCCGTATGATACCGAACACCCAACTCTTCTACTAATCAGTCTCACAAAGCTCGTTTGCGAAACTATTGCGTTCGAGGAATAGCCTCAGCTAGTGGATCCGCCCTGATGTTTCTTTCTACGTCTCTCTATATCTCAAGTTCGCGGAGAAAGCCATCTCCCAAAATGAGCAATACCTGTCTTAGAATATGTCTGGATATCTGATGGGACCTACTTCATAAATGAACTCCAATTCCAAATTTCTTAGACTGTATCGTCAACTGAACTTAATCAGTATCCTGCGCCATGCCTCCCTCAGTATCTTCTTGGATCACCTGTCCAAAATACTGCCCTCGTCAGAGGGAAAACCAACACTCTGACAGTCACTCTGTCATTCAGGTCACCTTGGAAGCCTGGAATAATAACTGTCTCCCTAATGAGGCTATCGTTATCATATCCCTAGAATATCCACTTATGTTCTAAAACTGCTTCCGAACGTTTCTCCAGGATTGTATCAATATTAACTTACTGCAGCTCGTGCAAAAACAACATCTGGTGTGGTACTTGACATATCATGGTTGACTCAATTGCCTAAGCAAGTGATCTGCCAATCATGCACATCCCTCTCCCCTTTAGTTTGTAAGACACCTTCAGAGAGGGTGACTCCATCACCTGCAGGTACACTACCGTGCCAGGAGTCGTCCATTCTAAAACACCTTTAGAATGCTGTTTAAGTACCCAGATTGGGAAACTACCCAAATCTAGATCCAAAACCATAGATCTAGTAGCCAGAATGTCTGATATAATATCCATATCCTTTGTGGAGAAACCACTGTGTGACAACCAAAGTATAACCGACCGTAGTATAGGAATTTCACTTCCTACTCTGTGTATGTCATCCAAATACCAGGACATCACACCCTACTACCTTCTTAACAGATCCATCCCCTATTCTGATGAAGTCAAACCTATGACTGTCATATCAGAAATAGATGATCTATCTCCGCTACATCTGCTTTAGTCTTTAAATAGACATAAGCCACTTGTCCACTAATGCTTCCGCTGCTCCCACTGACTACGACAACCCTCTGGCAGAATCATATACACGTGCACTTCTAAAGCTTGTTTAGAACGACGCTATACTCATCCTCCTGCCGGGTCTCATAGTCTGGAACAACAGCAATGGAAAGTCTGGGTAAACAAGAACCTCCCTGTCACCGTCTTTGAGCATACCGAAGTACCTCTCGAGTGCCTGAGGTTACCCACCATATCTGCAGAGTGGCTAATGGAATGTCAAACCAGATTGAATCTTTAGGTTCTTATCAAATTTTCAGTAATCGTTTGCGGTTCTGGAATCACTTCCAGTTCTACCATACTCCCACTACTATTTTCTGAAAAAATCCATTTCTTTTAAAACTGTGGCGAGTCAAGAACAATATCACTATTGATCTTCCAGATGGTAGAAAGTCAACCCTCGTCATAGCCCGGGTCAACCCACAAACAGCCATTACAGAAACGTGCCTTGAGTTGTCCAGTGTCTGGTTTTAAGCATAAGCTGGACAACTCCCCGTACCTTAACAATGTCAAGATATGAACTGTTCTATATCCAATACAGAAATAGAGGCACTTATTTAATTGAACCAGATTCAAATCATGCAGCTGTCTCCAGTGCATGTCAACTAAATGGACAGAGGCCGATCAGCATTACTCAACTTAGGAGTACTTCCAATTATGAGTAACCTGAAATAGAAGCAAGTTCTCCTAAAACCATTACTATCAACTGAATACCATACACAAGTATCTACATCTTCGATCACCTTGAAGAATCCCGATACTTGCAACACCTGGTTCTCTACTTTATTCATATACCTATAACTTCTCAAAACTTGGACCTTGTGTTTCTACGAAACACTTGTCTAAAAACTAGAGAAGTCATAAGTAAACCGAATATAGTACGAGGACCAACCCCTCTATCCTAATGGACATTGGACAACATACAAGACTCTGTATAAATCCCTTGAGTCTTATAACTCATTCCCTGTGTGTTGTAGGTTGAAAACTGTACTTATGGTTAAGAAGAATTACACCGTTGTTTAATGCTCCTTAACTAACCATCCACTGATATAGGTAAATGTCATGGACATAATTTCAAAAAAATATATCTCACTCTATTAAGATAGACGTACAGATATGTCAATTTGAAATCGGTGCATAACAACGGATATTCAAAACCAAATATTTGCCGTCCGGCAAACAGCCCAGGCGATTTCGTTAAATATCACCAATTACAACGAATTCCGATATAATGAGGATGATCACCTAATTCCCAATAACATACTCCTACTCATCATCTGTAAAACCATACAGATGTGAGAATCAAACCTGGTAAATACATACCCTGGAGCAAGTGTCTAATTGAGAAATCAGTTTTCTATTAACAGTACACAGTGAAACTGAAACATTGAAATGTCTCGATGGGATATCCGGGTATTCCTAGTAATGCCTCTTCCATTATCCAGATTCACAACTGTAACCGTATATTTCTTTGCCATCTTTCCAAATCTCTATATATGTCTTTAGTCATTACCTTCTGTACACCCTCTTAGGCTAAATGGTTTTCTTCCTTCCCTACCGTTCGGCACCAGCCTATGGTTTGGAAGAAGACTATCCAATAAGCATAATGGGTGTACTTTCCTAATCCTAGGAGCACTCGCAACCCGAGAGAAGGTAAAGATAAAAGACACCTGAATAAACCTTATTCCTATTTCTCCTGAACCAGAATCCATCCCCGAACTGGAACAAGTTCCTTTCGAGTTCGTATATAACCATACGATGGAGTATCCAAATAACTGTGGATCTTCGTAGTGATACGGAGTGTCCTGGAGAAATGCAAAGGTGAAGCAGGAGTGGCGATGAAATACTTGGTTCGGTCGTGAATAGCAGTCGTAATTTACTTTGCCCTCTTTCTAATCCCTTTATTTGTCTTAACTTAATACCTTCTGTACACCACACTTAGGCTAATCGGATTTCTTCATTCCATACCGTTCGGCACCAGCCTAAGGTTTGGAAGAAGATTATCCAATAGGCGTAACGGGTGTACTATCCCCTAATCCAAGGAGCACTCGCAACCTGAGAGAAGGTAAAAGGAAAAGACAACTAAATAGTCCTATTCGTTTTCTCCAGAACCAGAAACCATCCTCGAATTTGGAACAACTTCCTTCGAGTTCGTATATAACCATACGATGGTTTTATCTAATGGAAGGGGACGTTCGTAGTAATACGGGGTGTTCTGGAGAAAAGGGTAAAAGTAGGAGCGGCAATGAGGATTGCAACTCTGACAATCCAAAAGCCAGTGTTTAAGAAGGTTCGGTTAACTTGGTCACTGAGTCATAGTCAAGGGTCGGGCCATGATCGCTGCCAAAGAGATAGAGAAAAGAAACACTCAGCATGCACTCTAACCTATATCAGAATGGTTACCAATTTATCTAATCAGGAAACCTCCCACTGTAACCTCAAATTCTCCTCCAAACCTGAAAGAAGAATTAGTCGGGATCACCCGAGGAGTAAACCAACTCATCAGTGGGGATCGGGATCCAACTATCATTGCATGATAACGTGACGGAATCCACTCACGTTATCACACTCCAGAAGGTATGCGCATGCCTGGCAAGTTTCAGTTTCTTTAGAAACTCCCGATGTGTGTTTTTACCCCTAGGACCCAAGTGACCTTGACGAATAATCAACAAATCAAAAGGTCCTAGTCAAGTTCAACCCGTTATTATCTTGATTGCGTTAAACCCACCCACACGACCCTTGATGAATAATCAACAAAGTCGTACGACCGTCCTAACCAATCCACATATCCATGCGACAGAAAGCATTACAGAGCTACCGCACACTACGCCTCGGCGAATAGCAACGACAAGCGTAGCGCGAATACTAAGCAATACTAATTTGAAATGACGGAGGGCTACGAATGGTTTTTGGCGAAAAACCTTTTACCGTAATGAACTTGATATCAATGAAGGAACTGGATAACCTTTTATAAAAATATAGTGACGAAAACCTTTGCTAAAGAGGCCACTCCCGGTGAAGGGATCTCGGCTCTTTCCCCGTAGAATGAGGTGCAGGATATTCCAACTGAATACCATGATGCAAAGCAAAAGGCAATCGGCTATAGTGAAGTTATTACCCTGACGCAAACTTCTGTCCAAGGGGTCACTCCCGGTGAAGGGATCTCGGCCCTTGCCTCGTCGACTGAGGTGCTGGATATTCATAACCGAATACCACTGTGCAAAACAAAAGAGAACGTCCTTGCAATAACAGCTTTTTGAAAAATGTTCCAACAACATCAGAATAGGTTTTTTTAGCTTTCATTGATCCGAATCAATGCAGTCCCATCAATTGATCACACCAATAAAGAACGAAAATAATGATGTATGTATATGCCATCCGCATTCGCCACTGGGTCCCGTCATCACCCGTTAGGTTACTTAACTAACGACAGAGCGGGGACTGGATTAGCGCGGATGCAAAACATATACAACATCTACTAGTATATATATCAATATATAATATTCGCTCAAGGCGTGATAAAATGCAACATCACAGAAATGTAATAAGCATCACAGAACAATACAGATATCTGGGATCCCCGGGTTTCATAGAGCCGCTACTGAAACCCGACGTTCCCTGGTCGTGTGGATAGCCTGTGCAATGAAATCCTAGACCCCTACGGGCGCGGCAAGTTACCCGCCAAAACCTGAAGCGAGGCAGCCCCCTTCAAAAATGTGAATGGACCACCCAGCACTTAACGGTATCCGGTAACTTGGGCACCCCTCGTTGGGTCAACCTGTACCCCTTACGAGTACGGCGAATAGCCCGCCAATTCTAGAGTGAAACCCCCTCCGTCTCAATGCCATGAGATGCGGGCCCGTTGCCCTCTAGAACCCGGCTATCCGTGTACCCCTCCGCGGGGTAATCCTAGTACAGAAAGTAAAATATACATACAACGGGTACATCGACCTCAGCCCGGTCGTGCCCCAAAAGAATAATATACAAACAGGCAGTAACGGCAGTCCACATGTCGGACGCTCGCCCCGCAATATCAAATGTACATAATAAACCAAACTGTACTAACATTGCAACCAACCTATCCACCACGACAAATCCGCAACATCACAGCACAACACAGAACATCAACGTGAATGTCACGTTCGCAAATCCCTCTAAAAGGGTTATAACAGTTAGACAGGATTTACCGATCAAATGAGATTCACAGTCGCAGATATAATGTAAATACTGTGAACTAATATGTTTAAAATTTTCGATCGACTAAATTTCCCGAAGTGGGCCCCAAGCACAACTGTAGCACTCTAAATAAATCTGGGCCCAAACAGAATATACCAAAAACCCCAATTCCAAATTTAAAGAGCTCTGTAGAAAATTTGTATGGTGATTACACTTTACTGCGGCGGAACCGCGGCCAGAACAGGGGTGTGGCCGCGGTTCCGCGGCCTTCCTACAGTATCACAGTACCATTTTTTTCACAGAATTCTTAAAAATCCATGCATGTATTTCTGCAACACTCCAAATAATTTTTCGAGCCAAAAAAAATTCGACAGAAACTGAGCAATTGGAAACGCGGTTTTGGAAAATTCTTCCGATCGAAATTCTAAACACGTTAGAGCAAGCTAGACTAGGTTAATGGCGTGTCTCTGATAACAATGTAAGTGCACGGCAGCACCCCGGCCGTCATCCCGAGGCCAAAATGCGGAATCAAAACTTTTCTTTAAACAAGAAACCGGCGCTACTGCGGACTAAAAACCCGGATTGGGCCATTAACCTAATGCTAGCAAACTAGAGAGTGGGTAGAAAGCTATACCGAGTGATCCGTGTCCTTCGGTCTTCGGCCTCCATCCCGATCTCCTCGCGGAATCTCCGGTCTTCATCTCCTCGTCGGAAAGGGCACCATATCGCCGGGTTCTTTTACGGGCTCCCACCTCTGGACCGAGGCAACTCGGGCACGAAGTTGGCGAGCCGACGTGTCCAAGAATGCTGTAGAATAGTATAGAACTCTATGTCTCATGGGGTTATAAGAAGTTGCCATTTTTGGTGGAGGAATGAGATAAACTTTTAGATGGAGCTTTAGGATTTTGTGCAAGCAAAATGAGACCAATTCTCACCCCAAAAAATTTGGACAGCCCTCTTCAGGTGAAGTGGCCGGCCATGATCAAAGAAGAGGAGGGAGTGTGAGTGTCATGCAAGAAAGAATGATGAGTGATGAATAATGATCACAACTAAGTCAAAAAGCCCATCACTCATCATATCTCAAAAGTCAAGCCATGATGAACAAAGAATCAACTGATGGTTGAACCATCATGAAGCTATCACAAAAAGTCTTCTCCATTGTTAATTGCACATTTGCAAATAACCCCCCTGTCATCAATTTTCAGCCAAGGAAAGAAACAAAGGAAAATGTCCGAAACGGAATGCAAACTGGCAACTTAAAAAAAACGATCCCGTAATAAATTACAGGAAAACCCTGCGACTGTATATACATACCCGCATTTGTATTCTGACCAAATACAAATGCAATAAGACAAAATCTACACTGTACAATACTAGGATTCGACTTAAACAAAAGCCCGCTAGTATTATCCGTATGATCACGATCCGTGCAATACCGCACGTATACGATCGAACCCTGCCATATAACCATACGGCCTCTACAGCGTTTCGCCCGAAACTTGAGAAACTGTCTGTGGGGGACTCTAAAGACTCGTCAATACTATGGCTGTGGATTTAACCACTAGCACGTCAGAGGTATTAGCCATATGTGACGGGCTACAAGCTATTGACCAAAAGGGACGTCGATGAGCGAACTCATCCTGACACCCTACTGAGCCTGTCAGTGACAATATCCGTACAGTCCGGTCCGTTCGTCTATGAGCATCGCATGGCGGGCCTAGGGGGTTGGTAAAAGTCAGACCCCCAAAAGCGGTACAAGTCGTGTCGGAGTGTAGCCCAGAACACCCTGAGATACTACTGGAATACCTACCAGTAAATCTCCTGCCTTGGCCAAGGACTTTTCATGTACTGGCTCTTCTAGACACAGCGGGACCTCACCCTCAATACCGGAAGAGACGAACCCCTGCAGATCCGCCCACTGCCTCCATATGGCTCGGGACTGTACCCAACTCAAACCTGTTTCCACGACTCCTTTGAGCCGTGGTAGGGTAGTAATCAAAGCACAGTGGGAACTCACACGAGTCAAATGACGATCTCAGGTCGATGAACTAACTTGTACATATGTCACCAGGGAACTGCTATCTGACGCTAGGTATAACACCAACTAGCATGTTCCCGGCGAGTCTTGTCCAGTGTACTCATAACCTAATGAGCATCTGTATACATCTTAGGTGAACCAACTGACACCAGTGGCTTGTGAGACCGGCCACCGCCCCTCGTCGGGGTCTCGACTGTATACACTAGTCTACTCTGGAGTATCGATGCCTTGTCTGGAAACTCCCACGACTAGGGTGTAGGGTTCCTAGGTACACTCAAGAGGTTCCACAAGGCATCAACCAAGCCAAATTCAAAAATTATATGCCGAGAAACCCTAATGCTAGATCGTTAACTGGAGGTAAAGGCGAAAAGCAAGCAAGTAAACAACTTTATTGCTAAGTGAATGGAAATACAACCTTTCTAGATCCGGTCCCGCACTTCTTTAGTTCCATGATGACGTCCCTTCGCTGCGATCACCGGGATCCAGGACTCTAGCGATGGTTTCGTCGGAGAAATGAGCGGGCTAGGTCGTTGACTTCGATGCCGAAGATGATCTACGTCGAGGCAACTCTAACTCAAGCTCCATCTTCACTAGCATATGAAATTTGTGAAGAAAACACCCTATACAACATGGCAAGTGGTAGAGGATGAAGAAATAGGAGGTGGGTTCACTTTGGATTTGGATTTCTCACTTGGATTCATCACTTAGAATTTTCTAGTAAGCTTTCTTCAACTCATGAAGAAGATGAAGAAGAAAAGAATGGAAAAGAATTATTATATTATGAAAATTCAAGTGATTCTTATCATATAGCAACCATGGGTGAGTTTAACTCATGTAGAGAATAAACTAGGGTTTAGGTAATGGTTAGGTTTAAGATTAAAAACAAAATGGTGAAGCTTCATGAAACTCCAAGAATAAAACAAAGAAAGCCACCATATTTGTTTTTGCCCAAAAAATAAATGAATAAATAAATAAGGCAAATGAAACCCTAACCATTAACTAAACATGGTGTATAGCATACACACACACCCAAGTTTGCATGTATCATCAAACATGATACAAACAAGTGCACAAAAATATATCACATATACTACTTGTGCACATCAAGTGAGAAAATCAATCTTAAGTGAACAAATACTAGTTAATGTTAAGTAATATATCAAATATATAATTATACATTAAATCATTAAATCAACACTTGATTTAATGATCCGGTCATATTGCATATAACCGACTAATATCAATAGTAACAACTTATCGAATCAACACTTGATCCGATAACCCCGCTATATCGCATATAACCGATCAATGTCACAAATTGCGAGAATCGAATACAGTATCACATACTGGTAATATTCTCGGTCCCGCACATATCTCATATGCGCTCCTATTTCATTTCGCTTGAGCCAGGAAACCTCTGTGTAGGACTCTAAAGACTCGTCAATACGCCGGCAGCAGGTGATGATCATATCAAACACCTACAAGCCGCAAGCGGTCTGCTAAACGTAACGGCCACCCGGGTATTGAGCGATCAGAAGATCAACGAGCAAGCCCGCTCACACTCCTGTGAATCCAACCAGTAACACTTACCGTACAGTCCGGTCTCGTCGTCTGATATGTCGCATATCTTGCCTAGGGGTGGTAAACGTCAGACCCCAATAGCTCGATAAGACGTGTCGATATGAGGTCTATAACAGTTCGAGAAACTACTGGTAACACTTACCAGTAAATCTCAGCAACCTTGGCCAGGGATTTCCGGTTATAGCCAATCGAACACAGCGCAACATCAACTCCCTATACCGGGAGAGACGAATCCCCTCCTATCGCTCATTGCCTCCATGTGATTCGGGACTGTACTCAAAAACCACCGTTTTGCACGCCCTCTTGGACGTGGTAAGGTGGAAATCAAAGCACAGTGGGAATCACACAAGACTCTATGACGATCTCGGGTCTACAGACTAACCTGTACCAGTGTCACCAGAGAACTGCCATCTGACGTAAGGTATAATACCATCTGGGAGTTCTCGGCGAGTCCGTCCAGTGTACCCAGTCTCCACTGAGCACCCGTATATCATCTCTGATGTCAAACACCAATGGATATGGGATCATCCATCGCCCATCTGTATGGGTCGAGAAGGTATACGCTAGTCTACTCTGGTATATCGATGCCTCGTCTCGATACACCCACGACTAGGGACCTTGAAGGATGTACTTATGGACTACCATGTCCCCACTAGTATGATCCGCTTCATAGTCATGGTAGTCAAGTACACATCCTAAGGGCTTTACCAACATGTAACAGAGAGACAATCAGTGTACACGTTAAGATAAAGAGCAACCAGATAGCATACTATCATGTCGAGCAAGAAAGTCCTCCCTATATATGTCCCAGCATCCACTACAATATACATCCTATGTACATTAATGGCATCTAGGGCATACATATAACTAACAATCTCCCACTTGCACTAGGGCCATCTGTAGCAGTGGTTGTAGTATCTCATACTCAACCATCCCATAAATGTCTCTCTCTGGGAAAAGGCATTTGTGAATGGATCCGCCGTGTTATCCTCTGAGTCTACTCTCCTCACCTCGATCACCTTGGAGATCAACCATCTCCATGATCAGGTGATACTGCCTTAGAATATGTCTGGATTACTGATGGGACAGGCGTTCCTAGGCATAAGCCACAACTCCATTGTCTCACAATGGGAGGAACGAAGTTCATCTCATGAACTAATATACACCCAGACTTCCTCTTTGGTAGCATCTTAAGTAGCGATGTATCCAGCCTTTATCGTCTAGTGAGCCACGGTATCTAGCTTGGAACTCTTCCAACATACCGTCCCTTTACTAAGGGTAAAGACAATGCCTGTGACAGACATTCAGTCGTTCTTATCACCCTGGAACTTTTCCAGTGATTCTCCCCAGGATCGATTGATACCATCTCACTACAACTAGTGAGAATCCTAACATCCAATTACTTCTATCTCATAGATCAAAAATCAGGATTTAGGAGGTATCACTTTGATCCTATATGGAGAATCCTTGTGATAAGCGGGGATTGACCGAGCGTAGCATAGGAAACTCCTTCCCCATCAAGAGCATGTCATCCATGTACTCTACGAGGATCACCACCATACTCCCTACTACCCTTTTTGTATATACAAGGTTCATCTACCATTTTGATGAAGTCAAACTATTTGACTACTACATCAAAACAGATGTTCCAACTCCGCGATGCCTACTTTATCTTATAAAGCATCTTGTATATGTTTCCGCTGCTCCCACTGTCTACGAAGCCCTCTGACTGTGTACTTATAGACTCTCTCTTCTAAAATATCATTTAGAAGAGGAGTCATACCACCCAACCGCCAGATATCGTAGTCATGGTATGTAGCCGTGGCAAGTAGGATCCGGATGGACTTAAGCATAACCACTGGAAAAGGTTTCATCATTATCCACGCCTGGTCGATGACGAAAACCTTTAACAAGTCTAGCTTTGAAAGTCTTTACCTTTCCATCTACACCAAGTAATCTTCTCAAGATATACTTGCTCCTGATGGGGATTTAACCCTTCAGATATATCAACCAAAGTCCATACTTTGTTGGTGTACATGGATTCCATCTCAGATCACTAAGCATCCAGCCATTCTTACAGAGTCCCTACTCTCGATGGCCTGCTTGAAACTTGTTGGGTCATCATCTCATTATGCAATCCTCGCTCCCACTGTCATCGAGAAACCGAAGTATCTCTCAGGCAGGTGAGGAACCCTGCTAGTTCGGCGGAGAGGCTGAGGTTCGTCGGGGACTATTGAATCCTTTGGTTCTGTCAAATCATCTGCTGTAGTTTGTATAGCTGGAACCTTTCCAGTTCTACATAACTGACCTTGCCTCGAGCTTGTCCGAATTTTGCTTTTAGACATAGGCCGGACAACCCTAAATCTTAACAAACATAAGATATAGACTCTTCCCTTTCCATATCACATATGAAGTGGTAGGCAATTGATTTGATTGGAACCCTATTCAATAGGTATGCAGCTTCTCAAGCGCATAACTCCCAAAAGGAAATAGGTAACTCAGTAGTACTCATCATAGAGCACACCTTATCATATAGGGTGTGATTGCTCCGCCCCGATACACCGACGTGATGTGGTGTATACGGATGAGTAATGCTGAGAGAGAATCTCATTCTGCTTTAGAAAAGTCCAAGAATTCCGTGCTCAAGTATTCTCCTCCTTGATCACATCAAAGGACATAATACTTATACCCGTTTCGGTTCTCTACTTCTAACTTATATTCTGTGAATATCTTAAAAGGTTCGGACTTGTGTTTCAACAGGAACATGTGTCTGAATCTTGAGAGATCATCAAAGAATGTAATAAAGTACAAAGAACCGGTCTTGGTATGTGTAGACAGGGGACCTACATACATCACCGTGTATCATCCCAAGAGTTCACGAACTCTTTCTCTGTTTCTAATAAACGGAGCTATGGTCATCTTATCTCTGTGACATGACTGGCAGGTTTCGCAAGATGTAAATTCAAACAAATTTAAATATGCATCTATGTGTAACTTAGCTAGTCGGGTCGCATTGATATGACCTAGTCTACAATACCTCAAGAAGGATCCGTTCATTTCTGAACTCTTCCTCTTGTGTGTGTTCTGTATACTAAGAACTGTAGTTTGATTTAGAACGTCAATGCTTTTAGATAACGTGCCTGAACCGATCAACTTTTGATATAGGAAATGTTCAAAATATTATCCATCAATACAAAATTATATCCTTTCTTTACTAAATAAAGAGATTGATATGATTTTGCATATCAGGTTCGGTATCTAATAGCATTTGTTCAGAATCAATGTATTCTGGTAATACAGAGTGACAGTGACCAACAGACTTGGCTGCAACACTTGCACCGTTTTCTGTCTCTTGAAACTTATCATCCGTTCTCAGTTCTCTACCTTTCTGTAGCCCATGTAACGGATTACATTTGCGGGATCCTGATCCGGTATCTAATACCTAGGACGTAGAGGACACTGAGAAACAGTTCTCTGTAATGAACCCACCCGAAGATGATGCATCAGCATACACATTCTTCGTTTGGGCGGCACGGGAAATCTGGTATTCCCCAATTTCCTGCTCTGTCTTATAACAATTATAAGTTGGAGCGGGACCAACGTTCCCCAGCTCAGTATAACAAGCGGGTTCGGTCAATACATCCGTATTATTATCTTGATTAAGGCGTGACATGGTCGCTACCAGGAGAGAGAGAGAAGAAAACACTCTGCGTGCGCTCTTGCAAGATAAGATTGGTTATTATTTTATCTAATCAGGATGGCTCCCACTGTTTTTATCAAATCTTCCTTCAAACCCTAAAAGGAAATACTAGCTGGGATTAATTACACGCTACAAGTTTGCCAATCTTTCAGCCAGGCCAGTGTCGGTACTTTGAGTGAGGTCCCCCGTGCTTTCGCACGAACCTAATTAATGTAAACCTCGTTTTCCCAGAGGCGTAACCTCGTTAACACCTTTCTAGACACCTACTTGATCGGCTAATTGTAATGTGTAAAACTCTCCCAGGAGTAACAATTACTCGCAGTGGGTATCGGGATCCAACTATCTCATAGAAGGTATGCAATCTCATTGCAAATTTCAACACTTGAAATTCCCGATAATTTTGCCCCAAACGATCTATAACCTTGACAAGGTCAACAAACCATAGACCGTAAGTCAAGTTCAACCCGTCATTTCTTGATTGAATTAAACCCACCCGCACGACCCTTGACAAGGTCAACAAGGCCGTACGACTACCCTAACCCAATCTGCATCATATGCATAACCAAATAAATACTGGTCAGCTACCGCACACTGCGCCTTGACAAGGTCAACAAACGCAGCACGAATACTAAGCAGGACTTATCTGAAATGACGGAGGGCTACGACAGGTTTTTCTGAAAACCTATTGCGTAATGAACTTGATATCGTTGTAGAATCAAATGATTTTGAAATGGAGTGTTTTTTAGGCTTTTGTAGTTTTGCTAAAAGGGTCACTCCCGGTGAAGGGATCGTCGGCCCTTTCCTCGTCGAATGAGGTGCGGGATATATCATATATATCACTGTGCAAAGCAGAAACTATAGAAGCAATCAAAAGACAAACCGAGGGTTGTAGCATCTGCCAGTTATTGCTAAAGGGGTCACTCCCGGTGAAGGGATCTCGGCCCTTTCCTCATCGAATAAGGTGCAGGATGTTCTACAAGGAACACCGCGATGCAAAGCAAGAACTGTAGCTACCTGTTTTTGAAAATTCGATTCCACAACATCTTTAGGTTTCTTTTACTTTCATTAATCATATTAATGAAGTCCCATCATTTAAGTTACCTAAACATCACAGATAAATATGACGTACACTTATTCCATCCGCATTCGCCTCGATGTCCCCTCGTGCATCGTTAGGTTAGGTAACTAACGGCAGAGCAGGGCAGGGCTAGCGCGGGTGTAAAACATAAGTAACGTCTATATAATATATCATATATACTATATACAGCATTTATCACAGCATATCAAATGATCACATCACAGATATCGCAGCAGAAGAATCATATGAAACATTGGATATACTAGGACGTCCGAGTTTTCAATACGAGCCAGTATAAAACACGGATTCCACGGTCGCGATGAATAGCCAAACCCACACCCCTAGACCCCTATGAGAGCGGCAAGCAACCCTACCAATTCTAGAGTTAGGAGACCCGGACTCGACTCCTCGAGTTGGTCTCCCACTGGACTCTAGAACTTGGTTACTTGTGCTCCCCTCCTTGGGTCTATCCTAGTGCGGAAAAGTAAATAATATACAATAGTGACATCTTCCGCAACCTGGAAGTGCCCCAATAAAAGAATATTACATACAAGTTTTTACATGAATGAAAATGAAAAACACTTATCTCACATAAAAAAAACCCGGCTATTCAAACACGACGATCCAATATAACATATCCAGCAACACATAACATCACATGTCATCAATGTAAGTAAACATGCGTATCCCAATTGTCGTTGACATATAGCAACGAAACCGGCGATATCATATATTACACTTACGGTCACAGAAAAGAAAGTGTAAAACTACAACAGTTGGAATCCGCAACCTCCTTAGACATCGCATGCCTAATCAAATGAATTACTTAGACATCGCATGCCTAACAATTATAAACCCCGCATTTTAGTCTCATTATCGAAAACTCTTTTCAATACCAAGTCGGGCAATTCAACAAGATTCCCGACATCCTGATCGAATGTTCGTCGCAAACTTCAGTAGACGGCCGCACCCCCGATACCGTCGACGAAGTGCATCAAGGCGGAACACTGCTGCCACGAGCACCCGAACAGATGCTTTCGGCGACGGGGTTCTCCTACAGTCACTTGGTCAGGGCTATGGGGCGTGGCTATCTATTAAGTTTACCGGCGAGTATCTGCGTACGCTACGTGATTGCGACAGACTTTTGATCGCATCAAAATTCCGTGGCAACCGATCAAGTGAGACTAAACTGCTAGATTTATAACATTCATTCAGTTATCTCATAACTACTTGTGGATTCCAAATATTGTATCACATTCCAGATAAATAGAAAATGTTAAATTTTCCGATCGAACAATCAAACACCCAAGTTTTCCTGGAACAACTCAACACATGAAATAAGTTTAAAAACATTCACTTCATGCCACGGTACCGACGGTCCAGCCGTAGAAGAGTCAAGCCAACGCCTCACATATGGCACGCCGTACTACCCCAAACCCTAAGGTTCAAAGGGCAATTCAAGACGGTCACATAATCGAGTTAAGGTTTGTTGTCTTCTAGAGGGTCCATCGCGTTACTTGCACTACTTAGAACGTCCTTAAACCATGGAAAAATCCAACACTTGGAAATTTCCCGGCAGGGGAAAAAGTGGGTATTTATATCCGGTCGAACTTTTCAACATGTTCTAAAATTACCCGGAAAACACAAACGAGGTTAGAATATCCGATCGAATTTCCGAACTCCCAATACAACCCAGAAAACTCAACCCTTTAGTAAATATTTAAAAATTTCCAGAAAATACAGCACCTAAAGAAAGAAATTACTGTGCAAAAATTGAAGGCTTACGTCATCATATGGCCGCGGAACCGCCGCAGAAGCCAAGCTTCTGCCGCGGTTCCGCGGCGCTTTGGGCGCAACTCTTTGTCGTTTTGCACAGAATTTCTTAGAAAACCCTGCTGATTTTTCTGCATATTTTTAATTCACAAAATTCACAGTTTTTAAAAATTGTACAGAGAAGGGTTTTGGATTAGGGTTTCGGGTTCGATCGGACTTCTAACATCGTCTACACTTCGTCTAAGGCTCTAGCTAGGCTCTAATACCACTGTAGGGTTCCTACGCAAACTCAAGAGGTTCCACAAGGCATCAACCATGCCAAATTCAAAAATTATATGCCGAGAAACCCTAATGCTAAATCGTTAACTAGAGGTAAAGGCGAAAAGCAAGCAAGCAAACAACTTTATTGCTAAGTGAATGGAAATACAACCTTTGTAGATCCGGTCCCCCATTTCTTTAGCTCCGTGATGACGTCCCTTCGCTGCGATCACCGGGATCCCGGACTCTAGCGATGGTTTCATCGGAGAAATGAGCGGGCTAGGTCGTTGACTTCGATGCCGAAGATGATCTACGTCGAGGCAACTCTAACTCAAGCTCCATCTTCACTAGCTCATGAAACTTGTGAAGAAAACACCCTATACAACATGGCAAGTGGTAGAGGATGAAGAAATAGGAGGTTTGTTCACTTTGGATTTGGATTTCTCACTTGGATTAATCACTTAGAATTTTCTAGTAAGCTTTCTTCAACTCATGAAGAAGATGAAGAAGAAAAGAATGGAAAAGAATTATTATAATATGAAAATTCAAGTGATTCTTATCATATAGCAACCATGGGTGAGTTTAACTCATGTAGAGAATAAACTAGGGTTTAGGTAATGGTTAGGTTTAAGAATAAAAACAAAATGGTGAAGCTTCATGAAACTCCACGAATAAAACAAAGAAAGCCACCATATTTGTTTTTGCCCAAAAAATAAATGAATAAATAAATAAGGCAAATGAAACGCTAACCATTTACTAAACATGGTGTATAGCATACACACACACCCAAGTTTGCATGTATCATCAAACATGATACAAACAAGTGCACAAAAATATATCACATATACTACTTGTGCACATCAAGTGAGAAAATCAATCTTAAGTGAACAAATACAAGTTAATGTAAAGTAATATATCAAATATATAATTATACATTAAATCATTAAATCAACACTTGATTTAATGATCCGGTCATATTGCATATAACCGACTAATATCAATAGTAACAACTTATCGAATCAACGCTTGATCCGATAACCCGGCTATATCGCATATAACCGATCAATGTCACAAATCGCGAGAATCGAATACAGTATCACATACTGGTAATATTCTCGGTCCCGCACATATCTCATATGCGCTCCTATTTCATTTCGATTGAGCCAGGAAACCTCTGTGTATGACTCTAAAGACTCGTCAATACGCCGGCAGCAGGTGATGATCATATCAAACACCCACAAGCCGCAAGCGGTCTACTAAACGTAACGGCCACCTGGGTATTGAGCGATCAGAAGATCAACGAGCAAGCCCGCTCACACTCCTGTGAATCCAACCAGTAACACTTACCGTACAGTCCGGTCTCGTCGTCTGATATGTCGCATATCTTGCCTAGGGGTGGTAAACGTCAGACCCCAATAGCTCGATAAGTCGTGTCGATATGAGGTCTATAACAGTTCGAGAAACTACTGGTAACACTTACCAGTAAATCTCAGCAACCCTGGACAGGGATTTCCGGTTATAGTCAATCGAACACAGCGCAACATCAACTCCCTATACTGGGAGAGACGAATCCCCTCCTATCGCTCATTGCCTCCATGTGATTCGGGACTGTACCCAAAAACCACCGTTTTGCACGCCCTCTTGGACGTGGTAAGGTGGAAATCAAAGCACAGTGGGAATCACACAAGACTCTATGATGATCTCGGGTCTACAGACTAACCTGTACCAGTGTCACCAGAGAACTGCCATCTGACGTAAGGTATAATACCATCTGGGAGTTCTCGGCGAGTCCGTCCAGTGTACCCAGTCTCCACTGAGCACCCGTATATCATCTCTGATGTCAAACACCAATGAATATGGGATCATCCATCGCCCATCTGTATGGGTCGAGAAGGTATACGCTAGTCTACTCTGGTATATCGATGCCCCGTCTCGATACACCCACGATTAAGGACCTTGAAGGATGTACTTATGGACTACCATGTCCCCACTAGTATGATCCGCATCATAGTCATGGTAGTCAAGTACACATCCTAAGGGCTTTACCAACATGTAACAGAGAGACAATCAGTGTACACGTTAAGATAAAAAGCAACCAGATAGCATACTATCATGTCGAGCAAGAAAGTCCTCCCTATATATGTCCCAGCATCCACTACAATATACATCCTATGTACAGTAATGGCCTCTAGGGCATACATATAACTAACATAGGGACCTTTTAAGGATGTGCTTATAGACCCCAGCTCCCACGTATATGATCGCCATCATACTGCTGGCCGTCAAGCAAGAATCCTAAGGGCTCTATCAATGCGCAATAGTGAACTGTAAGGTCACCTAAAGCAGTACACGATGATAAAGATAAACCAGGTAGCATACTATCATCTTGAGTAAGACTGTCCTACCGGCATAGGTCATCCCTCAATCATTGTAATCACGTGCCTGTGATCCAATAATTGACTCTGATGGCACTATATCCAACAATATCATCATAAAGAGGTATACATCGCCCAAAGCGACCTATTATAATTATCTTAACATATCATATCACCTATCACGATCACATGTCAACCATTTTATATATGTCACTATTCAAATGGTGTCGTCGTCCAAAGATCCGCTATAACCTCATGACGTATCTCAAATACGAATTCTGCCATATCACCGATCTCACATTCTCAAATCATATCACATCGACTCACCTCAAATCCAAAATACTATCCTTAAATCCAGTATGTGAACACATAGTCCCATACCCAAGTGAACACATAAATATATATATATTCCCATCTAAGCACATATGAAAGAAGAATGTATGCAAGTATGGGTGTGTGTGTGTGTATGTGTGGTGCAACCACTACTCTAGGGTTTCGCAACACTAAACTAATCCAATCACACCTAGAATCTATCTTTATCATCAATAATCTTAAACAACATATAATCAATATGTGTGTATACGTATTCGTATACATCACCACGAACTGCGGGGGTGGTATACGCCATCCACCCGACTTCTCCCCGTAGATAGAAATCTACTCACCTTGCTTCTCGTGTTCCGATGCCTATGTCGCCATCTCAATCTTCAATGCCTCGACGTCACGTGGGGTACCTACAAGGATATCACAAACGCTAAAGCACATGAAAATCACATCGAAAACCAAAACGGCATACGCTACTCGCATAGGTAAAAACCTATAGTCTCGCATGCAACACGACCAATAACCCTTTGCCGTTGACGTTCAAACGCCATCCGACAGAAACGAATCATCAAATACTAAAATCCATGCTAAAACAAGTCGTAAATCATGCGCCAATATAAGAAAATCATCCCAGATTCTACCCTAGGTGAAATAAGTCAAAATTGCACATACCAAAGGTCAAGTTTATAGGGTATAAGGCTACAGTACAAAAACGATGGGGTTCCAACCTGCTCTGGCAGCAATTTGTGGCCAGAGGGATTAAATCTGCAGCCTGAACAAGGAGTTAGGGGCTAGGGCTTTGTGTAGTGGTTTCAGGGTGCCTGCACATCTCACTGTTAAACCAATTTTATTTTCAGGTGTCTCGGGTGATAGCAGATTTCAAAACACACTCACAGAATTACAGTTTTTCCCGATATCGATTCTATAAATCCATATTCTGGGTTTTACTCTCAGGTTTGGTCCAATATAACATCACACCAGGGGTTATAGTCTCTAATTACACCTCAATTCATCTTTGATTTCAGATCAAACCCTAAACCCTAACTTTAAATTTCCAAGTTCATCAAAACACGTAATATCGACATGAAACTAGTATGGATGCGCAAGGAATTGAAATACTACACTAGTGGTGCGGAATTTACCTCCTTTGGCAACTCAAGAATTTTCTTGAGTTGCTCAAAGTCCTCAAAATCCTATCTTGCTTGATCCAATGTGTTGGTCTTGAGCTTGTGCACACTTTTAGTGAAAAGGAGATGAGGTTTTGGTGTTGTTTTTGTGATGATTTGAGGGCTTGAAGGTGGAGGGAGTGAGGAGCAGGAGCAGCAGCAGCAATGGAGGAAGAGGGAGGGAAATGAGGGAAGAGATGAAGGGAAATGGCTAAATCCTTGGTCAAAAGAAAACCATACCTCTCTCTCTCTCTCACCATACCTCATATAATAATCCTTTCTCTTTCCTTTTTCTTTTTTCCTTTTTCAATTCTATTTCCTTCTCACTCAAATAGTAACCCCAAAAGAAACATGATAGAAAATGCACAAGTGTAGAAAAAAAAGATATGTGCATGTTTTGCACAAAATTGCTAAAGAAACCGATTAGCGATTTTTAATCGCGATTAGCACTAAAATAGCATATAGTTAACCATAAAAACTTAAAAATGAAATAATTCCCTAAAATACTCTATTTTAGAATTTTCCATAATTTTTCCAAAATTTTCCCCATTTATCGGTATTTAATTATACCGAAATATTAAAATATTCATTAAAATATTATTAAATTATAAAAATTCCCAAAAATAATATTTTATTTTTTTGAAATATTACAATTTTCTACGAATCCGCATTCCTTTTGAGCCTGCAAAGAAAGACGGATTACACAGTCGCGATGAATAGCCAAAACCCCACCCTAGACCCCTACGGGTACGGCAAACTACCCGCCAAGTACCCGAAGTGAAGCGGTCTCCCTCAACGACGTGAGTAGGCCACTAAATACTTCAAAGTACCCGGTAGTTTGTGCACGCCACCTTGGGTCTATCCTAGGAGCAGAAAACAGTAAATGAAATAATACAACGGTGGCTACAACCTCAACCCGGATGTGCCCCGTAAAAGAATATTACAACAAATTACAATTTACATTTGAATGAAAGAAACACTCGTCTCACATCCCCGGCTATCCATTCACGACAATCCAACAAGTTCATATTCACAAACCAGTAAAAACCATTACAGAAATGTGCAACCCCCTGCTAACCGACATACTAGCAGTTAGGGGAGGTTTACGAACACATTAAACACAACATAGATATAATCAAGTTAGCCAAATATCTTAGAATTTCGATCAAGCAACATAAATGAATCTACTCCAAACAATTCTCTTTGCACATAAAACCTGAGCAGAAACAAATCATCCCAGAAAACATAACATCAACACAGAAGAATAACTGAGCAAATTTGGGTTGACTCGGAGTCAACTCGGCTGCGGATCCGCGGCGGATCGCTTGGATCGGCGGCGGTTCCGCGGCGCTATGGTCGAGTCACAGTCCCAAATTTCTTCACAATTCTTAAAATTCTCTGCTTGTATTTTTAAGGGTCCGTGAAAAATTTTTAGACCCCATTTTAAAATCGGCAGAAACATGGTGAAAATGATGTTTTTTCGGGTTTGTTTTGCGATCGAATTTCTAACGACTTTGCTAACAAGTTAGTTATGGTTTAGCTAGGCTCTGATACCACTGTAAGTCGACGTTAGACACCCCACATGATGCGGGGAGGCAGAATAGGTAAAACAATCATTTTTTTAAAACTAACATCGACTAACTTTACGGATCTTTACTAAACCCTAACTAACAACTATATAGAAGTGATTAGCTAATATGATAGATGATTATACCTAATAATTCAAGTCCTTCTTTTCCTTGTAGTTCACCTCCTCCTCGGCCTCCTCGATGTGATAGAAGATCCAACCGAGAGCTACTTCTCCAAGGTTTAACCTCTCACTTGAGGTAACTAGGTTGCTATGAGTGCTAATCAAAGTAACCTAGAGGATATAGAAGAGAATTAGGGATCTATTAGTCTTACTAACCCTTGGATCTCAACACATGAGAGGTTAGGGTTAGTTCTTTGAAGAGAGAGAGCTTGAGGAGAGAGAATGTGAAAGTGAGAATGATATGAATTATCTCTCATTTTTGATATATGATGAAGCATAAAGAATATCAAATAAATCATTATTTGATATTAACAACCATGCTTCATTTAATACACACAATGAATCACCTCTTGAGTCATTAAGCAATAAATGCTTCATTAATTCATTTGGATGATTCATCTAATCAGTCACTAATCCATTTAATGAAAATAACACCTAAACTCTCCACCTCATCAATCTTCTAGAAGCTTCTCGAAAAATTACGAGAATGCCCCTCCTATCCGTGAAAACACGGAAATACTGAGACTGTATAAATCCAATAATCCAATACTAGAATCTGGCTTAAACTAAAGCCCGCTAGTAAAAACTGTCCGAACATCGTACGTGCATAAATACACGTATGTGTTCGAAACCTGTCGTAAAACCATACCACCTCTATATCGTTTTGCCTGAAGCAGGGAAACTCTCTGTGTGGGACTCTAAAGACTCTACACTTACGCTAGCAGTGGGTTTAACCACAGGTCGCAAGCGGTACTAGCTGTACGTAACGGTCCCCAGGTAGATGTCGATAAGAAGGCCGATGAGGAAACCCCTCCGAACTCCTACTGAGCCTGATGTGACAATCTCTGTACAGTCCGGTCTGTTCGTCTAGGATTATCGCATATCGGGCCTAGGGGGATGGCAAGCGTCAGTCCCCTAAAAGCGGTATAAGTCGTGTCGGAGTGAAGCCCATTACACCTTGAGAAGCTACTGGAAAACCTACCAGTAAATCTCACTTGCCCTGGCCAGGGACTTTGCGTAATGGCTCTCAAAACACAGCGCGATATCAACTCCCAATACCGGGAGAGACGAATCATGTCTAACCGCCACTGCCTCCAAGTGCTTCGGGACTGCACCCAATTGCTACATGTTTGCACGACTCCTTTGAGCCGTGGTAGGGTAGCAATCTAAGAACAGTGGGAACACGCTCGAGATGAAGCAGCAGTGTCAAGTCTGCGGACTATGCTGTACTCATGTCACCTGGGAACTGTTAACTGACGACGGGTATAATACCAACCAACAGTTCCCTGCGAGTCCTGTCCGTTGTACCCGTAACCCAATGAGCACCTGCATACTATCTCCAGTACGACGTACTGATGGCTGTGGGACAGACCATCTCCCCAACTGGGATGAGAAGCGTACACACTAGTCTACTCCGAAGTATCGATGCCCTGTATCGATACTGCTACGACTAGGGACCTGAAAAAGGATGTGCTTGTAGACTACCCAGCCCCCACTAGTATGACTGCCATCACAACGCTGGTAGTCAAGAAATATCCTAAGGGCTCTATCAATATGTATTCGCGATATGCTAACATATACAAATATTAAGATAGACATAAACCAAGTAGCATACTACTATGTTGAGCGAAACTGTTAATATAACTGTGAATATCCCAAGCTTCCATTAACTAATATACAAACTAGTATGATACAATAATGGCTCCTAGGGAATATACACTAACATCATACTCGTTTTCAGGCGCACAGGATGCGCTGTGATATTTCTGTATCTTCCGTGATTTCGGAGCCCCGCTGATTTGAGCTGACTATTGAAATGTTTTAGTATTTGGGGGTTTAAATTTAAATTCGGGGACCGAATTTATTTAGGGGGGAAGATTGTAACATTTCAGAAAATATAAAATATTATTTTTGGAATTTAATATTAAAATAATATATTTCGCGAAAATACCCGATTTGCGAAATTGGGGTTTTCGTAAAATTGTATAAATATATACCAATATTTGTGAAATAATTGGAGATTAATATTTTTTATTCATTTAAAAATATATTTATCGGATTTGGCATTTTTTATAATTAATTATATGCAGTTTGAATAAAAATTGATTAGTGCACTACTAATCGCGATTAGGCCAAATCTGTGTTTCTACATTTTTCCATGGTTAGTGCACCATGACATGTTGCATTTGGTTGCATGTTGTTTCATTGGTATTTGTTGATATTTGGCTTTTAGCGAAAAGAAAAAGAGAAAAGGGTAAAAGAGACAATTATTGGAGAGAGAGTGTGGTATGAGTTTTGAGAGGGTGAGAATAAGAAATAGAGAGAGAGAGGGCAGCCACCATTCATTTCCTCCCCTTTGTTTCTTCATCTCCTTCACCCTCAAGCTTCCCTCCACCTTCATCTCCAAGTATCATCTCAAAATCCTCATCAAAACCCTATACTCTCTTCACTAAAAATGATCCACACCTCATCCTCAACACATCGGACCAAGCAAAGTTGGATTTTGAAGATGTTGAGCAACTCAAGAAAATTCTTGAGTAACCAAATGAGATATATCTCCTTTCATTTAGTTTAGTTTTAATTTTCCTAGCATCCTAATTCAGTTTAGAGTTAAACTTGTGTAGATTTGTGATCTTGGGAATTTCCAAGATGAGGGTTTAGGTGTTGTGTGGAATCATGATCTGTTGTGGGTGTTTGCTTAACCCTTAGTGCTGTTTTACTGGCCAAGACCGAGTTTAGAAACTAAAATACGGACTTAGGAAATTCCCCATGTCGGTTTTATGACATTTTAGTGGCCTACAGGGAATCTGGAGCTACCCGGGAAGTTTCTGAGAAAAACTAGCAACTCCAGAGACCTAGTTAGACCAATAGGAGACCACTCTAAGAATACGAACCCCAACGGAGCAGTCTTGGCCGAGCTGGCCGGTTTTCTAGGGCATGTGGCCGGCCTCATTGTGGTGTTTAGTGTTGGAATTGGTTATGTAGCTCACTTATCTCATATACCATCCCCTATACTTGCTAGTTTAGTCCCAATTTGACCTGAGATAAATCTGGGAGCTGTTGTGAGTGCTTTGGCCATGTTTTTCCCGATATTTGAATTCGTGTTTTGGTATTTTATATTGTATTGGGTCGTTGGATGTTTGTATGTCAACGACGAGGGTTGATTGGTTGTTTTTGCATGCGTAGGCTATAGGTTCTAACCTATGAGCGCACCGTGTGCCGTATTGGTTTTCCAGACTTGATTTTAATGGTATTGCGATATGTGCATTGATTGTAGGTACCTTCGCATAGATTCCGAGACGACGAATCACATCAATTACTGCTGAACAAGGATTTCCGCAGGTGAGTAGATTTATATCTACGGGGGAAGTCGGGTGGATGGCGTATAGCACCCCTGCAAGTTTTGATGGAAACCGATATATAGAATATGGTTAAGGAAACCTATATTAGAAAACTATGGATAGGGTTAAAAAGATTGTTAGAGATGATATGAATGATTGAATATATATATCGAGATATGAGATGAAAGCTATAGGGATATTACTCTTTGACATGATATGATGGAAATGATGTCTCGAATTGATATATAAAGATATGAAAAGTGAATATGAATCACGATATATAAATATAGGTAGTGCACGAGAATAAGTATGAGATTTAGAGTAGCATGACATGAGATTCATAAGATAGAATGTATATGTAAAATGACTTGATGTGAGATATTGATGTGATGAAAAGAGTATACGATGAGATATGATGACTTGGTTAGATATGTCGTTATACGGATGCGAGTCGATATGAGATAATTGATACCTTTGTCGGTCCCATGATGTGAGATTGATACGGATGTGACCTGGGATATAGGTATATAGATATATATAATATTGTGAATCATGAGTAATATGCCGTACGAGACGTTAGGTCTGTACCCTCATTGTCATATAGGTTGATAGGATCCCTAATGGTTTAATGTCGCCGTACGATGGATACCGTACGTGATGAGTTTTACTTGATGATTGATCCATATCCTTGACTAGAGAATACCGTACGATAGATTGTACCGTACGTGATGTTATGAGTGAAGGGTTCTCTAGCGCGGCAACAAGTTTTCGGGAGGCATCGTCCATGCCATATTTAAATTTTTGCCGTTCTAGCTAACCCTAACCCTAGAATCGATAATAGAAAACCCGACGTAACATAATGTAAACACTTTACATCTAAAGTGAACAAGGAATACAACCTTTGTAGACCGGCCCTTCACTTCAATAGCTCCGTGTAGTAGTCTCTTCGCTGCGATCACGAACTCCCGGACTCTAGAGAGGCTCCCATGAAGAAACGAACAAGCTTGCATCGACGTCTTCGAGGCTGAAGATGATCTACGTCGAGGAGACACTAACCCAAGCTATCTATTCACTAATGGTGAGATTAGTGATGCAAACACACTAAACTAAATGGCAAGTAGTAGAGGATGATGAAGTAGGAAATGGCTCACTTTAGTTTTATTTTTCTAACACTAATTCTTCACTTGGAAAAAACCTAGCAAGCTTTTTCTTTTGTTGAAGAAGAAGAAGAAAAATGAAACTCATGAGAGAGTGAGGTTAGAATTGCAACCATGGGTGAGTAAGTATCATGCCTAACTCATGTAGAGAATAAACCAAGGTCAAGGGTTAAGGTTAGGTTAACAAATATCTTAAGGAATGACAAAAGAGTGGACTTGGTCAATGATCTACAAGCTTCATCCAAGCTTGAAACATTGACTAAGTCTTCACTATTTTGCCATAACTTAAGTGATAAATATCAAACCCTAGCTTTAACCCTAGCATGGTATAAGTCTCATACATTCATGTTGCAAGTGTAACCTATCATGACACAACAATATATATCACATATATATTTTGTGTGCAAATAGAAAACAATACATATATCACATATATGTAAAGTGTATCAAATGTGAGAAAAGAAATATTAAGTGAGCTGATACTATTTAATGTAATGTAATATATCAAATATATAATTATACATTAAATTATCAAATCAACACTTGATTTAATAATCCGGCTATATCATATATAACCGACTAATATCAAATTTAACATCTTATCGAATCAACACTTGATCCGATAACCCGACTATATCACATATAACCAATCATGTCACACATCACGAGAATAGAATGCGGTATCACATACACGCATTAATTTTTGTCCCGCTCATATCACATATGTGCTCCTACTCCGTTTCGCTTGAGCCAGGAAACCTCTGTGTAGGACACTAAAGACTCGTCAATACGCCGGAAGTAGGTGATGATCATATCAAACACCCACAAGCCTCAACCGGTCTGCTAAACGTAACGGCCACCGGGGTATTGAGCGATCAGAAGATCAACAAGCAAGTCTGCTCGTACTCCTGCGAATCCACTCAGTAACACTACCGTACAGTCCGGTCTCTTCGTCTGATATGTCGCATATCACAGCCTGGGGTAGTATAACGTCAGACCCCAATAGCCTGATAAGTCATGCCAATACAAGGTCCATAACGGTTCGAGAAACTACTGATAACACTTACCAGTAAATCTCAGCAACCCTGGCAAGAGATTTCCTGTTATGGCCAATCGAGCATAGCGCAACATCAACTCACAATATCGGGAGAGACGAAACCCCTCCTATCGCTCATTGCCTCCATGTGACTCGGGACTATACCCAAAAACCACATTTTTGCACGATCTCTTGACCGTGGTATGGTGAAAATCAAAGCACAGTAGGAATCACACAAGACATTATGACGATCTCGGGTCTACAGACTAACTTGTACCAGTGTCACCAGAGAACTGCTATCCGACGATAGGTATAATACCATCTAGGAGTTCTCGGAGAGTCCGTTTAGTGTACCCAGTCTCCACCGAGCACCCGTATACCTTCTCTGATATCAAACACCAATGGATGTGGGATCATCCATCGCCTATCACATTGGTCGAGAAGCGTATACGCTAGTCTACTCTGGAGTATCGATGCCCTGTCTCGATACTCCCACGACTAGGAACATTTGAAGGATGCACTTGGCGACTACCCTGTCCCCACTAGTATGATCTGCATCATAATCCCGATAGTCAAGTAGTCATCCTAAGGGCTTTATCAACATGTAATAGAGAGACAATAAGTTTACATGTTAAGATAAAGTGCAACCAGATAGCATACTATCATATCGAACAAGAAAGTCCTCCCTATATATGTCTAAGCATCCACTACAATATACATCGCATGTACAGTAATGGCCTCTAGGGCATACATATAACTAACAATGAGGCTGGATGCCGATTGATAGATTCACCGACTCGGATATGTGATAGAGACGTATACCTTCTAGAATTGCGCTCATGATGTTCCTTATGTTATGTTCATGACATTCTCATTGCATTATATATATACCTGTGCTAGTACACCTACACCATTATCGATGATGCATATGTTACACTTACATAGATTTGCCGGCTCACACACTTTCATCATCGATAATTGCTATGTCACTTACGCAGTAGAATTGCCATATCATTATGATATGTCGCATGATATAGTGATATGCTCGCATCACTGTTTCATGTTGCATGATATACGGATATGATCACATTTTTGTTATATGTTTGCATACATCATGCTTTACGATTATATGCATTGAGATGTTGTTTTCATGAGATTTTGGATTTGAGAACCATGGTGATATTTCAAAAGAAAACGTGTATTGTTTTAAAAACCCGGTTTCTCTTGATATGATATTTCAGTGCATCAACCATGCGTTTTCTCGGTTCTGAGACGTGTGATAGAAACCCGATTCGAGGAGCTGGATGATTCGTTTGCGGGTTCATGGTGGACCCGGTATGGTATCCCGGGGCAAGAAAGGGATGTCGCGCAGTAGACGATGAGCATGGAAGAGGGACTACTACCTACCGGTGATTGGTTGGACCCGGCGGTTATCCGGAGGATACCGGCTGGAGTCGAGAGATGTATATGGGCCGATCCGTACTGCCGGAGCCCGATGGCCGATCCGGATAGACGGAGCCTATGGGCCGATCTGGACTGACGGAGCCCGAGATATGAGGATTTACGTGTAGATGTTGGAAACAAGTTTCATGATGTTTCGAGTGTCGATGTTGGACACTCAGGTTCCATGATTTTGATGTGTCGTTGATAGACACACGTTGGTTGATATCCTCATATTTATATGCATATGCTTTCATGATATTTATATGCATGATGTTGTTGTGTCATTGATGGACTCGTAGATGTTATCCACATGTTGATAGGCATTGATTATATTGTCGGCACTTATGCAGATACGGTCACCCTAGATATCATAGTATTACCTTCATGATATAGTTGACCTAGGAATCGTTGTTTTATTCGATTTCTACCTGATGATGTTTTCTACACGAGTTGGCTACTCACCCCCATTGTGCCACAGTTATTGCGGGTTGACCGTATGGATTAGTAACGGCATCGCTGGCACACAGCTTGCATTCGGGTGACTTGCTTTGGTAGGTGGTACATGTTGGATCATACCACTCTTGTATTTATTATTCCTGTTGTATCTAGTCAACTCCATCAATCAGAAACTAGTATTTGTATATGTGTGGTAAGACTTAGACAGACTTGTGGTTGCAAGACTAATAGCGAGGGTTTATGTTCGCTACTTGTGGTTTTGATGTCTTGCTTTACATTTCCTTATGTTGATCTTCGCCGTTGGGCGTCGTATACTTATATTATGACTTGCGTGGTTGTGATTCCGCCGATTGGCGAAGAGCTAGCTCCCGCTTGGGGATGCCTTTTATATTATCATGTATATGTGGTTTTAGATCAAAATATACAAAGGAGGTGCTGCCCAAATTTTTAAAAGACGAAACATGTTTTCAACTAGTAACATCTACTTGCATTTTTCATGTTCCACTATTTATGCATTTAAGAAAACTTTTGATTTCATCATACCTTTATTTCAAAACTTCACCTCTTTTATTTTCTTTAAAAGGGTTTAGATTTCTGGGCTTCGGCTTACTTGAATTACGTTACGCCTGTAAACGTGGCATGATTTATGTGTCGGTCGCGAGCTAATCTTTTTGGGTCGTGACAATAAGATTCTTCTCTCTCGATATTGGGGGTTGATATCGTGCTGTGTTCGGAGAGCCATTGCACAAAGTCCCTGGCCAGGGCAAGCGAGATTTACTGGTAGGTATTCCATTAGTTTCTCAAGGTGTTTTGGGCTACACTCTAGCACGACTTATTGCTCTATTAGGGGTCTGACGATTACCGCCCCCTAGGCCTGATATACGATACTCTTAGACGAACAGACCGGACTGTACAGAGATTGTCACATCCAGGCTCAGTAGGAGTTCGGATGGGTTTCCTCATCGGCCTTCTTATCGACAGATACCTGGGTAGCCGTTACGTGCAGCTAGTACCGCTTATGGCTGTAGGGTTCCTAGGCCCCCCAAAGAGGTCTCACAAGGCATCAACCATGCCAATTTCAAAAATACGGTGCCGAGAAACCCTAGACTACGGATCGTTAGCTAGATGTCTAGGCGAAATAGGAAGTGGGTTAACTTTAGAATTAGTCCATCGAAATTCACAGTAACTCTTAGATTATCCTGCTTGTTTCTCTGCATATTTTTAATGTGGAAAAATCCCCGATTTTAGAAAAAGTACAGAGAGCAATTTCCGGGTTAGTTTTTCGGTTCGATCGGACTTCAAACTCCGTCTAAACTTCGCCTAAGGCTCCAGCTAGGCTCTGATACCACTGTAGGGTTCCTAGGCACCCCAAGGAGGTCTCACAAGGCATCAACCATGCCAATTTCAAAAATACGGTGCCTAGAAACCCTAGACTACGGATAGTTAGCTAGATGTCTAGGCGAAAAAGAAACTAGTTAACAGCTTAACTAAAGTTTAAACGGAAATACAACCTTTGTAGATCCGGTGCTCCACCTCCAAAGCTCCGCAACGAAGTCCCCTCGCTGTCCAAATGAATTCCCGGGCTCTAGCGTCGGCTTCGTCGGAGAAATGGCGAGCTAAGTCGTCGATGTCCATGCCGAAGATGATCTACGTCGAGGCATTGCTAGATCAAGCTCCAACTTCACCAAGTCAAGAGACTTGTGAAGAAAACACGCTCTACTACTTGGCAAGAGGTAGAGGATGAAGAAATAGGAAGTGGGTTAACTTTAGAATTGGATTTCTCACTTATTTCATCAATCCACCATTGATGAAGAAAGGTTTCTTCTTTGAAGATGAAGAAGAAGAAGAAGATAATGAATATTATGATAAGAATCCAAATAGAAAATCAAAGGAATCCTTATCATAATCTAACCCTAGTTAAGTGTTGAGAATAAACCATGGTTTGCTCAAATGGTTATGGTTAAGAATGAAGACAAGAATGGTGACTAAGTCAAAGGTTCATGAATCTTCAACAAACAAACAAATAAAGCCACCATTCTTTTCTCTTTTCCATTCATTTTCCAAAATGTATAAACAAATAAATAAATGAATAAATAAGTAATGGAAAATAAAACCCTAATTATATGTATAACCATGGTTTAATTCTTTACACTTAACCAAGTAAACATGTATCATCAAACATGATACAATCAAGTGCACGAAAATATATCGAATATACAATGTGCACATCCGAGCGAGAAAATCCATTTAAAGTGAACCAATATTAGTTAATGCAAAGTAATATATCAAATATATAATTATACATTAAATCATTAAATCAACACTTGATTTAACGATCCGGTCATATCACATATAACCGACTAATATCCAATGTATCGATTTATCGAATCAATCCTTGATTCGATAACTAGGTTATATCGCATACAACCATTCGACACATTCATCGCGAGAATAGAATACGGTATCACATACACGCATTATTCTCAGTCCCGCACATATCTCATATGCGCTCCTATTTCGTTTCGCTTGAGCCAGGAAACCTCTGTGTAGGACTCTAAAGACTCTTCAATACGCCGGCAGCAGATGATGATCATATCAAACACCCACAAGCCGCAAGCGGTCTGCTAAACGTAACGGCCACCCGGGTATTGAGCGATCTGAAGATCGACGAGCAAGCCCGCTCACACTCCAGTGAATCCGACCAGTAACACTACCGTACAGTCCGGTCTGATCGTCTGATATGTCGCATATCTCGTCTAGGGGTGGTAAACGTCAGACCCCAATAGCTCGATAAGTCGCATCGATATGAGGTCTATAACAATTCGAGAAACTACTGGTAACACTTACCAGTAAATCTCAGCAACCCTGGCCAGGGATTTCCTGTTATAGCTGTTGGAGATAGTGCCCTCAGAGTCAATTATTGGATCACAGGCACGTGATTGCAATGATTGAGGGGAGGACCTGTCCCAGTAGGACAGTCTTACTCGAGATGATAGTATGCTATCTGGTTTACCTTTATCATCGTGTACTGCTTTAGGTGACATGACACGTCGCTATTACACGTTGATAAAGCCCCTAGGATTCTTGCTTGACTTCCAGCAGTATGAGGGCGATCATATAAGTGGGAGCTGGGGTCTATAAGCACATCCTTAAATGGTCCCTAGTCGAGGGAGTTTCGAGACAGGGCATCGATTCTCCAGAGTAGACTAGTGTATACAGTCGAGACCCCGACGAGGGGCGGTGGCCGGTCTCACAAGCCACTGGTGTCAGTTGGTTCACCTAAGATGTATACAGGTGCTCATTGGGTTATGAGTACACCGGACAGGACTCGCCGGGAACCTGCTAGTTGGGATATACCAGACGTCAGATAGCAGTTCCCAGGTGACATGTGTACAGGTTAGTTCATCGACCTGGGATCGTCATTTGTCTCGTGTGAGTTCCCACTGTACTTTGATTACTACCCTACCACGGCTCAAAGGAGTCGTGCAAACAGGTTTTAGTTGGGTACAGTCCCGAGCCACATGGAGGCAGTGAGCGGATCTTCAGGGGGTTCGTCTCTCCCGGTATTGGGGGTGAGGTCGTGCTGTGTCTAGGAGAGCCAGAACATGAAAAGTCCTTGGCCAAGGCAGGAGATTTACTGGTAGGTATTCCAGTAGTATCTCAGGGTGTTCTGGGCTACACTCCGACACGACTTGTACCGCTTTTGGGGGTCTGACTTTTACCAACCCCCTAGGCCCGCCATGCGATGCTCGTAGACGAACGGACCGGACTGTACGGATATTGTCACTGACAGGCTCAGTAGGGTGTCAGGATGAGTTCGCTCATCGACGTCCCTTTTGGTCAATACCTGGTGGCCCGTCACGTATTGGCTTATACCTCTGACGTGCTAGTGGTTAAATCCACAGCCACAGTATTGACGAGTCTTTAGAGTCCACCACACAGACAGTTACTCAAGTTTCGGGCGAAACGCTGTAGATGCCGTATGGAGATATGGCAGGGTTCGATCAGATACGTGCGGTATTGCACGGATCGTGATCGGACGGTTTTTACTAGCCGGCTTTGGCTTAAGCCGGATTCTAGTATTTGATAGTGTAGTTTTGTCTCTTTGCATTTGTGTTCAGTGCGAATACAAATGCGGGCATGTATTTGCAGTAGTGGGGTTTTCCTGTAATTTATTACGGGATCAGTTTTCTGAAGTTGCCAGTTTGCATTCCGTTCCGGCCGGTTTTCCTTCATTCCTTCTCGGCCGGACTTTCTTGTTGGAGGGGGTTATTTGCAATTTGCAAATAACTCTTTTGTGGGGGCTTTCTTGCATATGTTGCTTATGATGAGGCTTGCTTCATCATGAGATTCCTTATTGGTCTCTTCTTGGCTTTTCATATGATGGTTTGTGAAAGGAAATGGTTGTGACCATTTTTCATTTTGATTTATCATTTCTTTTTCACTTGATAATTCTTGGAGAATTGTTTTTCTCTCTCCAATCTATTTTTCATCCTTGAGAGGGCCGGCCACTTTGGGCTAGGGAGAGGGGGTGAAAACATTATCTTCATTCTTCATATCTTGAAAAATTGAGAGCTCCATTTTTTCCTTCTCTCAAGCTCATTCCTTTCCTCCAAATATCAAGGCAACTTCATAAACCCCAAGAGACAACTCACTACATTATTCTATAGCAAGCCTTGGACGCGTCGGCTAGCCAACTTCGCGCCCGAGTTGCCTCGGTCAAGAGGCGGGAGCCCGTAAAACATTCCGGCTACGTGGTGCCCTTTCCGACGAGCGAGGAGGTGACGGAGATTCCGCGGGAGATCGGAGCGGAGACGAAGACCGAAGGACACGGATCGTTTGGTATAGCTTCTCTACTCTTTTCTATTTGCTAGCTAGCTAAGTTAATGGCCCGATCCGGGTGAAAAAGTCCGCGGCGGTGCCGTTTTGCAAAGTCCGCAAATTTTTGTTTTCCGCGTTTCCGGCGTCGGGTCGACGGCCGGGGCGCCCCCGCGGGCTTACAATGGTATCAGAGCCACGCCATTAACCTTCACTAGCTTGCTCTAGCGCGTTTAGAACCCGATCGAACAAAATCCCCAAAAACCGTATTTTTGTGCACATGTGTTCTCTGTTGAAATTTTTTGAGCTCCTAAAATTTTTCTGGTTGTTTCAGAGGCATGTACAAGCAATTATAAGAAATCTGGGAAAATACGATCCACCAATTCCTCAGTTCCACCGCGGAAGCGCGGCCAAAACCCTGGTTTGGCCGCGCTTGCGCGGCGGAAAAGAGGAATCGTGGCACCATATTTTTCCAGTAAGCTTATGTGTTGAAAATAGGGCATTTGGGACATTTTCTTTGGGCCCAGATTTTCTGTAAGTGCTACAGTAGTGTGTGGGGCCCACTTTGATAAATTTGTTCGATCGGATATTTTTAAACATGCTAGTTCACAGTTTTTACATTATATCTGCGACCGTGAATGTCACTTGATCGGTAAATCCCGTCTAACTGCTATAGCCCGGTTAGACGGATTTGCGAACGTGACTTTCACGTTGATGTTCTGTGATTGTACTGTGTTGTTGCGGATCGGTCGTGGAGGATAGCCTGGTTGCAGTGGTAGTACAGTTCTGTTTTATTATGTACATTTGATATTGCGGGGCGAGCGTCCGACATGTGGACTGCCGTCACTGCCAGTTTGTATTATTCTTTTGGGGCACGGCCTGGTTGCGGTCGATGTACCCGTTGTATGTATATTTTACTTTCTGTACTAGGATTACCCCGTGGAGGGGTGCACGGATAGCCGGATTCTAGAGGGCAACAAGCCCGCATCTCATGGCATTGAGACGGAGGGGGCTTCACTCTAGAATTGGCGGGCTATTCGCCGCACTCGTAGGGGGTATAGGTTTGACCCAGGAGGGGTGCCCAAGTTACCGGATTCCGTGAAGTGTTGGGTGGTCCATTCACGTCGTTGAAGGGGGCTGCCTCGCTTCAGGTTTTGGCGGGTGACTTGCCGCGCCCGTAGGGGTCTAGGATTTTCATTGCACAGGCTATCCACACGACCAGGGGAACGTCGGGTTTCAGCGGCTCTGTGAAACCTGGGGATCCCAGATATCTGTATTGATCTGTATTGCTGTACTTTTCTGTGCTGCATTGTTTTATCACGCCTTGAGCGAATACTATATATTGGTATATATATTAGTAGATGTTGTATATGTTTTTCATCCGCGCTAGTCCAGTCCCCGCTCTGTCGTTAGTTAGCTAACCTAACGAGTGATGACGGGACCCAGTGACGAATGCGGATGGCATATACGTACATCAGTATATTTTCGTTCTTTGTGGTGTGATCAATTGATGGGACTGCGTTGATTCGGATCAATGCAAGTTAAACAAACCTAATCTGATGTTGTTGGAACACTTTTTCAAAAAGCTGTTATTGCAAGGGCGTTCTCTTTTGTTTTGCACAGTGGTATTCAGTTGGAATATCCTGCTCCTCAGTCGACGAGGCAAGGGCCGAGATCCCTTCACCGGGAGTGACCCCTTGGACAAAAGTTTGCGTCAGGGCATTAACTTCACTATAGCCGATTACTTTTGCTTTGCACCGTGGTATTCAGTTGGAATATCCTGCACCTCATTCTACGGGGAAAGAGCCGAGATCCCTTCACCGGGAGTGACCTCTTTAGTAAAGGTTTTCGTCACTATATTTTCTAAAAAGCTATCCGTTCCTTCAACGATATCAAGTTCACTACGTTAAAGGTTTTCGCCAGAAACCATTCGTAGCCCTCCGTCGTTTCATATGGGTAGTCAATAGTATTCAAGCTGTGTTTGTTGGCCTTAGTCAAGGCACAGTGTTTGGTAGCTATTGGGTATTCATATGCTGCATAGATAGATGCGTTGGTTTGGGACAGTCGTATAGCCTTGTTGGCCTTAGTCAAGGGCTTGTACGGGTGGGTTCAAATCAACCTGGACAATGACGGGTAGAACTTGACATGTGACTTATGATTTGTTGGCCTTAGTCAAGGTCATAAGAGCATGGGGCAAAAATCCACATCGGGAGTTTCAAAAGTACTGAAACTTGCCAGATATGCGCATACCTTCTGGAGTGTGATAACGTGAGCGGATTCCGTCACGTTATCATGCGATGAGAGTTGGATCCCGATTCCCACTGATGAGTTGGTTTACTCCTCGGGTTATCCCGGCTAATTCTTCTTTCAGGTTTGGGGAAGAATTTGACGTTACAGTGGGAGGTTTCCAGATTAGATAAATTGGCAACCATTCTGATCTAGGTTAGAGTGCACGCTGAGTGTTTCTTTTCTCTCTCTCTCTGGCAGCGACCATTGACCCGACCCTAGACTATGACTCAGTGACTAAGTTGACCGAACCTACTTAACACTGGCTTTTGGATTGTCAGAGTTGCAAACCTCTTTGCCACTCCTACTTTTACCCTTTTCTCCGGGACACCCCGTATTACTACGACCGTCCACTTCCATTGGACAAAACCATCGTATGGTTATATACGAACTCGAAGGACTTCGAGGATGGTTTCTGGTTCTGGAGAAAACGAATAGGACTATTCAGTTGTCTTTACCTTTTACCTTCTCTCAGGTTGCGAGTACTCCTTGGTTTAGGAGATAGTACACCTATTACGCAAATTGGATAGTCTTCTTCCAAACCTTAGGCTGGTGCCGAACGGTAGGGAATGAAGAAAGCCAATTAGCCTAAACGGTGTACAGAAGGTATTAAGCTCAGACAAAGCAAGGGATTAGTAAGAGGGCAAAGTAAATTGCGACTGCTATTCACGACCAAACCATGTACTTCTTTATCACTCCTAAATCACCTATGAATTAAGTACATTCGGTTGTCTTTTATCCTCACCTTCTCTCGCATTGCGAGTGCTCCTAGGATTAGGACAGTACACCCATTATGCTTTTTGGATAGTCTTCTTCCAAACCATAGGCTGGTGCCGAACGGTAGGGAAGGAAGAAAACCATTTGGCCTAAAGGGGTGTACAGAAGGTAATGACTAAAGACATGTAAAGGGATTTGGAGAGGTGGCAAAGAATTATACGGTTATAGTTGTGAATCTGGATAATGGAGGAGGCATTACTAAGAATACCAGGATACCCCATCGAAACATCTCAATGTTTCAGTTTCACTGTGTACTGTTAAATGAAAACTGATTTTCCAATTAGGCACTTACTCCAGGGTATGTATTTACCAGGTTGGATTCTCACATCTGTATGGTTTTACAGACGATGAGTGGGAGTAAGTTATTGGGAATTAGGTGACCATCCTCATTATATCGGGATTTATGATATTTGAGGAAGTCACCTGGGTTGTTTGCCGGTCGGCAAATATTTGGTTTTGAGTATCCGTTGCTGTGCACCAATTTCAAATTGATATATCTGTACGTCTATTTTTATAGAGTGAGATATACTTTTTGAAATTATGTCTATGACATTTACCTATACCAGTGGATGGTTAGGTAAGGAGCATTGAACAACGGTGTACTTCTTAACCAAAAGTACAGTTTTCAACCTACGACACACAGTGAATGAGTCACAAGACTCAAGGGACTTATACAGAGTATTGTATATTGTCCAGTGTCCATTAGGACAGAGGGGTTGGTCCTCGTACTATATTCGGTTTACTTATGACTTCTCTAGTTCTTAGACAAGTGTTTTCGTAGAAACACAGGGTCTGAGTTTTGAGAAATTATAGGTATAAGAATAAAGTAGAGAACCAGGTGTTGCAAGTATCGGGATTCTTCAAAGTGATCGAAGATGTAGATACTTGTGTATGGTATTCAGTTGATAGTAATGGTTAAGAGAACTTGCTTCTCTTTCAGGTTACTCATAATTGGAAGCATTCCTAGGTTGAGTAACGCTGATCGGCCTCTTTCCATTTAGTTGACATGCACTGGAGACAGCTGCATGATTTGAATCTGGTTCAATTAAATCAGTGCCTCTGTTTCTTGGATATAGAACAGTTCATATCTTGACTTTGTTAAGATACGGGGAGTTGTCCGGCTTATGCTTAAAACCAGACACTGGACAACTCAAGGCACGTTTCAGTAATGGCTGTTTGTGGGTTGACCCGGGCTATGACGAGGGTTGACTTTCTACCATCTGCAAGATCAATAGTGATATTGTTCTTGACTCGCCACAGTTTTAACAAAAATGGACTTTTTCAGAAAAACAGTAGTGGGAGTATGGTAGAACTGGAAGTGATTCCAGAACCGCAAACGATTACTGAAGATTTGATAAGAACCTAAAGATTCAATCTGGATTGACATTCCATTGGCCACTCCGCAGATAAGGTGGGTAACCTCAGGCACCCGAGAGATACTTCGGTATACTCAAGGACGGTGGCAGGGAGGTTCTTGTTTACCCAGACTTGCCATTGCTGTTGTTCCAGGCTGCGAGACCCGGCGGGAGGATGAGTATAGCGTCGTTCTAAACTGGCTTTAGAAGTGCACGTCTATATGACTCTGCCAGAGGGTTGTCGTAGTCAGTGGGAGCAGCGGAAGCATTGGTGGACATCAGGCTTATGTCTATTTATAGACTAAAGCAGATATAGCGGAGATAGATCATCTATTTCTGATGTGACAGTCATAGGTTTGACTTCATCAGAATAGGGGATGGATCTGTTAAGAAGGTAGTAGGGTGTGATGTCCTGGTGTTTGATGACATACACAGAGTAGGAAGTGATATTCCTATACTACGATCGGTTATACTTTGGTCGTCACACAGTGGTTTCTCCACATAGGACTTGGATATAATATCAGACATTCTGGTTACTAGATCTATGGTTTTAGATCTAGATTTGGGTGGTTTCCCAATCTGGGTACTTTGACCGCATTCTATGAGTATTTAGAATGGACGACTCCTGGCACGGTAGTGTACCTGCAGGTAATGGAGTCACCCTCTCTAAAGGTGTCTTACAGACTAAAGGGGAGAGGGATACGCATGATTGACAGATCACTTGCTTAGGCAACTGAGTCAATCATGAGATGTCAAGTACCACACCAGATGTTGTTCTTGCAGTAGGTGCAATAAGTTGATATTAATCCAATCCTGGAGAAACAGTCGGAAGCAGTTTTAGAACATAAGTTGATGTTCTAAGGAATTGATAACGGCAGCCTCCTTTAGGAGACGGTTATCATTCCAGGCTTCCAAGGTGACCTGGATAGCAGAGTGGCTGTCAGAGTTATAGTTTTCCCTCTAACGAGGGGCAGTATTTTGGACAGGTGGTCCAGGTGGAAACTGAGGGAAGGCATGGCGCAGGACACTGATTAAGTTCAGTTGTCGATACAGTCTAAGAAGTTTGGATTTGGAGTTCACTTATGAGCTAGGTCCCATCATACATCCAGACATTCTAGGACAGGTATTGCTCATTTCGGGAGATAGTTTTCTCTGCGAACATGAGATATAGAGAGACATAGAAAGAAACATCACAGCGGATCCACTCACTGAGGCTATTCCTCGAACGCAAAAGTTTCACAAACGAGCTTTGTAAGACTGACTAGTAGAGGAGTTGGGTGTTCGGTATCACACGGGCTGTGAGTATGCGACATCGCAATAATTAGCCTCGAGTGCAAGTGGGAGATTGTTGGAGATAGTGCCCTCAGAGTCAATTATTGGATCACAGGCACGTGATTGCAATGATTGAGGGGAGGACCTGTCCCAGTAGGACAGTCTTACTCGAGATGATAGTATGCTATCTGGTTTACCTTTATCATCGTGTACTGCTTTAGGTGACATGACACGTCGCTATTACACGTTGATAAAGCCCCTAGGATTCTTGCTTGACTTCCAGCAGTATGAGGGCGATCATATAAGTGGGAGCTGGGGTCTATAAGCACATCCTTAAATGGTCCCTAGTCGAGGGAGTTTCGAGACAGGGCATCGATTCTCCAGAGTAGACTAGTGTATACAGTCGAGACCCCGACGAGGGGCGGTGGCCGGTCTCACAAGCCACTGGTGTCAGTTGGTTCACCTAAGATGTATACAGGTGCTCATTGGGTTATGAGTACACCGGACAGGACTCGCCGGGAACCTGCTAGTTGGGATATACCAGACGTCAGATAGCAGTTCCCAGGTGACATGTGTACAGGTTAGTTCATCGACCTGGGATCGTCATTTGTCTCGTGTGAGTTCCCACTGTACTTTGATTACTACCCTACCACGGCTCAAAGGAGTCGTGCAAACAGGTTTTAGTTGGGTACAGTCCCGAGCCACATGGAGGCAGTGAGCGGATCTTCAGGGGGTTCGTCTCTCCCGGTATTGGGGGTGAGGTCGTGCTGTGTCTAGGAGAGCCAGAACATGAAAAGTCCTTGGCCAAGGCAGGAGATTTACTGGTAGGTATTCCAGTAGTATCTCAGGGTGTTCTGGGCTACACTCCGACACGACTTGTACCGCTTTTGGGGGTCTGACTTTTACCAACCCCCTAGGCCCGCCATGCGATGCTCGTAGACGAACGGACCGGACTGTACGGATATTGTCACTGACAGGCTCAGTAGGGTGTCAGGATGAGTTCGCTCATCGACGTCCCTTTTGGTCAATACCTGGTGGCCCGTCACGTATTGGCTTATACCTCTGACGTGCTAGTGGTTAAATCCACAGCCACAGTATTGACGAGTCTTTAGAGTCCACCACACAGACAGTTACTCAAGTTTCGGGCGAAACGCTGTAGATACCGTATGGAGATATGGCAGGGTTCGATCAGATACGTGCGGTATTGCACGGATCGTGATCGGACGGTTTTTACTAGCCGGCTTTGGCTTAAGCCGGATTCTAGTATTTGATAGTGTAGTTTTGTCTCTTTGCATTTGTGTTCAGTGCGAATACAAATGCGGGCATGTATTTGCAGTAGTGGGGTTTTCCTGTAATTTATTACGGGATCAGTTTTCTGAAGTTGCCAGTTTGCATTCCGTTCCGGCCGGTTTTCCTTCATTCCTTCTCGGCCGGACTTTCTTGTTGGAGGGGGTTATTTGCAATTTGCAAATAACTCTTTTGTGGGGGCTTTCTTGCATATGTTGCTTATGATGAGGCTTGCTTCATCATGAGATTCCTTATTGGTCTCTTCTTGGCTTTTCATATGATGGTTTGTGAAAGGAAATGGTTGTGACCATTTTTCATTTTGATTTATCATTTCTTTTTCACTTGATAATTCTTGGAGAATTGTTTTTCTCTCTCCAATCTATTTTTCATCCTTGAGAGGGCCGGCCACTTTGGGCTAGGGAGAGGGGGTGAAAACATTATCTTCATTCTTCATATCTTGAAAAATTGAGAGCTCCATTTTTTCCTTCTCTCAAGCTCATTCCTTTCCTCCAAATATCAAGGCAACTTCATAAACCCCAAGAGACAACTCACTACATTATTCTATAGCAAGCCTTGGACGCGTCGGCTAGCCAACTTCGCGCCCGAGTTGCCTCGGTCAAGAGGCGGGAGCCCGTAAAACATTCCGGCTACGTGGTGCCCTTTCCGACGAGCGAGGAGGTGACGGAGATTCCGCGGGAGATCGGAGCGGAGACGAAGACCGAAGGACACGGATCGTTTGGTATAGCTTCTCTACTCTTTTCTATTTGCTAGCTAGCTAAGTTAATGGCCCGATCCGGGTGAAAAAGTCCGCGGCGGTGCCGTTTTGCAAAGTCCGCAAATTTTTGTTTTCCGCGTTTCCGGCGTCGGGTCGACGGCCGGGGCGCCCCCGCGGGCTTACAATAGCCAATCGAACACAGCGCAACATCAACCCCCTATACCGCGAGAGACGAATCCCCTCCTATCGCTCATTGCCTCCATGTGACTCGTGACTGTACCTAAAAACCACCATTTTGCACGCCCTCTTGGACGTGGTAAGATGGAAATCAAAGCACAGTGGGAACCACACAAGACTCTATGACGATCTCGGGTCAACAGACTACTCTGTACCAGTGTCACCAGAGAACTGCCATCTGACGTGAGGTATAATACCATCTGGGAGTTCTCGGCGAGTCCGTCCAGTGTACCCAGTCTCTACTGAGCACCCGTATATCATCTCTGATGTCAAACACCAATGGATATGGGATCATCCATCGCCCATCTGTATGGGTCGAGAAGGTATACGCTAGTCTACTCTGGTATATCGATGCCCCGTCTCGATACACCTACGACTAGGGACTTTGGAGGATGTACTTATGGACTACCATGTCCCCACTAGTATGATCCGCATCATAGTCCAGGTAGTCAAGCACACATCCTAAGGGCTTTACCAACATGTAACAGAGAGACTATCAGTGTACACGTTAAGGTAAAGATCAACCAGATAGCATACTATCATGTCGAGCAAGAAAGTCCTCCCTATATATGTCCCAGCATCCACTACAATATACATCCTATGTATAGTAATGGCCTCTAGGGCATACATATAACTAACAATCTCCCACTTGCACTAGGACCATCTGTAGCAGTGGTTGTAGTATCTCATACTCAACCATCCCATAAAAGTCTCTCTCTGGGAAAAGGCCTTTGTGAGTGGATCCGCTGTGTTGTCCTCTTAGTCTACTCTCCTGTCCTCGATCCCCTGGAGATCAATCATCTCCATGATCAGGTGATACTGCCTTAGAATATGTCTGGATCACTGATGGGACCTGCGTTCCTTGGCATAAGCCACAACTCCATTGTCACACAATGGTAGGAACATAGTTCATCTCATGAACCAATATACACCCAAACAGCTTCTTTGGTAGCATCTTAAGTAGCGATGTATCCTGCCTTTATCGTCTAGTATGTCACGGTATCTAGCTTGGAACTCTTCCAACATACCGTCCCTTTACTGAGGGTAAAGACAATGCCTGTGACTGACATTCAGTCGTCTTTATCACCCTGGAACAATTCCAGTGATTCTCCCCAGGATCAATTGATACTATCTCACTACAACTAGTGAGTATCCTAACATCCAATTAGATCTATCTCATAGATCCAAAATCCAGGATTTAGTAGGTATCACTTTGATCCTATATGGAGAATCCTAGTGATAAGCGGAGATTGATCGAGCGTAGCATAGGAAACTCCTTCCCTATCAAGAGTATGTCATCCACGTACTCTACGAGGATCGTCACCATACTCCCTACTACCTTTTTGTTTATACAAGGTTCATCTACCATTTTGATGAAGTCAAACTCTTTGACTACCACATCAAAACAGATGTTCCAACTCCACGATACCTGCTTTATCTTATAAAGCATCTTGTACACGTTTCCGCTGCTCCCACTGTCTACGAAGCCCTCTGGCTGTGTACTTATAGACGTTCTCTTCTAAAACATCATTTTAGAAAAGCAGTCATGGCACCCAATCGCCAGATATCGTAGTCATGGTATGTAGCCGTGGAAAGTAGGATCTGGATGGACTTAAGCATAGCTACTTGAAAAGGTTTCATCATTATACACTCCTGGTCAATGACGAAAAGCTTTAACAAGTCTAGCTTTGAAAGTCTCAACTTTTCCAAGTACACCAAGTAATCTTCTCAAGATTTACTTGCTCCTGATGGGGATTTAACCCTTCAGATATAGCAACCAAAGTCCATACTTTGTCGGTGTATAAGGATGCCATCTCAGATCACTAAGCATCCAGCCATTCTTACAGAGTCCCACTCCTGATGGCCAGCTCGAAACTAGTTGGGTCACCATCTCATGATGCAATCCTCGCTCCCACTGTCATAGAGTTACCGAAGTATCTCTCAGGTGGGTGAGGAACCCTACTAGATCGGCGGAGAGGCTGAGGTTCGTTGGAATCTACTGAATCCTTTGGTTCTATCAAATCATCTGTTGTAGTTCGTATAGCTGGAACATTTCCAGTTCTACATAACAGACCTTGCCTTGAGCTTGTCCGGATTTTGCTTTTAGACAAAGGCTGGACAACCCCAAATCTTAACTAGCTTAAGATATGGGCTCTTCCCTTTCCATATCACATATGAAGTGGTAGGCATCTGATTTGATTCGAACTCTATTCAATAGGTATGCAACTTCTCAAGTGCATAACACCCAAAAGGAAAAAGGTAACTCAGTAGTACTCATCATAGAGCACACCTTATCATATAGGGTGTGATTGCTCCGCCCCGATATACCATCGTGCTATGGTGTATACAGAGGAGTAATGCTGAGAGAGAATCTCATTCTCGTTTAGAATAGTCCAGGATTTCCGTGCTCAAGTATTCTCCTCCTCAATCACATCAAAGGACATAATACTTATACCCGTATTTTGGTTCTCTACTTCTAACTTATATTCTGTGAATATCTTAAAAGGTTCGGACATGTGTTTCAACAGGAACATAGGTCTGAATCTCGAAAGATTATCAGAGAATGTAATGAAGTAAAAAGAACCGGTCTTGGTATCTGTAGACAGGGGACTTACATACATCAACATTTATAATCCCAAGAGTTCACTAACTCTTTCTCTGCTTCCAGTAAACAGAGCTATGGTCATTTTATCTTTGTGACATGACTGGCGAGTTCCACAAGATGTAAATTCAAACTAATTTAAATATGCATTTTTATGTAACTCTAGCTAGTCGGGTCACATTGATCCGACCTAGTCTACAATACCTTAAGAAGGATTCGTTCATTTCTGAACTTTTCTTCTTCTGTGTGTTCCGTATACTAAGAACTGTAGTTTGATTTAGAACATCAATGCTTTCAGATAACGTGCCTGAACCGATCAACTTTTGATATAGGAAATGTTCAAAACATTATCCAACAATACAGAATTTTATCATTTCTTTACTAATAAAGAGACTGATATGATTTTGTATATCAGGTTCGGTATCTAATAACATTCGTTCAGAATCAATGTATTACAATACAGGGTGACAGTGACCAACAGACTTGGCTGCAACACTTGCCCCGTTTTCTGCCTCATGAAACTTATCACCCGTTCTCAGTTCTCTACCTCTCTGTAGCCCTATGTAACATATTACATATCTGGGATCCTGATCTGGTATCACATACCCAGGATGTAAAGAATACAGAGAAACAGTTCTTTGTAATGAACACACCCGAAGATGATGCATCAGCATGCACTCTCTTCGTTTGGGCGGCACGGGAATTCTGGTAATCCCCAATTTCCTGCTCTGTCTTATAACAATTATAAGTTGGAGCGGGACCAACGTTCCCCAGCTCAGTATAACAAGCGGGTTCGGTCAAATATCCGTATTATTATCTTGATTAAGGCGTGATGTGGTCGCTACCTGGAGAGAGAGAGAAGAAAACACTCAGCGTGCGCTCTTGCAAGAATAGATTGGTTATTATTTTATATAATCAGGATGGCTCCCACTGCTTTTTATCAAATCTTCCTTCAAACCCTAAAAGGAAAGACTAGCCGAGATTAATTACACACTACAAGTTCGCCAATCTTTCAGCCAGGCCAGTGTCGGTACTTTGAGGGAGGTCCCCCGTGCTTTCGTACGAACCTAATTAATATAAACCTCGTTTTCCCAGAGGCGTAACCCCGTTGACACCTTTCTAGACACCTACTTGATCGGCCAATTGTAATGTATAAAACTCTCCCAGGAGTAACTCTTACTCGCAGCGGGTATCGGGATCCAACTATCTCATAGAAGGTATGCAATCTCATTGCAAATTTCAACGCTTGAAATTCCCGATAATTTTGCCCCTAGCGTCCTATGACCTTGACGCAGGCCAACAAACCATAGTCCGCTAGTCAAGTTCAACCCGTCATTTCCTGATTGAATTAAACCCACCCGCACGACCCTTGACGCAGGCCAACAAAGTCACACGACTACCCTAATCCAATCACATCATATGCTTATGCAGATAAGCACCAGTTAGCTAGCGCACACTACGCCTTGACGCAGGCCAACAAACGTAGCACGAATACTAACTACTACTTATCTGAAATGACAGAGGGCTACGACAGGTTTTTCTGAAAACCTATTGCGTAATGAACTTGATATCGTTGTAGAATCAAATGATTTTAAAAATGGAGTGTTTTTGAAGCTTTTCTAGTTTTGCTAAAGGAGTCACTCCCGGTGAAGGGATCGTCGGTCCTTTCCTCGTCGAATGAGGTGCGGGATATATCATATATATCACTGTGCAAAGCAAAAACACTTAAAAGCAATCAAAAGACAAACCGAGTGTGTAGCATCTGCCAGTTATTGCTAAAGGAGTCACTCCCGGTGAAGGGATCTCGGTCCTTTCCTCATCGAATAAGGTGCAGGATATATCATATATACCGCTGTGTAAAGCAAGAACTGTAGCTACCTGTTTTATTTTGAAATTCGATTCTGCAACATCATTAGGTTTCTTTTATTTCATTAATCATATTAATGAAGTCCCATCATTTAATTACCTAAACATCACAGATAAATACGACGTACACTTATGCCATCCGCATTCGCCTCGATGTCCCCTCGTGCACCGTTAGGTTAGGTAACTAACGACAGAGCGGGGCAGGGCTAGCGCGGGTGTAAAACATAAGTAACGTCTATATAATATATCATATATACTATATACTGTATCTATCACAGAACATCACATGATCACATCACAGATATCGCAGCAGAAGAAACATATGAAATATTGGATATACTAGGACGTCCGTGTTTTCAATACGAGCCAGTATAAAACACGGATTCCACGGTCGTGATGAATAGCCAAACCCATACCCCTAGACCCCTACGAGAGCGGCAAGCAACCCTACCAATTCTAGAGTTAGGAGACCCGGACTCGACTCCTCGAGTTGGTCTCCCACTGGACTCCAGAACCCGGTTACTTATGCTCCCCTCCTTGGGTCTATCCTAGTGCGGAAAAGTAAATAATATACAAACGGTGACAACTTCCACAACCTGGAAGTGCCCCAATAAAAGAATATTACATACAAGTTTTTACATGAATGAAAATGAAAAACACTCATCTCACACAAAAACCCCCGGCTATTCAAACACGACGATCCAATATAACATATCCAGCAACACATAACATCACATGTCATCAACGTAAGTAAATATGTCCATCCCAATTGTCGTTGACATATAGCAACGAAACCGGCGATATCACATATTACACTTACGGTCACAGAAAAGAAAGTGTAAAACTACAACAGTTGGAATCCGCAATCTGCATAGACATCGCATGCCTAATCAAATGAATACCTTAGACATCACATGCCTAACAATTATAAACCCCGCATTTTAGTCTCATTATCGAAAACACTTTTCAATATCAAGTCGGGCAATTCAACAAGATTCCCGACATCCTGATCAAATGCTCGTCGTAAACATTAGTAGGCGGCCGCACCCCTGATACCGTCGACGAAGTGCACCAAGGCGGAACACCGCTACCGCGAGCACCCGAACGGATGCTTTCGGCGACGGGGTTCTCCTACAGTCACTTGGTCGGGGCTATGGGGCGAGGCTGTCTATTAAGTTTACCCGGCGAGTATCCGCGTACGCTACGTGATTGCGACGGACTTTTGATCACATCAAAATTCCGTGGCAACCGATCAAGTGAGACTAAACTGCTATGTTTATAACATTCATTCAGTTATCTCATAACTTATTGTGAATTCCAATTATTGTATCACATTCCGGATAAATAGAAAATGTTAAACTTTCCGATCGAACAATCGAACACCCAAGTTTTCCCGATACAGCTCAACACATGAAATAATTCTAACAACATTCCGTTCGTGCCTCAGTACCAACGGTCCAGCCGTAGAAGGGTCAAGCCAACGCCTCACATGTGGCACGCCGTACTGCCCCAAACCCTAAGGTTCAAAGGGCAGTTCAAGATGGTCACATAATCGAGGTAAGGTTTGTTGTCTTCTAGAGGGTCCATCGCGTTACTTGCACTACTTAGAACGTCGTTAAACTACGGAAAATCCAACACTTGGAAATTTCCCGACAGGGGAAAAATTGGGTATTTATATCCGGTCGAACTTTTTAACATATTATAAAATTTATCCGGAAAGCCACATAGACAAAATCTGATACTCCGATCGAAACACCGAATCCCCAAAACAACCCCAGAAAATTCAACTCTTGAATAAATATTAAAAATTCCAAGGAAAACCAGCACAGAAATCTGAGAATTACTGTGAAAAACAAAATACACAAAACGACAAAACGGCCGCGGAACCGCCGCACGAGCCATGCTCGTGCCGCGGATCCGCGGCTCATTGATGGAATTAGTCCATCGAAATTCACAGTAACTCTTAGATTATCCTGCTTGTTTCTCTGCATATTTTTAATGTGGAAAAATCCCCGATTTTAGAAAAAGTACAGAGAGCAATTTCCGGGTTAGTTTTTCGGTTCGATCGGACTTCAAACTCCGTCTAAACTTCGCCTAAGGCTCTAGCTAGGCTCTGATACCACTGTAGGGTTCCTAGGCACCCCAAGGAGGTCTCACAAGGCATCAACCATGCCAATTTCAAAAATACGGTGCCTAGAAACCCTAGACTACGGATCGTTAGCTAGATGTCTAGGCGAAAAAGAAACTAGTTAACAGCTTAACTAAAGTTTAAACGGAAATACAACCTTTGTAGATCCGGTGCTCCACCTCCAAAGCTCCGCAACGAAGTCCCATCGCTGTCCAAATGAATTCCCGGGCTCTAGCGTCGGCTTCGTCGGAGAAATGGCGAGCTAAGTCGTCGATGTCCATGCCGAAGATGATCTACGTCGAGGCATCGCTAGATCAAGCTCCAACTTCACCAAGTCAAGAAACTTGTGAAGAAAACACACTCTACTACTTGGCAAGAGGTAGAGGATGAAGAAATAGGAAGTGGGTTAACTTTAGAATTGGATTTCTCACTCATTTCATCAATCCACCATTGATGAAGAAAGGTTTCTTCTTTGAAGATGAAGAAGAAGAAGAAGATAATGAATATTATGATAAGAATCCAAATAGAAAATCAAAGGAATCCTTAACATAATCTAACCCTAGTTAAGTGTAGAGAATAAACCATGGTTTGCTCAAATGGTTAGGGTTAAGAATGAAGACAAGAATGGTGACTAAGTCAAAGGTTCATGAATCTTCAACAAACAAACAAATAAAGCCACCATTCTTTTCTCTTTTCCATTCATTTTCCAAAATGTATAAACAAATAAATAAATGAATAAATAAGTAATGGAAAATAAAACCCTAATTATATGTATAACCATGGTTTAATTCTTTACACTTAACCAAGTAAACATGTATCATCAAACATGATACAATCAAGTGCACGAAAATATATCGAATATACAATGTGCACATCCGAGCGAGAAAATCTATTTAAAATAAACCAATATTAGTTAATGCAAAGTAATATATCAAATATATAATTATACATTAAATCATTAAATCAACACTTGATTTAACGATCCGGTCATATCACATATAACCGACTAATATCCAATGTATCGATTTATCGAATCAATCCTTGATTCGATAACTAGGTTATATCGCATACAACCATTCGACACATTCATCACGAGAATAGAATACGGTATCACATACACGCATTATTCTCGGTCCCGCACATATCTCATATGCGCTCCTATTTCGTTTCGCTTGAGCCAGGAAACCTCTGTGTAGGACTCTAAAGACTCGTCAATACGCCGACAGCAGATGATGATCATATCAAACACCCACAAGCCGCAAGCGGTCTGCTAAACGTAACGGCCACCCGGGTATTGAGAGATATGAAGATCGACGAGCAAGCCCGCTCACACTCCAGTGAATCTGACCAGTAACACTACCGTACAGTCCGGTCTGATCGTCTGATATGTCGCATATCTCGCCTAGGGGTGGTAAACGTCAGACCCCAATAGCTCGATAAGTCGCGTCGATATGAGGTCTATAACAATTTGAGAAACTACTGGTAACACTTACCAGTAAATCTCAGCAACCCTGGCCAGGGATTTCCTGTTATAGCCAATCGAACACAGCGCAACATCAACCCCCTATACCGGGAGAGACGAATCCCCTCCTATCGCTCATTGCCTCCATGTGACTCGGGACTGTACCCAAAAACCACCGTTTTGCACGCCCTCTTGGACGTGGTAAGATGGAAATCAAAGCACAGTGGGAACCACACAAGACTCTATGACGATCTCGGGTCAACAGACTACTCTGTACCAGTGTCACTAGAGAACTGCCATCTGACGTGAGGTATAATACCATCTGGGAGTTCTCGGCGAGTCCGTTCAGTGTACCCAGTCTCTACTGAGCACCCGTATATCATCTCTGATGTCAAACACCAATGGATATGGGATCATCCATCGCCCATCTGTATGGGTCGAGAAGGTATACGCTAGTCTACTCTGGTATATCGATGCCCCGTCTCGATACACCCACGACTAGGGACTTTGAAGGATGTACTTATGGACTACCATGTCCCCACTAGTATGATCCGCATCATAGTCCAGGTAGTCAAGCACACATCCTAAGGGCTTTACCAACATGTAACAGAGAGACTACCAGTGTACACGTTAAGGTAAAGATCAACCAGATAGCATACTATCATGTCGAGCAAGAAAGTCCTCCCTATACATGTCCCAGCATCCACTACAATATACATCGTATGTATAGTAATGGCCTCTAGGGCATACATATAACTAACAGTGGCTTGTGGTTAAACCCACTGCCAGCGTACTATCGAGTATTTAGAGTCCCACACAGAGAGTTTCCCTGCATCGGGCGAAAGATGTAGAGGCCGTATGGTTTTACGGAAGGGCTTCGATCACGTACGTGCATTTGTGTGCGTATGATGTTCCGGCGGATAATACTAGTGGGCTTTGGTTTATGACGGATTCTAGTATTATATTGATGGATCAGTTTCATCTCTTTGTATTCGTGTTTCTCGGAACACGGATGCGGGTATGTATATACGGATGAGAGGGGCATAGAAGGAGACACCTCATTAGGGTTTTGACCATTGACTTGATTAAAACAATTATGAGGTGAGGAAAGTATTTGTTATATTTGCAAATGATAATTGTGGCATGGCTACTTGTTTTGACTACTTGACTTGGTTTGACCATTTGACTTGGTTTGACCACTTGACTTGGTTTGACTCTTTGACTAGATATTTCTTGTGAGATATTTTGTGGCACTAGATATTTTGGGTGAGATATTTTCTTGCCATGCTTGTGGTCAAATCAAGTGAGTCGTCATATTTTCTATTATTATTATCAAAAACCATTTCTCTTTCCTCATGTTAGCTCTCTTCTTCTTCCTCACAACTAAAACCCTTAAGGTCTCATGAGATGAGTAAACCAGGGTTTCAAGAGACAAATAAATCCATCTTCATTCTCTACATCACCCAGGCCATCAAGTTTACCAAGCTTGTTGCTCTAGTTACCTCGGATTTGAGGTTGGAGCTCGGACTATAGACTCTCGGGTGGATCATCTTTGACTCGAGGAAGCCGACGAGGAAGCTACGATCCGGATCGATCCTTGGAGCCTACGATGATGAGGAGGACAGCGGAGAAGACCCATAGGACTTGTATCATGAGGTATAACATTCTTTCCGTGTAGTTAAATCTCATGTGGTTTGCTAGCTAGGGTTTATGGACGATCCATGGTTCTAGTCGGTGTTGCGAAGCCCGTAAAAATCATTTTTTGCATATTCCACCTCCCCGCGAACACGTGAGGTGCGCGGCATCGACTTACAGTTTGTTGTTATATTCATCGACGACATCTTGGTGTATTCAAAGAATCGGAAAGAGCATGCCGGGCACTTACGGATTGTCTTGGAGACATTACGACAACACCAGCTCTATTCCAAGTACAACAAGTGTGAATTTTAGCTAGATCAATTCGGATTCCTCGGACAAATCGTTTCAGGCAAAGGAATCTCTGTAGATCCAGCTAAGGTGTCAGCCGTCTGCGAGTTGCCGACACCAAAGATGGTGAAAGATATAAGAAGTTTCTTAGGCTTAGCAGGATACTACCGACGATTCATTGAAGGATTCTCAAATATCGCAGCACCCCTGAACAAGCTCACATATAAAGACGAAGCATTCGTGTTGTCAGAAACATGTGAAAAGGATTTTGTAGAACTCAAGTTGAGGTTAACCTCTGCACCTATTCTTGTAACACCGGATCAATCTGGAAGATTCGTTGTGCACTGTGATTCATCCGGTAAAGGATTATGATGTGTTCTACACCAGCATGGAAAGGTTGTAGCTTTTGCATCAAGATAACTAAAGGTTCATGAGTGCAACTATCCAACACATGATCTGGAATTGGCAGCCGTCATCTTCGTACTCAAGATTTGGCGCCGCTATCTTTTGGGAGAAAGAGTATTATATACACTGACCACAATAGTTTTAAGTATGTATTTACTCAGAAAGAACTCAACATGCGGCAGAGAAGATGGCTATAACTTATGGCGGACTTTGACATCAACCTACAGTATCATCCTGGAAAGGTGAACGTAGTTCCCGATGCCCTTAGTCGCCAGCCATTAGCAATGAACCTCACCGCTCAGTGGAGACTACAACAAGAACTGCATGGATTGGAGATTGAAGTAGTTGTGCCAAGAATGCTTCATTTTTGATGAACTTATAAGTCCAGTCCACTCTTATCAATCAGATCAAGGCAGCTCAAGAAAATGATGCTAAGCTACAAAAGATCCGAGAGCAAATAGAAAATGGACTATGAATTGACTTCATCATCCACGAAGATAGATCCTTGCGATATGGAAGCCATTTATGTGTACGAGACTGCTCTGTTCAAGAAGAATTGATGAAAGATGCTTACAGCTTTCCGTAATTGGTACAACCCGGTGGTACAAAGATTACAAGGATCTACGGCAACATTACCGGTGGCATGGAATGAAGCGAGAAGTAGCAAGGAGCGTAGCAAAGTGTCTAGAAGGCTGAATATCACAGAATTGTGTTAGGAATATGTATGCCCTAGAGGCCATTATTGTATATTATAGTGGATGCTTGGACATACATATAGAGGACTTTCTTGCTCGACATGATAGTATGCTATCTGGTTAATTTTTATCTTAACATGTACACTTGTTTTAGTAAACTGACTCTTTAATACATGTTGATAAAGCCCTTAGGATGTTGGCTTGACTACCAGGACTATGACGCAGATCATACTAGTGGGGCTTGTGTAGTCCGCAAGCACATCCTTTAACAGTTCCTAGTCGAGGGAGTATTGAGACAGGGTATCGATGTTCCAGAGTAGACTAGTGTGTACGTTTCTTGACCCTATATGGGATGATGGTTGATCCCATAACCATTGGTGTTTGACATCAAAGATTGTACACAGGTGCTCATTGGAGAATGGGTACACCGAACAGGACTCGCCGAGAACTCCTAGATAGTACCATACCTATCGTCAGATAGCAGTTCTCTGGTGACACTTGTACAGGTTAGTCTGTAGACCCGAGATCGTCATAGTGTCTTGTGTGGTTCACACTATGCTTTGATTTTCTCCCTACCACGGCTCAAAGGAGTCGTGCAAACATGTGGATTTTGGGTACAGTCTCGAGTCACTTGGAGGCAGTGAGCGATAGGAGGTGTTTCGTCTCTCCCGGTATTGGGAGATGATGTTATGCTATGCTCGATTGGATATAACAGCAAGTCCTTGGCCAGGGCTGATGAGATTTACTGATAAGTGTTATCAGTAGTTTCTTGAAAGGTTATAGGCCAAACATCGGCATGACTTATAAAGTTATTGGGGTCTGACGATTCCACCCCCAGACTCGATATGCGACATATCAGACGAAGAGACCGGACTGTATAGTAAGTGTTGCTTATAGGCTCTATGGGAGTTTTGACAAGTTTGCTTGTTGATCTTCTATTCATTCAATACTTCGGTAGCCGTTACATCCAGCTAGTACCGCTGACGGCTTGTGGGTATCTGATGTGATCATTACCTACTGCCGACGTAATGACGAGTCTTTAGAGTCCCACATAGAGGTTTCCTAGCTCAAGAAAAACGAAGTAGGGAACGTATGGAGATATGTGCGGGAGCTTGATTAAATACGAGTATATGATACCGTATTCTAATCTAGTGATATTTGATATCATTCAGGTGCACAATGATTTTGACCGGATGAATTAACCAATTGCTTGTGATATAACCGGATTATTAAATCAAGTTTTGATTCAATGATTTGATTAATATATATATATATATTTATATATTTGATATTGGTCGGTTATATGATATAACCGGATTATTGAATCAAGTGTTGATTTAATGACTAATATTGAATATTAGCCAGTTATATGTGATATAACCGGATTATTGAATCAAGTGTTGGTTTAATAATTTGATATACATATATATATTTGATATTAGCCGGTTATATATGATATAACCGGATTATTGAATCAAGTGTGGATTTAATAATTTGATATATATTTATATATATATATATATATAAACTAATATTAAGCTCACTTAAGATTTTCTTCTCTTTATATATATGTGATATGTAAATATATGTATTTAAATTGTATAATGGTTGATGATACATAGAACTAAGATGTATGAGAATCACGCAAAAGGAAAAGATGAGTAGATAAAGATTTATATTTATGAATTAAAGATTAACAAGAATGAGTCATGGTTTGGGTGCTTGTAGAAGCATGTAGAAGCCATGACTCACCTTGTAATCTTGTTTTATTCATAGATATTTATGTTTTTCCTAACCTCATCTTATCTTCAAGGGTTCATTCTCAAGTTCAATCCAAGTTCATCTTCTTCATTCTCTTCTTTCTAGAATTTTCTTGAGTTGAGAAAAAGAGAAAAATATTTTTAGTGAGCAAATCTCCTACTTCATTAACCTACACTAATCTAGCCAATTAGTTTAGGTTGTTAACTTTACTAATACGTTGATTAGTGAAGTATGAGCTTGAATGAGAGAGACTTCAAGGTGGATCATCTTCGGCAATGAAGACAACAAGCAAGCTCGATCCTTTCTTCAAGTGGAGCCTCAAGAAGAGTTCTACGGACTACTACTTGGAACTTTAGAAGTGAAGGACTAGACTAAAAAGGTTGTAGACCCATTTCACTTAGTATAGAATCTTGTTTGCTAACTATAAAATCCTAATTCTCTAGTTCGATTCTTGTTTAGTATACTTAGACCTCTCGATTTTTTAAAATTGTATACTTGATGCTCATATAAAACTAGTAGAGGTGATAAGACATATTTTCATGGTATCAGAGCCAAGTTAGGGACTTAGGCGAAGTCTAGATGACATTAAAGTGTTCGATCGATGTTTTAGACCCCATAATTTGTAGTTTCTGTCCATTTTTTCAAAAGTTGATGTTTTCACAATTAAAAATGCTCAGAAAATCGTGCAGGGTTTTCTATGAAGGCTCATGAAATACGAGAACTTAACTCTATCACTTGGCCGCGGAATCGCCACCTATACCCTGTATTAGCCACGGTTTTGCCACCGAAGTGTGGTGTTACGAGCTCATTTTCCATGTTCTGCTTCATCTTGAAATTCTGGGTTTTCTGGAAATTTTTAATAAGACTCAAGTGGTTGAGGTCTCTGTGAATTGGTTGTATTTGAAATATCGATCGAAATGTTTAACATCGTCTAGATAGCTTTAGATATGTGATACAATTTTCAGAATCCACATTGATTAGTTTTACGAAAACTAGTTAACGAAATGTAAATCTTTCATTTTAGTCTAAAAATGATGGATTACCACAGAGTTTGGATTTGGATCGAAACTCCGTCGCAATCTCATATCGTACGCGAATACACACCGGGAGGCACTAGTAGACAGCCACGCCCCATAGCCCTGACCAAGTGACTATAGGAGAACCCCATGGCCAAAAGCATCCACTCGGGTGCTCGCGGCCACAGTGTTCCGCCCAAGTGCACTTCGTTGACGACCTCGGGGGTGTGGCCATCTACTAAAGTTCCCGACGAGCATTCAATCTTTTAATCGGGAATCTTGTTGAATTACCCGACCTAATTTTTTGAAAAGTGTTTTCTATTCGAGACTTAAATGTAAGGTTTATAGGGTTAGGAATGAAATCCGGAATATGTGATAATCCGGGTTTATGATTTCTAAAGATGATGCGGATTCTAATTAGTATAGTTTTCATTTCTTTTCTGCGACTGTAAGTGTAATATGTGACAATATCCCCGATCTCGTTGCTATACAACAACGACATTAGGGATACACATATTTATTTATGTTGATGACATGTGAGGTTATTGTGTTGCTATCGATATGTTATATTGGATCATCGTGACTGAATAGCCGGGGGGTTTTACGTGAGATGAGAGTTTTTCATTTTCATTCATGTAAATATTTTTATGAAATATTCTTTTATTGGGACACTTCCGGGTTGAGGTTGTTGTCTCCATTTGATGTATATTATTTACTTTTCCGCATTAGGATAGACCCAAGGTAGTGAGCACAAGTAACCGGGTTCTACAGTCCAGTGGGAGGCCATCTCGAGGAGTCGAGACCGGTCTCCTAACTCTAGAATTGGCAGGGTTGCTTGCCGCTCTTGTAGGATTCTAGGGGTATGGGCTTGGCTATTCTTCACGACCGTAGAATCTGTATTTTTCATTTCTGGCTTAATCTAAAACACGGACCTCCTAGTATATCATATATTTCATATATCTGCTTCTGCTGTTTCTGTGATGTATGTGATCATATAACTGCGTGAGACAAATGCTACTTATATATATGATATACTAGTAGACACTATATATATTTTGTATCCACGCTAGTCCTGACCCCGCCTTGCCGTAAGTTAAGTAACCTTATGGTGAAGACCCGGGTCCCTGTGGCGAATGCGGATGGCATATATGTGTGTTTTATTTTCGTTTCGTCTATGATGTTTAGGAAACATAAATGATGGGACGTCATTAATAATGGTATATACGTTATGTAATGGTATATATGTTCTAAATCAAAATACAGTTCTGAATATACAGAACACACACAAGAGGAAAAGTTCAGAAATGAACGAAGCATTCTTGTGGCACTGAAGACTTGGTTACATCAATGTGACAAGACTAGCTAAGCTTCATAAAGATGGATATTTGAATCTGTTCGAATTTACATCTTATGAAACTTGTCAGTCATGTCTCAAAGGAAAGATGACCAAAACTCTATTTACGGGACATGGAGAAAAAGCTACTAAACTCTTGGGACTGATACATAGCGATGTATACGGTCCTATGTCTACACATGCCAGGAATGGTTCCTCGTACTTCATAACATTCGCCGATGATCTCTCAAGATTCGGACATGTGTTCCTGTTGAAACAAAAATCTGAAACTTTTGAGAAATTCAAGGAATATAAGAGCGAAGTATAGAACCAAACGGGTAAAAGTAATAAAATACCTCGATCTGATCGAGGAGGATAATACTTAAGCACGGAATTCCGAGATTATATAAAAGAGAATAGGATTCTCTCTCATCTTACTCCTTCGTATACACCACAGCACAATGGAGTATCGGAGCGGAGGAATCGCACCCTATTAGATATGGTGCGCTCTATGATGAGTGTTGCTGAGTTACCTATTTCCTTTTTGAGTTATGCACTTGAGACAGATGCATACCTATTGAATAGGGTTCCTACCAAATCTACGCCTACCACTCCATATGAGATATAGGAGGGGAAGAGACCATGTCTTAATTTCATTAAGATATGTGGTTGTCCGACATATGTTAAAAAGAAAAATCTGGATAAGCTCGAGGCAAGGTCTGTTTTATATAAGTTAGTTGGATATCCCAAACATTCGCGAGGGAATATCTTCTACCAGACCGAGGAACAAAAGGTGTTTGTTGCTCAACATGCCACCTTTTTAGAAAATGAATTTCTTGTAAAAGAAATTAGTGGTAATGAGGTAGAGCTGGAAGAAGTTACAGATACACAAACTATAACTGAAGATTTGGTAGAACCGGAGGACTCAATAGTCCCAGACGAACCTTAGCCACTCCGTAGATCTAGTAGGATTCCACATCCACCTAAGAGATACTACGGTTTTCTCATAGTCGGTGGGAGTGAGGATTGCATCATGGAAGATGATGACCCAACTAGTTTCGAACAGGCCATCAAAAGTGGGGACTCTATGAAATGGCTGGATGCTATGCGATCTGAGATGAAATCTATGTACACCAACAAAGTATGGGCTTTAGAAGTTGCTCCTGAAGGGGCAAAACCCATTAGGAGCAAGTGAATCATTAAAAATAAAATTGGTGTAGATGGAAAGGTTGAGACCTTCAAAGTTAGACTTGTAGCAAAAGGTTTTTGTCAACGACCACGTGTCGATTATGATGTAACCTTTTTTCCAGTGGCTATGCTTAAGTCCATCAGGATCCTACTTGCCATTGCTGCATGCCATGACTATGAAATCTGGAAGATGGACGTCAAGACCGCTTTTCTAAATGGTGATTTAGAAGAGAGCGTATATATGACACAGCGAGAGGGCTTCATAGACAGTGGGAGCAGCGGAAAGGTGTACAAGCTGCTTAAATCAATCTATGGATTAAAGCAGGCGTCACGGAGCTGGAACATCTGTTTTGATGTAGCAGTCAAAGAGTTTGACTTCATCAAAAATGTAGATGAACCATGTATATATAAAAAGGTTGTAGAGAGTAAGGTTGTCTTCCTCATATTGTACGTAGATGACATATTATTGATAGGAAATGATGTTCCTATGCTGCACTCGGTCAAACTCTTCCTATCACAAAAGTTCTCAATAAAAGATCTAGGTGATGCCTCCTACATCATGGGGATAAAGATCTATAGGGATAGATCTAAAAGGATGTTGAGATTGTCCTAAAACAGGTACATAGACACTATACTAAAGAGGTTTAGTATGGAAGATTCTAAGCGTGGTAATTTACCCACTTGCTAAGGAATCACACTCTCCAAAGAGATGTCTCCCAAGACTGATTTGGAGAGGGCTCGCATGAACATGATACCCTATACTTCTACAGTCGGGTCTATATTGTACGCGATGTTATGGACCAGACCGGATGTAGCTTATACACTTAGTGTGGTATGTAGGTATCAATCTGACCCAGAGGAGAAGCACTGTATAGCTATGAAGAACATTCTTAATTACTTGAGAATGAATAAAGAGATGTTCTTGGTGTATGGTAACGGAGAACTCTAAGTGGAGTCCTTTACCGATTCGAGCTTGCAGAGTGATAAGGACGACAGCAACTCTGTCTTGGGCTTTGTCTTCACCCTTAATGGAGGGGTAGTATGTTGGAAGATATCCAAGCAAGATACCGTTGCAGACTCGACGATGGAGGCTGAATACATCGCTGCCAACGATACTGCCAAAGAGGCTGTCTGGATGAAGAAGTTCATTGCTGAACTTGGTGTGGTTCCATCCATTGAGGATCCAATACCCTTGAATTGTGAGAACAATGGAGCTGTGGTTTTGGCCAAGGAACTCCTGTCACATCAGCGATCTAGACATATTCTGAGGCGGTATCATCTGATCCGGGAGATAGTTGATCGCCGTAAGATCGAGGTCAGGAGAGTAGATATGAAGGACAACACGGCAGATCCACTCACGAAGGCCCTCCCCCAGACGCAATTTGAGAGACTTTTTGGGATGTTGGGTATGCGATACTACAACTGGCCTTAGTGCAAGTGGGAGATTGTTAGGAATATGTATGCCCTAGAGGCCATTATTGTATGTTATAGTGGATGCTTGGACATATATATATAGGACTTTCTTGCTCGACATGATAGTATGCTATCTGGTTGCACTTTATCTTAACATGTACACTTTTATTGTTAAACTGTCTCTCTGTTACATGTTGATAAAGCCTTTAGGATGTAGACTTGACTACCAGGACTATGATGCAGATCATACTAGTGGGGCGTGTGTAGTCCGTAAGCACATCCTTTAACAGTTCCTAGTCGAAGGAGTATTGAGACAGGGCATCGATGTTCCAGAGCAGACTAGTGTGTACGTTTCTTGACCCTGTATGGGGCGATAGTTGATTCTATAACCATTGGTGTTTGAAATCAAAGATTGTACACAGGTGCTCATTGGAGAATGGGTACACCGAACAGGACTAGCCGAGAACTCCTAGATCCTACCATACCTATCATCAGATAGCAGTTCTTTGGTGAAACTTGTACAGGTTAGTCTATAGACCCGATATTGTCATAGTGTCTTGTGTGGTTCCCACTGTGCTTTGATTTCCTCCCTACCATGGCTCAAAGGAGTCGTGCAAACATGTGGATTTTGGGTATAGTCCCGAGTCACATGGAGGCAGTGAGCGATAGGAGGGGTTTCTTCTCTCCCGGTATTTGGGGTTGATGTTGCTGAAAGTGTGTCTTATCACCTCTACTAGGTTTCCACATGCATCAAGTATGCAATTTTAAAAATCTAGAGGTCTAAGCTACACTAACCTAGAATCGAACTAGAGAATTAGTGTTTGGTTAGCAAGAATACACTTTCTAAACTAAGTGAAGAGGGTTATAAGCTTTGTAGACCAAGTCCTGCACTACAATAGTTCCAAGTAGTTGTCCCTAAGCTCCAAGTTGTGGTCCCTAGAACTCCTCTTGGCTCCACTTGAAGAAAGGATCGAGCTTTCTACGTGATCTTCGAAGCCGAAGATGATCCAACTTGAAGTCTCTCTAGCTCAAGCTAATACTTCACTAATCAAGTATTAGTGAATCTAACTACCTAAACTAATGGGCTAGATGAGTGTAGATTGATGAAGTAAGAATTTTTCTCACTTTAGAAATCCTTTTCTCTCTATTTTTCCAACTAAAGAAAAAGACTAGAGAGGAAGAAGATGAACTTGGGTGAGTAAAATATCTCAGGTGAGAATGAGAGAATGAACCATGGAGTCAAGATAAGGTTGTGATGAGAAAATATCTAAGTGTAAGAAAAATTGAGAGGATGAGTCATGGTTTCTCAAAGCTTCTACAAGCATCCTAGCAATGACTCATTTTCCCTCAATTTTATTTTCCTCTTTAAAATAAATCATCACAAATATCATAACCCTAGTGTGAGTCTCATACACCCATGTTCAATGTATCAGCAACCATGATACAAAATACAATTATATATATATAAATATATATATTTATATATATCATATATACAATTATATATCAACCATAAATATTAGTTAATATATAAATATATCATATATAAATATATATCAAATTATTAAATCAACACTTGATTCAATAATCCGGTTATATCATATATAACTGACTAATATCATATTTATATGTATATTATATTATCAAATCAACATTTAATTCAATAATCCGGTTTTATCACATATAACCGACAATATTCAATATCAAATCAACACTTGATTCAATAATACGTTCATATCATATAATCGGCCAATATCAAATATATATACATATAAAAAATCATTGAATCAACACTTGATTCAATAATCCGGTTATATCTCATATAACCTAACCGATATCAAATATTATGAGATTAGAATACGGTATCACATACTCGTATTTAATCAAGCTCCCGCACATATCACCATAAATGACCTACTTCATTTCGCTTGAGATAGGAAACCTCTGTGTGGGACTCTAATGACTCGTCAATACGCCAACAGTAGGTAATGATCACATTAGTCACCCACAAGCCGTCAGCGGTACTAGCTGGACGTAATGGCTACCTAGGTATTGAGCGAATAGAAGATCATCAAGCAAGCTTGTCCAAACTCCCGCAAAACCTATAAGAAACACTTACCGTACAGTTCGGTCTCTTCGTCTGATATGTCGCATATCGAGTCTAGGGGTGGAGTCGTCAGACCCCAGTAACTTGATAAGTCATGCCGATGTGTGGCCTATAACCGTTCGAGAAACTACTGATAACACTTACCAGTAAATCTCATCAGCCCTTGGCCAGGGACTTGCTGTTATAGCCAATCGAGCATGGCGCAACATCAACTACCTATACCGGGAGAGACGAAACCCCTTCTATAGCTCACTGCCTCCATGTGACTCGGGACTGTACCCAAAATCCACCTGTTTGCATGACTCCTTTGAGCCGTGGTAGGGAGGAAATCAAAGCACAGTGGGAACCACAAAAGACACTATGTCAATCTTGGGTCTATAGACTAACCTATACAAGTGTCACCAGAGAACTGCTATCTGACGATAGGTATGGTACCATCTAGGAGTTCTCGGCGAGTCCTATTCGGTATACCCATTCTCTAATGAGCATCTGTGTACAATCTTTGATGTCAAACACTAATGGTTATGGGACCAACCATCGCCCCATATAGGGTAATGAAATGTACACACTAGTATACTCTGGAATATCGATGCCCCGTCTCGATACTCTCTCGATTAGGAACTGTTAAAGGATGTGCTTGCGGACTACACAAGCCCCACTAGTATGATCTGCATCATTGTCCTGGTAGTTAAGCTAACATCCTAAGAGCTTTATCAACATGTAACAGAGAGAAGGTATAACAATACAAGTGTACATGTTAAGATAAAGTGCAACCAGATAGCATACTATCACGTCGAGAATGAAAGTCCTTTATGTATATATCCAAGCATCCTGTCACGCCCCGCTTCCCAGTGTACGGCGAAGTGGACGCGACGAGGTCCGCTACGTATGTACTCAGAAATACATACGCTAAGCGTAGCTAAGCAATATAAAGTAAATCACAAGAGACGAAAACTATAGAAATAACAGCAACTTTTATTAATAACATTCTTTGTACAATGCATGAAAAGAAAATACAACTGAAATGAAAAGCAATGCCTAAACAGTGGCATAACAGTAAATGAAAATATTGGAAAGAACAAGGTACAATATCTAAAGCTCGGGATCTTCGTGGAATTGCTCCAAATCTTCACCGGTGGGCTCGATCTCTGCTTGGTCCAACGCACCTGACGACATTCAAAGAAGAAAGAAATAGAATGTCGTCAGCGAACAGGTCGCTCGGTAAGTCCCAAAGATATAGGAGAATTAGAAGACAGAATAAGAGTAATTTGCTAAGTGTCATGTTGTAGAATATTGTGGAATATTATGTTAACGCTGTTTTTTGTAGCTTGATACAGAAGGATTCCAGTGTATACGAGGGGGGTCTCTATATGCTAGAGACCAGGGCAAAAGGAAAGTACAAGGAACCGTTATGCCACGGTACAACAGCAATAGGATTCAGGTTAGGTGTCTTAATCTGACCACCTCATGCCACCTTTAACACCTCCCGTACCAATCTACCCCTTAAACCCCGTAGTGTTTTAACAGTATTGTTGTAATGTATTGTGTAAGTTGGGTGACTGACCAAAACCATGATATCAGTAAACATGTTATAACTGTATAATCAGGTAACTGGAATAACAGGATAATGGATGAATATCCATGGTTTGATTCAGTCAAATTAATAGATTGTTAACTGGATTCTGGGATTCATGTATTCATATTGTGTTGGAATATAAAAGAATATAGATTGACTTGAATCATATTCAAGTCAGAAATAGTCAGACTCTAATCCGAGTCAGACTAAAAGAAAGGTAATTTGAAGTTCATTAATTGTTAGGGGCCTTATTGTAATTTATGAAACTTGAGGAGTTTTATGTAGAAAGTACTTTTGTATAGTTTTCAAAATACATCTCAAGTATTTATTATTCGTCTTTATAGTTATAATGAGTGTGAATTTTATTTGTGTTATTCTAGTGAATATATCCTAATAAAAGTATTAATTGATTTATTTGAAATTCATGGTATTTTAATGTAACTTTTAATCTTGTAAATTTTTAGAAAAAGATAGGAACTTTATCTTATGATAAAAAAAGGTGTTTAAATGATAATTATATATATATTAACACAAGAATAATTTTAAATAAATATTTATTTTTTCCAAAATCTCATTTTTCTTAAATACCGTATTTTAAACCTTCCGAGACCGAATGCTCCTTGCGGAGGTCTGAATCTCGCACTACTAGACCGCGGGTGCACGATGAACCGTACTATCCCTAACGAGTTCCCCAAAGGTGGGTTGTAGTGGCGCTTTGCATAGGTTTAATAAATACTATTCATTTAGGAAAACGGTTTCATAAATTTAAGGTATTTATTTGTCAAAGAGTATAGTTTTCCGTATTTTAGTTGTTAGGGTTTCCTAAGCCAACTAGCCTATTTCTAAGGTCTAAACGACAAGTCATTAGAAGCCTCAAATCGCCTCTTCACCGCCAATTGCGGCCCGGTAAGTGCCAGGTAAGTGGGAAGGAACCACAGTAGTGGGCCTAATTAAAAACCACTAGCCTAGACACACTTGCCTAGTCACCACAAAGTCAGTTTAGATAAACGATCGATGTCCATGACATATCGTGCTTTCATTTTAAAAGATTTTATTTAGAATTATGTACAACTTAAAGCTTTCAAGAAAGATTTATAAAGATAATGGTATTTTAGTGAAAAGTCTTGTATTTTCGTATTCTAAGTTTTGACATTATCAATTAGGGATATATTTGTGTATGTGTAGAGATAGGTCATTACCTCGTGACTTGTTTTAAGGTTTAGTGAATTTTTAGAGGTTAAATAGGATGTATTAAACTTGAAGGTATTAAAGCGCAAGAATACGGTATTTGAAAACGTTATAATTTCATATGTGAAAACTTATTTAAATTGATTTCTACAAGTTTATTTATCAAGATAAACATATTTAGGAGTGAAGGAATTGATTAAACGAAGAAAAATAAACTTCATGGTATTTTTATGAAAAAATACGGTTTTACAAGAAAGCTATCATTTCATGTGAGAATCTTTATTTAAATTGGTTTCTAGGTGATTAATAGTCATCATAGATAGGTTTAGGTATTATGTATTAGGTGACAAGTGGAAATTTGTAGAAAAACCGAATCGGAAATCGGTTTGTTCCGTTTTCCGTCGGGTACCAAAAAGTCATATTTTCTATTAAAGGAAAAGAGTGATAGAAGATATGGGACTTACGGGTTTGGAAAAACTAAGGAGGCTAAGGAAGTGGTGGTTGTCGGTGTATCAAAAACGTCGTGAAGGTTCTAGTACGATCGCCGGAATCCGTCGTCGGTTTCGGCAGCGCTTCGCTTCTCGCTCTTTTTCTACGTACCGAGTTCTCTTGAGAATTTGAGAGAGTGGACTTAGAGTTGTAGGGTGAAATAGTATAGGGTAGGGGTGTTTATATAGGGCTAGGCTAGGGTTAGGGTTTGGATTAAAAAATATTTAAAAATATATAAAAATTCATTAAAATTTCATTAAATTTAGGATTAAAAGAGGTGTAATGGGAATTTGGTAACAGTTCTGGGAATTTAGAGTATGCAGGGGTATTGACCAAGTCAACACGAATTTTTTTCGTGTTGACGACTCGGCCGACCGGCCGAGTCCGGCCGGCAGCACCGGCCGATTCGGCCGAGTCGCCGGCCGGCTTGGCCGAGTCGGGGCCGAGTCGGGTCTCGTTGGGTGTGGTTTCGCCTGGGGGGAATTTTGGTGTACTTCATTTTTTATATACCGCATTAATTTCGTGTGTTATGGTTGTTTGACCGTTTGACTTCCCAAAAATTTAAAACAAAAGGATATAAAAATATATGGGGCATGGGATTCGAACTCTGGTGGCTTGGTTCAGCAGTGCAAGGTATTACCAATGAGCTACAAGCTCCTTCTTGTAATTATTGTAGGGAAATAGATACTTAAAGTGTTATCAGCAACATTAATTCTCCAAGTATACTTCAAATTTAAATCAAATTTAGGTATACAAAAATTGGAGTTGTTACAATCTACCCTCCTTACAAAAATTTCGTCCTCGAAATTTACAACTTTTATTTGAGGACCAGTTTACAAAAAGGTGCGGATATCTTGTACGCATCTAATCCTCCCTTTCCCACGTGGATTCTCCTGGAATGTCTTTCCTCCACATTACCCGGATCAATTTAACTTCTTTGTTCCGAAGTGTCTTCACTTTCCTGTCCAGGATCTCCACAGGTTGTTGCTCACAAGACAAATCGGGCTGTATCGTGAGCTCGGAATGATCAAGTACATGGCTGGGGTCACTCACATACCTTCTGAGTTGAGATATGTGGAACACGTTATGCACTCCTTCCAATGAGGGTGGAAGCGCTAAACGATATGCCACTTCACCGACTCGTTCGAGTATATCGAACGGTCCAATGTATCTTGGACTCAGTTTTCCCCGTCTTCCAAATCGGATCACTCCGCGGTTCGGAGATATTTTCAGGAATACATGATATCCTGGCTGGAACTCCAAGTGTCGTCTCTTCACATCAGCCCAGTGCTTCTGTCTATCTTGGGCTATGCGCATTATTTCCCTGATAGTATGAACCACATCAACGGTCGCAACTATCATCTCTGGTCTAAGGAGTTCCCTATCTCCGATGTCGTCCCAACTTAATGGCGATCGACACCTCCTTCCATATAATGCTGCAAAAGGTGCCATTCCTATGCTTGCTTGGTAGCTGTTGTTGTACGCAAACTCCACAAGATGCAGGTGATCTTCCCACTATCCTTTGAAGTCGAGCATACATGCTCTGAGCTTATCCTCCAAGATCTGAATAGTTCGTTCCGACTGACCATCTGTTTGTGGATGATAAGCTGTGCTGAAGTTCAGACTTGTTCCTAAACTAGCTTGCAGACTCTCCCAAAATTGCGATCGGAACCTGGTGTCACGATCGGAGACAATGCAGACCGGTACTCCATGAAGTCTCAAAATTTCCTGTATGAGTTCATGGGTATCAGAGATAGTACATTATGAAGAGTTTTTTAAATCTAATTTAGATTATTACCTCCATGTACTTCTTCGCTAGTATCTCAGTTGATTGGCCAACTCGAAATGGGATGAAGTGAGCCGACTTTGTGAGTCGATCCACAATGACCCAAATCGCATCGTTACCCTTTGTGCTGCGAGGAAGGGCAGTTACAAAGTCCATCGTGATGTGCTCCACTTCCATTCTGGAATTGGTAACGGTTGAAGTAGTCCAGCTGTCCTGTGATGTTCAGCTTTTACCTGCTGACACACCAAGCATTTTGCGACGCTTCTGGCTACTTCACGCTTCATTCCATGCCACCAATAATTCTGACGTAGATCCTTATACATTTTGGTACCTCCAGGATGTACTGAATAGGGAGAGTTGTGAGCTTCTTTCATTAATTCTTCCCGAACAGGACCCTTTGGTACACACAATCTGCTGCCGTATCTCAAAGATGCGTCTTCATGGATGATGAAATCTATTCTGAGTCCATTCTCCACTTGTTCTCTGATCTTTTGCAACTTAGCATCGCTGGCTTGAGCTGCTTTGATCTGATTGACAATGGTTGATTGCACTTGTAGATTCATCAAACTTGAAGCATCACCTGGCATGACTAGTTCAATCTCCATCTGATGTAAGTCTTGCTGAAGCTTCCACTGAGCGGTGAGATTCATTGCTAATGGTTGGCGACTAAGAGCATCAGGTACTACATTCACCTTTCCTGGATGATATTGCAAGTTGATGTCAAAGTCCGCCATGAGTTCTAACCATCTTCTCTGCCGCATATTCAACTCCTTCTGAGTAAACACATATTTCAGACTTTTATGATCTGTGTAGATGTTCACTCGTTCACCAAGTAAGTAGTGGCGCCAAATCTTGAGAGCAAAAATGACGGCTGCCAACTCCAGATCATGCGTCGGATAATTGCGCTCATGAGTCTTCAATTGTCTTGAAGCATAAGCCACAACCTTACCGTGTTGATGTAGAACACATCCTAATCCCTTACCGGATGCATCGCAATGCACTTCGAATCCTCCAGATTGATCCGGTATTACGAGAATAGGTGCAGATGTCAGTCTTGACTTGAGTTCTATGAAAGCTTGCTCGCATGCTTCTGACCACACAAATTCTTCATCTTTTCGTGTGAGCTTGGTCAGGGGTGTTGCTATCTTCGAAAAGCCTTCAATAAACCTTCTGTAATATCCAGCTAAACCCAAGAAACTTCGAATATCCTTCACTGTCTTTGGTGTAGGCCATTCGCTAACTGCCGAAACTTTTGCTGGATCCACAGAAATTCCTTCTCCTGATACGATATGTCCAAGAAAACCAACTTGATTTAGCCAAAACTCGCACTTACTGTACTTGGCATAAAGTTGATGTTGACGAAGAGTTTCCAGGACAATTCGTAGATGCTCCGCATGTTCTTTCCGATTCTTAGAATATACCAGGATGTCGTCGATGAAGATGACAAGGAACCTGTCTAAATACTCCCGGAAAACTTGGTTCATAAGGTTCATGAAGATTGCTGGTGCATTGGTCACTCCAAATGGCATTACTAGAAATCCGTAATGTCCATAGCGAGTTCTGAAAGCTGTTCTGTGAATATCAGCTTCTTTGACCTTCACTTGATGATAACCTGAACGAAGATCTAGTTTAGAGAAGACACAAGATCCACTTAGCTGATCGAATAAATCGTCGATGCGCGGGAGTGGATACTTATTCTTTATAGTAACTTCGTTCAAGGCCCTATAGTAGATGCACATTCTGTATGAACCTTCCTTCTTCCTCACCAATAGTACAGGTGCTCCCCAACTTGAAGTGCTGGGACGAATCCATCCTTTCGCCAGTAATTCGTCCAATTGTGTTCGAACTTCCTTCAATCCTTCCGGACTTAGTCTATACGGTGCTTTGATCACTGGTTGTGCTCCTGGTACTAAGTCAATACTGAATTCAAGAGCTCGATCGGGAGGCAAACCTGATATATCGTCAGGAAATACATCGTCGAACTCTCGAACTACTTCTGGTCTTGATTCTTCCTCTGCCTGAGCTGCTGCGACTACTGCTTCTCTTGGCTTTGCTTTGTAGGTACTTGGCTCCAATGTACGGTCTCCACTTTTAAAATAGAAAACCGGATGGTCTGGAATCTCGAATACTACCCTCCTTTGACGACAGTCGATGGTAGCATAAAAAGTTCCAAGCCAGTCCATTCCCAGAACCACATCGAAATTTGGTATGTACAGTACCTTGAAGTCAGCATAAAATTCTCGACTGCAGACGATGACTGGACACATGCCGTATCCCATAGTTGCCTTTAGAACACCATTTCTGGAATTGACGTTTCAGCTGGATACAAGCGGTGAGACTGGAATCGCATGGGTTCGGACAAACCGTTGCGACATAAAGCAGTGGGATGCTCCAGTATCAAACAGTGCAAGTGCAGGTAGTGAAGCTACTAGGATTGTACCTAAGGTATATGGGATAGGTTTTAGGTATAACGAAAGTGTGTAGGTAAACAAAACTAAAAGATAAGTTTGAGAAGGAATTTACCAGTAATGACTTGGCCAGTGGCCTCAGCTTCTTCCACAGAAATCATGAAAGCCTGGCGCTTTGGCACATTCCTCCTGGCCTGAGGAGCATTCCTCTGAACGTTCCTTTGAGCTTGATGGAACTGTCGAGGAGGTGGTGCAGCTTGTGGTCCCCTGGGTGGTGCAGGCAGTGCAAGTCTGGGAGCAGGTGCCTGAAGAGCTGGTCGCTGCTGATAGGTATTTGCTGGCCTGGGTGCAGCAACTGGGTTCTGTCTTTGGGGACAAGATGCAATACCATGAGTGGCTGAACCGCAGATTAAGCAGAAGCGGTTGGCTCGACGGCAGTCCTTCATCATATGTCCAGTTCTCTTGCAGTAGGTGCAAAAGGCTGGGCTAGGACGATGGATTGGTACTCCAGGTCGTCTTGGCACGAAAGGTAGTCTGGACGTGGTTCCACCTGCCATCTGGTTAGCAGGGCGTTTGACTCCTGCAGACTGAGGTCTGCCCCTCTCTTTTATCATTGCCTCATAACTGCGGGCAGCTTCTAGGGCTTCCTCATGAGTCAAAAACTTTCCTGTGGCTAGAGCAGCCTTAATCTCTGTGTCCAATCCTTGTTGAAAGCGACGAGTTCTGATCTCGTCCGTCGGTATCAAGTGTGCCGCGAATCTGTTTAAAGATTGGGTTAGCTGTGTAGTATGTGATATCAAAAATTTGAACTATTGCGACATATCTTACCGGCTCAACATGGTGAATTCAGCGTCGTATTCATCTACTGATTTGTCCCATATTGACCTTTGCTGTAGATGAATAAACTGCTGCTCCATTGCAAACCTGGCAGTCACAGGGAAATATTTCGCGTCGAACTTCTCGCGAAATGTCTTCCATTCAATCGGCTGTACCAGACGGGTTTCTTCCGCCTTCCACCAATTGCGAGCATTATCCGTGAGCTGTAGCTTTACTACACGGACCCAAGCATTGTCTGGCACTTGAGCTGCTGCCAGATCGTCTTCGATGCTTTGTGCCCATTCTTCCACTTCAAGAGGGCTTCCTTTACCAAAGAACTGCTTTGGGTGCAAAGCTCTGAATTGCTTTACTCCCGGTGCATCGGTCTCAGGACGATTCAAAAGTTGTTGTTGTCCCTCGAGAAGACTGCGGATCGCCTCAAATAGCATCGTTTGCTAAGTGGGTGGTGCAGGAACAACTGGAGTGAGAGGTAGTGCTGGAGGGGTGTTGTTGACGTTGGTGCTGGTGTTGTTCGGGGAATCCATGACCCTGAAGAAAAAAATTTGGGTTAGGACAGATGATAAGATTCAAGGAATAGAAATTTGCAAGATTCAAGGAACATGAATTGTAAAGAATGTTTTAGTTGCTGATTCTTGTGTTATATTGCTTAGGTTGTTCATACAGACCAGAACTGCATGACAGAGATTCATACAGCTCTGACCTCCATGAGCCACCAACAAAACCTGTCACGCCCCGCTTCCCAGTGTACGGCGAAGTGGACGCGACGAGGTCCGCTACGTATGTACTCAGAAGTACATACGTTAAGCGTAGCTAAGCAATATAAAGTAAATCACAAGAGACGAAAACTATAGAAATAACAGCAACTTTTATTAATAACATTCTTTGTACAATGCATGAAAAGAAAATACAACTGAAATGAAAAGCAATGCCTAAACAGTGGCATAACAGTAAATGAAAATATTGGAAAGAACAAGGTACAATATCTAAAGCTCGGGATCTTCGTGGAATTGCTCTAAATCTTCACCGGTGGGCTCGATCTCTGCTTGGTCCAACGCACCTGACGACATTCAAAGAAGAAAGAAATAGAATGTCGTCAGCGAACAGGTCGCTCGGTAAGTCCCAAAGATATAGGAGAATTAGAAGACACAATAAGAGTAATTTGCTAAGTGGCATGTTGTAGAATATTGTGGAATATTATGTTAACGCTGTTGTTTGTAACTTGATACAGAAAGATGCCAGTGTATACGAGGGGGGGTCTCTATATGCTAGAGACCAGGGCAAAAGGAAAGTACAAGGAACCGTTATGCCACGGTACAATAGCAATATGATTCAGGTTAGGTGTCTTAATCTGACCACCTCGTGCCACCTTTAACACCTTCCGTACCAATCTACCCCTTAAACCCCGTAGTGTTTTAACAATATTGTTGTAATGTATTGTGTAAGTTGGGTGACTAACCAAAACCATGATATGAGTAAACATGTTATAACTGTATAATCAGGTAACGGGAATAACAGGATAATGGATGAATATCCATGGTTTGATTCAGTCAAATTAATAGATTGTTAACTGGATTCTGGGATTCATGTATTCATATTGTGTTGGAATATAAAAGAATATAGATTGACTTGAATCATATTCAAGTCAGAAATAGTCAGACTCTAACCCGAGTCAGACTAAAAGAAAGGTAATTTGAAGTTCATTAATTGTTAGGGGCCTTATTGTAATTTATGAAACTTGAGGAGTTTTATGTAGAAAGTACTTTTGTATAGTTTTCAAAATACATCTCAAGTATTTATTATTCGTCTTTATAGTTATAATGAGTGTGAATTTTATTTGTGTTATTCTAGTGAATATATCCTAATAAAAGTATTAATTGATTTATTTGAAATTCATGGTATTTTAATGTAACTTTTAATCTTGTAAATTTTTAGAAAAAGATGGGAACTTTATCTTATGATAAAAAAGGTGTATAAATGATAATTATATATATATTAACACATGAATAATTTTAAATAAATATTTATTTTTTCCAAAATCTCATTTTTCTTAAATGCCGTATTTTAAACCTTCCGAGACCGAATGCTCCTTGCGGAGGTCTGAATCTCGCACTACTAGACCGCGGGTGCACGATGAACCGTACTATCCCTAACGGGTTCCCCAAAGGTGGGTTGTAGTGGCGCTTTGCATAGGTTTAATAAATACTATTCATTTAGGAAAACGGTTTCATAAATTTAAGGTATTTATTTGTAAAAGAGTATAGTTTTCCGTATTTTAGTTGTTAGGGTTTCCTAAGCCAACTAGCCTATTTCTAAGGTCTAAACGACAAGTCATTCGAAACCTCAAATCGCCTCTTCACCGCCAATTGCGGCCCGGTAAGTGCCAGGTAAGTGGGAAGGAACCACAGTAGTGGGCCTAATTAAAAACCACTAGCCTAGACACACTTGCCTAGTCACCACAAAGTCAGTTTAGATAAACGATCGATGTCCATGACATATCGTGCTTTCATTTTGAAAGATTTTATTTAGAATTATGTACAACTTAAAGCTTTCAAGAAAGATTTATAAAGATAATGGTATTTTAGTGAAAAGTCTTGTATTTTCGTATTCTAAGTTTTGACATTATCAATTAAGGATATATTTGTGTGTGTGTAGAGGTAGGTCATTACCTCGTGACTTGTTTTAAGGTTTAGTGAAGTTTTAGAGGTTAAATAGGATGTATTAAACTTGATGGTATTAAAGCGCAAGAATACGGTATTTGAAAACGTTATCATTTCATGTGTGAAAACTCATTTAAATTGATTTCTACAAGTTTATTTATCAAGTTAAACATATTTAGGAGTGAGGGAATTGATTAAACGAAGAAAAATAAACTTCATGGTATTTTTATGAAAAAACACGGTTTTACAAGAAAGCTATCATTTCATGTGAGAAACTTTATTTAAATTGGTTTTTAGGTGATTAATAGTCATCATAGATAGGTTTAGGTATTATGTATTAGGTGACAAGTGGAAATTTATAGAAAAACCGAATCGGAAATCGGTTTGTTCCGATTTCCATCGGGTACCAAAAAGTCGTATTTTCTATTAAAGGAAAAGAGAGATAGAAGATATGGGACTTATGGGTTTGGAAAAACTAAGGAGGCTAAGGAAGTGGTGGTTGTCGGTGTGTCGAAAACGTCGCGAAGGTTCTAGCACGATCGCCGGAATCCGTCGTCGGTTTCGGCAGCGCTTCGCTTCTCGCTCTTTTTCTACGTACCGAGTTCTCTTGAGAATTTGAAAGAGTGGACTTAAAGTTGTAAGGTGAAATAGTATAGGGTAGGGGTGTTTATATAGGGCTAGGCTAGGGTTAGGGTTTGGATTAAAAAATATTTTTAAAAAATATAAAAATTCATTAAAATTTCATTAAATTTAGGATTAAAAGAGGTGTAATGGGAATTTGGTAATAGTTCTGGGAATTTAGAGTATGCAGGGGTATTGACCAAGTCAACACGAATTTTTTTCGTGTTGACGACTCGGCCGACCGGCCGAGTCCGGCCGGCGGCGCCGGCCGAGTCGCCGGCCGACTTGGCCGAGTCGGGTCTCGTTGGGTGTGGTTTCGCCTGGGGGGAATTTTGGTGTACTTCATTTTTTATATACCGCATTAATTTCGTGTGTTATGGCTGTTTGACCGTTTGACTTCCCAAAAATTTAAAACAAAAAGATATAAAAATATGTGGGGCATGGGATTCGAACTCTGGTGGCTTGGTTCAGCAGTGCAAGGTATTATCAATGAGCTACAAGCTCCTTCTTGTAATTATTGTAGGGAAATAGATACTTAAAGTGTTATCGGCAATATTAATACTCCAAGTATACTTCAAATTTGAATCAAATTTAGGTATACAAAAATTGGAGTTGTTACACATCCACTATAATATACAATAATGTCCTCTAGGACATACATATTCCTAACAGTTGCGCTATGCTCAATTGGCTATAACAGCAAGTCTTTGGCCAGGGCTGATGAGATTTACTGATAAGTGTTATTAGTAATTTCTCGAAAGGTTATAAGCCACACATCAGCATGACTTATCAAGTTATTGGAGTCTGAAGATTCACCCCCAGACAAGATATGTGTAACATTTCATAAAATATAAAGTATTATTTTTGGAATTTAATATTAAAATAATATATTTCCCGAAAACTGCCCGATTTGCGAAATTGGGGTTTTCAAAAAATGGTATAAATACATACCAATAATTGTGAAATAATTGGAAATTAAAATTAGTTATTCATTTAAAAATATATTTATCGGATTTGGAATTTTTAAAATTTATTATATGCAGTTTGGATAAAAACCGATTAGTGCACCGATAATCGCGATTAGGCCAAATCCGTGTTTCTACAGTTTTCCATGGCTAGTGCACTATGTCTTATTACATTTGTTTCATTTTCCTACCATGGCTTTTCTTTTCTATGCATGGTTTTGTGTTTTCTTTGAGAAAAGAAAAAGATTAGAAAAGAAAAGAAAAGAAAAGGATTAGAATAATGAGGGATGGGCATGAGAGAGAGAGAGGGTGAGGGGTCTTCCATTGACCAAGACCCATTTATTTCATTCATCATCTTCATATTTCTCTCTCCTTTCTCTCCATGGCTGCCTCACTCCCTCCCCCTCCTCTATCACCTCACAACACACCCCAAAACAACTCAAAACATCATCTCCACTTCATTAAAAGCATGCACAAGATCATCACAAGCACTTTGGACCAAGAAAGTTTGGATTTTAAGCACTTGGGGAAACTCAAGAAAATTCTTGAGTTGCCAAATAAGATACTTTCATCACCATTAGTATTGTATTTGATTCATTTTATCATCTATGTTAGTTTAGAGTGGGTTAAATGAGGTTTAGTGAACTTTGAAAATTCTAAGTTAAGGATTAAGGTTTGAATTGAATCTAAAGGTGAAATTGAGGCTTAATAGTGACCTTAAACCCCTGTAGGGATTGTATATTGGACTGAAACCATAGAGTAAACCCCCAATTAATAAACTTAGAAACCCCGATATCGGAAAATTGTGAGAATTGTGATAGTATTTTGACATCTGCTATGACCCGAGACACCTGAAAATTTTACAGCGATCACAGTGAGTCGTGCAGGCAACCTAGAAGCTACCCTAGAGCCTCGAGACCTTAACTCCTTCACATGACCGCAATTTTAATCATTCTGGCCGCAATTTGCGGCCAGGGTAGGGTGGTTTGGGTCCGTGTTTGGTCCAGGACTTTATCATCAGTAAACTAGACCCCTCCCATATGCAGAATTGGCTAATTTCATCTAGGGTAAAATCTAGAGCTGTTTTCTTAGGTTGCTGCTTTGTTTTGCGACTTCGTTTTAACTTTAGTTTTGGTATTTGTGTTTTATCCCAGTCAGTTGGCATTTGTACGTCGGTATTAGGAGTTGTTGATTATTCTTGCATGCGTAAACTATAGGTTTAAACCTATGTGTGATTCGTGCGACATTTTGGTTTTCGTGCGTGATTTTCGTTTACGATGCTATATGTGTATATATGTAGGTACCCCCACGTGGATTTCAGATGATGAAGAAGAGGATGGCTTCATCGACTTCGGCAAGCAAGGATCAAGGTAAGTAGATCTATATCTACGGGGGAAGTCGGGTGGATGGCATATAGCACCCCTGCAAAGTTTTGGTGGAAACCGATTTATAGAATATGGTTAAGGAAACCTAGATTAGGAAACTATGGATAGGGTTAAAAGGATAGTTATAGATGATATGAATGATAGAATATATGTATTGAGATATGAAGTGAAAGCAATAAGAATATGAAAGGTGAATGTGAATCACGACTTATAGATATGTAGTTACACTAGAATAGTATGAATTTTAGAGTAGTATGACATTTGATGTATATGATAGAATGTATATGTCAGATGACTTGATATGAGATATTAATGTGAGGAAAAGGATATACGAGATGATATGATGACTTGATTGATATGTTGGTATACAGATGCGAGTCGATTGAGATGATTGATACCTTTGCCGGTCCCCTGATATGAGTTTGTTTTGGATGTGACCTGGGACATAGGTATATAGATATATATAAATGTTATGAATCATGAGTGATATGTCATATGAGACGTTAGGTCCGTACCCCTCATTGTCATATAGGATGATAGGATCCCCGATGGTTTAATGCCGCCGTACGATGATTTTCCGTACGTGATGAGTTTGACTCGATGATTGATCCATACCCTTGACTAGAGGATGTCGTACGATGGATTATACCGTACGTGATGTTGTGAGGCTGGATACCTATTGATAGATTCACTCATTCGGTCATGTTGGATACGTATATCTTTTAACATTTACATACGATTCACTTTATGCTACGTTTTTGTCATTCTCATTGCATCATATATATACCTGTGCTACTACACCTACACCATTATCGATGATGCGTATGTTACACTTACACTGATTTGGCTGGGTCACACACTTCATCATCGATAATTGCCATGTCACTACACAGTAGGATTGTTATATCATGATATGACTCCTTGCATAGTTTACTTGCTATAGTTACATATGCACCTGTATATGATGTTGCTTTTCACTTTGGAGAAATTAGGAACCACGGGATATATTTTAAAACTGGATTCATTTAAAAGAGCGGTTTTCCCTAGATATATGCAGATTACTGTTCTGTGTTGCATGATATACGGATATGCTTACATTTCTGTTATATGTCGCATACATCATGCTTTACGATTATACGCATTGACATATGTTGTTTTCATGAGATTTCTTGATTTGAGAACCGTGGTCATTTTAAAAGAAAGTATGTATTGTTTTAAAAACCCGATTTCTCTTGATATGATATTTCAGTGCGTCCACCATGAGTTTTCTCGGTTCTGAGACGTGTGACAGTGATACCCGATTCGAGGAGCTGGATGAGGCCGATTGCGGGTACATGGTGGACCCGGTATGGTACCCCGGGGCGAGAACGAATTTGCTGTGTACTAGACGGTGAGCCTGGCAGAGGGACCACTACCTACCGGTGATTGGTTAGACCTGGCGGTTATCCGGAGGATACCGACCGGAGTCGATAAATGGATGGGGGCCGACCCGTTCTGCCGGAGCTGGAGAGCCGATCCCGCTGACGGAGCCCGTGGGCCAATCCGGACTGACGGAGCCCGAGATATATGAGGATTTACGTGTCGATGCTGGACACGGGTTTCATGATGTTTCGAGTGTCGATGCTGGACACTCAGGTTTCATGATTTTGATGTGTCGCGAGGGAAACATGTTGATTTATATCCTCATACTTTCATGCATATACTTTTATGATATTTACATGCATGATGTCGTTGTGTCATCGGTTGACATGTGGACGAGATCCACATGCATAGGCATTGATTATATGGTTGGATGATTATCTACATGCTGTTAGGCACTGATTACCTTGTTAGCATATATGCAGATACGGTCACCCTAGATATCATAGTATTACCTTCATGATATAGTTGACCTAGGAGTCGTTGTTTATTCGATTTCTACTTGTTGATGTTTTTCTACTCACGAGTTGGCAACCCACCCCCGTTGTGCCACGGTTCTTGCAGGTTGACCGCATAGATCAGTAGCGGCATCACTGGTACACAGTTGCATTCGGGTGTTTTGCTTTGGTAGGTGGGACATTTGCATCGCGCCCACTCTTGTATTTACCATTCATATTGTATCTAGTCAACTCCATCAATCAAACTAGTATTTGTGTAAGTAATGAGACTTAGTGAGACTTATGGTTGCGAGACTTAGAGCGATGGGTTTTCCGCTACTGGTGGTTTGGATGTCTTGCTTATTTCTTTATCTTTTGTGATGAACTTCGCCGTTGGGTGTTGTATACATATATTTATGCTCTGCGTGGTTGTGGATCCGCCGTTTGGCGAAGAGCTAGCTCCCGCTTGGGGATGCCTTTATTATTATCTTGTATTTGTTGTTTTGGATCAAAAAATACAAAGGAGGTGATGCCCAAATTTTTTAAAGTCGAAACATGTTTTTAACTAGTGACACCCACTTGCATTTTTATGTTCCATAGTTTAGGTATTTAGGAAAACTTTTGATTTCATCATACCTTATTTTCAAAACTTCACCTCTTTTATCTTCTTAAAAAGGGTTTAGATTTCTGGCTTTCGGCTTACTTGATTTACATTACGCCTTTAGACGTGGCGTGATTCAAGTGCCGGTCATGAGCAAATATTTTCGAGTCATGACAATATGCGACATATCAGATGAAGAGACCGGACTGTATTGTAAGTGTTGCTTATTGGCTCTACGGGAGTTTGGACAAGTTTGCTTATTGATCTTCTATTCGTTCAATACCTGGGTAGCCGTTACATCTAGCCAGTACCTGTTAGTCATATGTATGCCCTAGAGGCCATTATTGTATATTATAGTGGATGCTTGGACATATATATAGAGGACTTTCTTACTAGACATGATAGTATGCTATCTGGTTGCATTTTATCTTAACTTGTACACTTATATTATTCTGTCTCTCTGATACATGTTGATAAATCCCTTAAGATGTTAGCTTGACTACCAGGACTATGATGCAGATCATACTAGTGGGGCTTGTGTAGTCTGCAAGCACATCCTTTAGCTGTTCCTAGTTGAGGGAGTTTCGAGACAGGGAATCGATATTCCAGAGTAGACTAGTGTGTACGTTTCTTGACCCTGTATGGGGGCGATGGTTTATCCCACAACCATTGGTGTTTGACATCAAAGATTGTACACAGTTTCTCATTAGAGAATGGGTACATCAAACATGACTCGCCAAGAACTCCTAGATGGTACCATACCATTCGTCAGATAGCAGTTCTCTGGTGACACTTATACAGATTAGTATGTAGACCCGAGATCGTAATAGAGTCTTGTGTGGTTCCCACTGTGCTTTGATTTACTCCCTACCACGGCTCAAAGGAGTCGTGAAAACAGGTGGATTTTAGGTACAGTCCCGAGTCACATAGAGGTAATGAGCGATAGGAGGGGTTTCGTCTCTCTCGGTATAGGGAGTTGATGTTGCGCTATGCTCGATTGGCTATAACAACAAGTCCCTGGCCAGGGCTGATGAGATTTACTGATAAGTGTTATCAGTAGTTTCTCGAACGGTTATAGGCCACACATAGGCATGACTTATTAAGTTACTCGGGTCTGACGATTCTACCCCTAGACTTGATATGCGACATATCAGACGAAGAGACCGGACTGTACGATAAGTGTTACTTATAGGCTTCATGGGAGTTTGGGCAAGTTTTCTTGTTGATCTTCTATTCGCTCAATACCTGAGTAGCCATTATGTCTAGCTAGTACCGCTGACGGCTTGTGGGTAACTGATGTGATCATTACCTACTACTGGCGTATTGACGAGTCATTAAAGTCCCATACAGAGGTTTCCTATCTCAAGCGGAACGAAGTAGGGCACATATGTGATATGTGCGAATGCTTGATTAAATACGTGTATGTGATACCGTATTCTAATCTCGCAATATATGATATTAATGACGTTATATGTGATATAACCGTGTTATTGAATCAAGTGTTGATTCGATAAATTGATATACATATAAGTGATATTAATCAGTCATATATGCTATAACCGGATTATTGAATCAAGTGTTGATTTAATAATTTGATATATATATATATATATTTATATATTTGATATATTAATATATATTAACTAATATTAGCTCACTAAGGAATTTCTTCTCTTGAATATATATGTTGATATATATATAATTATGTGATATATATATATATATATATATATTATATTTACTATTGTATCATGGTGATACATAGAACATAGGTGTATGGGACTCACACCAAGCCAAGGATAATGTTGGGTGATTTATATTTAAGGTAAAAAGAAAATTAGTGGAAAATGGGCATGGCTTAAGATGCTTCAAGAAGCCATGACTCATCCCACTAATTTTGTTTTACTCTAGATATTTTATAACCTAACCTTCATCCTTGATCCTGGTTAACTCTCTACAAATATCACTTGAGATATTTTTCTTCACCCTAGTTCAAGGTTCATCTTCTTCTCCTCTTGAAATTTCTTGAAGGAAATAGAAAAAGAGAAATAGTATTCTAAAGTGAGCAAAATTCCTACTTCATCAACCTACTCTCCTCTAGCCCATTAGTGTAGGTTGTTTTCTTCACTAATTCCTTAATTAGTGAAGAGGTAGCTTGAGTTAGAGATTCTTCAAGGTGGATCATCTTCGGCTTCGAAGACGACGAAGCATGCTCGTTCCTTTCACCAAGTGGAGCTTAAGAAGAGTTCGGGGGACCACTACTTGGAGCTAAGGGACTACTACTTAGAGCTTTAGAAGTGAAGGACCGGTTTACAAAGGTTGTATTCTCTATTCACTTAGTGTAAAGCTTGTTTACATGTTTATAAACCCTAATTCTCTAGTTCGATTCTGGGTTAGTATGCTTTAGCACACTAGATTTTTTAAAATTGTATACTCGATGCATGTTTAAACCTAGTAGTGGTGCTATGGCATACTTTCATAGTATCATAGCTAAGCTACAGCATTATGAGTGGTCTAGATGACGTTAAAGTGTTCGATCGAACTTCGAAACCCGGCATTTACCTAGTTTCTATAAAAAAAATTCAAAAGTTGGAAATTTTAAGATTAAAAATATGCAGAAAATCGTGCAGGGTATATAATAGAGCCCCAAGAAATTTGAGGGCCCAACTCGACCACTTGGCAGCAGGACCGTGGCCTAACCTAGGGTTTAGCCGCGGTTGCATGGCAACATTGGTGAGTTGTGGACTTGTGTTTCTTGTGCTGCTCCATAATGATATTTGGCACTTTCTGGGTATTTTTAGTGAGGCTCAAGCTGTTGAAATCTCTGGGATTTATGCGTGTTTGATAATTCGATCGTAATGTTTAACATCGTTTAGATTATATTGATACGTGATACAATATTTAGACCCCACAATAATTAGTCTAGTGAAAACTAGTTTGTGTTTTGTAAATCTAGCAATTTAGTCTCTTTTGATAGATTGCCATGGAGTTTCGATTCAGATCAAAACTCCGTCGCAATCTTGTATAGTACGCGAACACTCGCCGGGTAACACTACTAGATAGCCATGCCCCATAGCCCCGGCCAAGTGACTGTAGGAGAACCCCGTTGCCAAAAGCATCCACTCGGGTGCTCGCGGCCGCGGTGTTTCGCCTAAGTGCACTTCGTCAACAGCATCGGTGGTGCGGCCATCTACTAAACTTCCTGACGAGCATTCGATCAGGTAGTCGGGAATCCTGTTGAATTACCCGACTGGTTATTGAAAAGTTTTTTCAATTCGAGACTAAAAGGCAAGGTTTATTATATTTGGCATGAAATCCGAAGTATGTGATATTTCGGGTTTATGATGTCTAAAGACGTTGCGGATTCTAATTATTGTAGTTTTCATATTTTTTTCTGCGACCGTAAGTGTAATATGCAGTGTATTCCCGATCTCGTTGCTATATGTCAACGATATTTGGGATACGCATATTTACTTACGTTGATGACATGTGATGTTTATGTGTTGCCGTGATATGTTATATTGGATCGTCGTGAATGAATAACCGGGGTTTTTTTACATGAGATGAGAGTTTTTCTATTTTCATTCATGTAAAATTGTATGTAATATTCTTTTATTGGGACACTTCCGGGTTGAGGATGATGTCACCATTGATGTATATTACTTACTTTTCCGCATTAGGATAGACCCAAGGAGGGGAGCACAAGTAACCGGGTTTTAGAGTCCAGTGGGAGTCCATCTCGAGGAGTCGAGACCGGGTCGTCTAACTCTAAAATTGGTAGGGTTGCTTACCGCTCTCGTAGGGGTCTAGAGATGTGGGTTTGGCTATTCATCACGACCGTGGAATCCGTGTTTTCATTACTGGCTTAATTTAAAACATGGACCTCCTAGTATATCCAATATTTCATAAATTGACGTCTACTGCTTGAGTTCTGTGATGTAATCATATAACTGCGTGATACGAATCTTATATATATATATATATATGATATATATAATAAACGTTGCTTGTGTTTTGCACCCGCGCTAGTCCAGCCCCCACTCTGCCGTTAATTAAGTAACCTAACGGTGTATGACGAGGCCCCGTGGCAAATGCGGATGGCATAAGCGTACGTTTTATTTTTGTTTCTTCTATGATATTTAGGAAACATAAATGATGGGACTTCATTAATAAGATTAATGAAAATAAAAGAAACCTAAAAATGTTGTAGAATCAAATTTTTCAAAAAGGTAGCTCTAGTTATTTTTTTGCATAGCTGTATTCCTTTATGAATATCCAGCACTTTATTAGATGAGGAAAGAGCCGAGATCCCTTCACCGGGAATGACCTCTTTAGCAAAAGCTAGCACATGCTACAACCCATCCGGTTTTTTTTGAAAACTACTCGATTTTAAAAGCGGAGCTTAAACCACTCCTTTTTCAAATCACTAGATTCTACAACGATATCAAGTTCATTACATTAAATGTTTTATTCAAAACCAGTCATAGCCCTCCGTCATTTCAAATAAGTGATATTTAGTATTCGTGCTGCGTTTGTTGACCATAGCCAAGGCGTAGTGTACGGTAGCTGATTAGTGCTTATCTACAGCATATGATGCGTTTGGATTAGGGTAGTCGTACGGCTTTGTTGACTATTGCCAAGGGTCATACTGGTGGGTTTAATTCAATCACGAAATTACAAGCTGAAGTTGGCTAGCGCTTATGATTTGTTGACCATAGCCAAGGTCATAAGTTGCTAGGAGTAAAAACAGATATTGGGAATTTCAAGTGTTGAAATTTGCAATGAGATTGCATACCTTCTATGAATTAGTTAGATCCCGATACCCACTGCGAGTAAGAGTTACTCTTGGGAGATTTTTGCACTTTACATTTAGCTGATCCAGTAGGTGTATAAGAAAGGTGTTAATGTGGTTATGCCCCTGTGGAAATGAGGTTATTTAATTAGTTCCATGCGAAAGCATAAGGAGACTTCCTCGGAGTACCAATACCTGCCTGGTAGACGATTGGCGAACTTGTAGGGTGTAATTAATCCCGGCTAATCTTACCTTTTAAGGTTTGAAGGAAGATTTGATAAAAACAGTAGGAGCCATCCTGATTAGATAAGATAATAACCAATCTAATCATGCAAGAGCGCAAGTTAAAGTGTTTTCTTCTCTCTCTCTCTCCAGGTAGAGACCATGACATGCCTTAATCAAGATAATAATATGGATGTATTGACCGAATCTGCTTATTATACTGAGCTGGGAAACTTTGGTTTCGCTCTGTCTTATGATTGTTATAAGTCTGAGCAAGGAATAGGGGAATATCCGGATTCCCATGCAACTCGAACGAAGAAAGAGCATGATGATGCATCTTCTTCGGGTGTGTTCGTTACCGAGAACTGTTTCTCAGTATGCTCTACGTCCTGGGTATTGGATACCGGATCAGGATCCCACGTTTGTAATATGTTATATGGGTTAAGAAGAAGTAGAGAACTGGGAAAGGGTGATAAGTCTCTCATAGTAGGGAATGGTGCAGTTGTTAAAGCCAAAGCAGTTGGCGAATATCACCTTGTATTACTAAATGGTAATACATTGATTTTGAACGACTGTTATTTCGTACTAAAATTGATGTGCAATATAATATCAATTTATTTATTAGATAAAGAAGAATATAATTTTATACTAGAGATAATGTTATGAACATTTTTTTAAATCAAGTGTTGATTCGTTTGGTACGTTACATAACGGTATATACGTTCTAAATCAAACCACGGTTCTAAATATACATAACACACACAAGAGGAAAAGTTCAGAAATGAATGGATCGTTCTTGTGGCACTGTAGACTTGGTCATATCAATGCGCCAGACTGGCAAAGTTGCATAAGGATAGATTTTTGAATCCGTTCTAATTTACATCTTATGAAACTTGCGAATCATGTCTCAAAGTCAAAATGACAAAAACTCCGTTTACTGGACACGGAGAAAGAGCTACTGAACTCTTGGGACTAATATATAGTGATGTATGCGGTCCTATGTCTACACATGCCAGGAATGGTTCTTCGTACTTTATTACATTCACCGATGATCTCTCAAGATTCGGACATGTGTTCTCGTTGAAACACAAATATGAAGCTTTCGAGAAATTCAAGGAATACAAGTACGAAGTTGAGAACCAGACGGGTAAAAGTATTAAAATTCTTCAATCTGATCGGGGAGGAGAATACTTGAGCACGGAATTCCGTGACTATTTAAAAGAGAATGGGATTCTCTCTCAGCTTACTCCTCCGTATACACCACAACACAACGGTATATCGGAGCGGAGGAATCGCACCCTATTAGATATGGTGCGCTCTATCATGAGTATTGCTGAGTTACCTATTTCCTTTTAGGGTTATGCACTTGAGACAGGTACATACCTATTGAATAAGGTTCCGACCAAATCCGTGCCTACCACTCTATATGAGATATGGAATAGGAAGAGACCATCTCTTAAATGAGTTAAGATATGAGGTTGTCCGGCCTATGTCAAAAGGCAAAATCCGGACAAGCTCGAGGCAAGATCTGTTTTGTGCAAGTTTGTGGGATATCCAAAGGATTCATATGAATATATCTTCTACCATACTGAGGAACAAAAGGTGTTTGTTTCTCAACATGCCACCTTTTTAGAAAAGGAATTTCTTTTGAAAGAAATTAGTGGTAATGAGGTAGAACTGGAAGAAGTTCCAGCTACACAAACTATAACTGATGATTTGGTAGAACCGGAGGATTCAATAGTCCCTGACGAACCTCAGCCGTTCCGCAGATCTAGTAGGGTTCATCATCAACCTGAAAGATACTACGGTTTTCTCATAGACGGTGGGAGCGAGGATTGCATCATGGAAGATGATGACCCAACTAGTTTTGAACTGGCCATCACAAGTGGGGAATCTGTGAAATGGCTGGATGCAATGCGATATGAGATGGAATCCATGTACACCAACAAAGTATGGACTTTGGAAGTTGCTCTTGAAGGGGTAAAACCCATTGAGAGCAAGTGGATATTTAAGAAGAAACTTGGTGTAGATGGAAGGGTTGAGACCTTCAAAACTAGACTTGTTGCTAAAGGTTTTCACCAATGACCAGATGTCGATTATGATGAAACCTTCTCTCCAGTAGCTATGCTTAAGTCCATCAGGATCCTACTTGCCATTGCTGCATACCATGATTACGAAATCTGGCGAATGGACGTCAAGACCTCTTTTCTAAATGGTGATTTAGAAGAGAGAGAGTGCATGATACAGCCAGAGGGCTTCGTATATAGTGGGAGCAGCGAAAAGGTATGCAAGCTGCTTAAATCAATCTATGGATTAAAGCAGGCATCGCGGAGCTGGAACATCTAATTTGATATGGCGGTCAAAGAATTTGACTTCATCAAAAATGTAGATGAACCTTGTATATATAAGAAGGTTGTAGAGAGTAAGCTTGTCTTCCTCGTATTGTACGTGGATGACATACTCTTAATAGGAAACGATGTTCCTATGCTACACTCGGTCAAACTCTTCTCATCATAAAAGTTCTCCATGAAAGATCTAGGTGATGCCTCCTACATCCTGGGGATTAAGATCTATAGAGATAGATCTAAACGGATGTTGGGATTTTCCCAATCCAGGTACATTGACACCATACTAAAAAGGTTTAGTATGGAAGATTCTAAGCGTGGTAATTTACCCGCTTGATCAGGAATCACTCTCTCTAAAGAGATGTCTCCCAAGACTGATTTGGAGAGGGCTCGCATACAAGGGATACCCTATGCTTCTGCAATTGAGTCCATCATGTACGCGATGTTATGCACCAGACCGGATGTAGCTTACGCACTTAGTGTAGTAAGTAGGTATCAATCGGATCCTGGGAAGAAGCACTGGACATCTGTGAAGAACATTCTTATGTACTTGAGAAAGACTAAAGAAATGTTCTTGGTGTATGGTAACGGAGAACTCCAGGTGGAGTCCTTTACCGATTCAAGCTTCCAGAGTGATAAGGACGACAGTAAGTCGGTCTCGGGTTTTATCTTCATCCTCAATAGAGGGGCGGTATGTTGGAAGAGTTCCAAGCAAGATACCATGGCAGACTCGACGATGGAGGCTGAATACATCGCTGCCAATGATGCTGCCAAAGAGGCTGTCTGGATGGAGAAGTTCATAGCTAAACTTGGTGTGGTTCTATCCATTGAGGATCCAATACCCTTGTATTGTGATAACAATGGAGCTGTGGCTTTGGCCAAGGAACCCTGGTCCCATCAGCGATCCTGACATATTCTTAGGCGGTATCACCTGATCCGGGAGATAGTTGATCGCTAGGAGATCGAGATCAGGAGAGTTGACACGAAGGACAACACAGCGGATCCACTCACGAAGGCCCTCCCCTAGACGCAATTTGAGAGACTTTTTGGGATGTTGGGTATGCGATACTACAACAACTGGCCTTAGTGCATGTAGGAGATTGTTAGTCATATGTATGCCCTAGAGGCCATTATTGTATATTATAGTGGATGCTTGGACATATATATATATATAAAGGAATTTCTTGCTCGACATGATAGTATGCTATTTGGTTGCACTTTATCTGAACATGTACACTTATATTATTTTGTCTCTCTGATACATGTTGATAAAGCCCTTAGGATGTTAGCTTGACTACCAGGACTAAGATGCAGATCATACAAGTGAGGCTTGTGTAGTCCACAAGCACATCCTTTAACTATTACTAGTCGAGGGATTATCGAGACAGGGCATCGATATTCCAGAGTAGACTAGTGTGTACGTTTCTTAACCCTGTATGGGGGTGATGGTTGATCCCACAACTATTGGTGTTTGACATTAAAGATTGTACACAGGTGCTCATTAGAGAATGGGTACACCGAACAGGACTCGCCGAGAACTCCTAGATGGTACCATACCTATCGTTAGACAGAAGTTCTCTGGTGACACTTTTACAGGTTAGTCTTTAGACCCAAGATCGTCATAGAGTCTTGTGTGGTTCCCACTGTGCTTTGATTTCCTCCCTACCACGGCTCAAAGGAGTCATGCAAACAGGCGGATTTTGGGTACAGTCCTGAGTCACATGGAGGCAATGAGCGATAGGAGGGGTTTCTTCTCTTCCGGTATAGGGAGTTGATGTTGCGCTATGCTCGATTGGCTATAACAGCAAGTCCCTGGCCAGGGCAGATGAGATTTACTGATAAGTGTTATCAGTAGTTTCTCGAACGGTTATAGTCCACACATCGGCATGACTTATCATGTTACTGGGGTCTGACGATTCTACGCCTAGACTTGATATGCGACATATCAGACGAAGAGACCGGACTGTACGGTAAGTGTTACTTATAGGATTAATGGGAGTTCGGACAAGTTTGCTTGTTGATCTTCTATTCGCTCAATACCTAGGTAGCCGTTACACCCAGCTAGTACCGCTGACGGCTTGTGGGTAACTGATGTGATCATTACCTACTACTGGCGTATTGACGAGTCATTAGAGTCCCACACAGAGGTTTTCTAGCTCAAGCAAAACGAAGTAGGGCACAAATGTGATATGTGCGGATGATTGATTAAATATGTGTATGTGATACCATATTCTAATATCGCAATATATGATATCGATTAGGTTATATGTGATATAACCGGGTTATTGAATCAAGTTTTGATTCATTAAATTGATATACATATAAGTGATATTAGTCGGTCATATATGATATAACCGGATTATTGAATCAAGTGTTGATTTAATAATTTGATATATATATATATATATTTATATATTTGATATATTAATATATATTAACTAATATTAGCTCACTAAAGAATTTCTTCTCCTGAATATATATATAATTATATGATATATATATATATATATATTATATTTACTATTGTATCATGGTGGATGATATATAGAACATGGGTGTATGGGACTTACACCAAGCCCAGGATAATGTTGGGTGATATATATTTAAGGTAAAAAGAAAATTAGTGGAAAATGGGCATGGCTTAAGATGCTTCAAGAAGCCATGACTCATCCCACTAATTTGTTTTACTCTAGATATTTTATAACCTAACCTTTATCCTTAGCCAAGGTTAACTCTCTACAAATATCACTTGAGATATTTTTTTTCACCCTAGTTCAAGGTTCATCTTCTTCTCCTCTTGAATTTTCTTGAGAGAAAAAGTAAAAGAGAAATAGTATTCTAAAGTGAGCAAAATTACTACTTCATCAACCTACTCTTATCTAGCTCATTAGTGTATGTTGTTTGCTTCACTAATTTCTTAATTAGTGAAGAGATAGCTTGAGTTAGAGATTCTTCAAGGTAGATCATCTTCGTCCTTGAAAACGACGAAGCATGCTCGTTCTGTTCACTAAGTGGAGCTTAAGAAGAGTTCGAGGGACCACTACTTTGAGCTAAGAGACTACTACTTGGAGCTTTAGAAGTGAAGGACCGGTCTACAAAGGTTCTATTCTCTATTCATTTAGTGTAAAGCTTTTTACATGTTTATAAACCCTAATTCTCTAGTTTGAATTTAGGTTAGTATGCTTTAGCACGCTAGATTTTTTATAATTGTATACTCGATACATGTTTAAACCTAGTTGTGGTGCTAAGGCATGAAAGTATGTCTTAGCACCACTACTAGGTTTCCAGAAGCATCAAGTATGCAATTTTAAAAAATCTAGTGGGCTAAGCTATACTAACCTAGAATCGAACTAGAGATTAGGGTTTGATAGCATGTAAACAAACTTTACACTAAGTGAAAAGGCAATACAACCTTTGTAGACCGGTTCTTCACTTCTAAAGCTCCAAGTAGTAGTCCCTAGAACTCTTCGTAGGCTCCGCTTGGTGAAAGGAACAAACTTGCTTAAGGATCTTCGAGGCCGAAAATGATCCACCTTGAAGAATCTTTAACTCAAGCTCCCTCTTCACTAATTAAGGAGTTAGTGAAGGAAACAACCTATAATAAAGGGATAGTTTGGTATAGATTGATGAAGTAGGACTTTTTCTCACTTTAGAATTCTATTTCACTTTTTCTTTTTTCACTCTAGAAAAATCAAGAGGAGGAAGAAGATGAACTACTAGTGAACTAGAGTGAGGATAATATCTCAAGTGATATTTGTAGAGAGTTAACCATGGCTTAAGATAAATGGTTGGGTTTAAAAATATCTAGAGTAAAGCAAAATTAGTGGAACGAGTCATGGCTTCTACATGCTTCTATATGCTTCTACAAGCATTGTAAGCCATGCTCATTTCCACTCATTTTGTTTTTCTTTTTACAATTAATTTACCCAAATTATCTTCAGTTTTGTGTGAGTCTCATATACCCATGTTCTATGTATCATCCACCATGACACAATAGTGTGTACACAACACACATTACATAAATATATATATCAACATATATATTCAAGAGAAAAAATTCTTTAGTGAGCTAATATTAGTTAATATATATTAATATATCAAATATAAATATATATATCAAATTATTAAATCAACACTTGATTTAATAATCCGGCTATATCATATATGACCGACTAATATCTTTTACATGTATATCAATTTATCGAATCAACACTTGATTCAATAACCCGGTTATATCACATATAACCGACCGATATTATATATCGTGAGATTAGAATACAGTATCACATACACGTATTTAATCAAGGTCCCGCATATATCACATATGTGCCCTACTTCATTTCGCTTGAGCTAGGAAACCTTTGTGTGGGACTCTAAAGAGTCGTCAATACGCCAGCAGTAGGTAATGATCACATCAGTCACCGACAAGCCATCAACAATACTAGCTGGACGTAACGGCTACCCAGGTATTGAGAGAATAGAATATCAACAAGCAAGCTTGTCCAAACCCCCGCAAAGCCTATAATCAACACTTACAGTACAGTCCGGTCTCTTCGTCTGATATGTCGCATATCAAGTCTAGGGGTGGAATCGTCAGACCCCAGTAACTTGATAAGTCATGCCAATCTGTGGCCTATAACCATTCGAGAAACCACTGATAACACTTACCAGTAAATCTCATCAGCCCTAGCCAGGGACTTACTGTTATAGTCAATCGATCATAGCGCAACATCAACTCCCTATACTGGGAGAGACGAAACCCCACCTATTGCTCATTATCGCCATGTGACTCGGGACTATACCCAAAATCCACCTGTTTGCACGACTCCTTTGAGCCGTGGTAGGGAAGCAATCAAAGCACAGTGGGTACCATACAAGACTCTATGAGGATCTCGGGTCTACAGACTAATCTGTACCAGTGTCACTAGAGAACTGCTATCTGACGTTAGGTATCGTACCATCTAAGAGTTCTCGGCGAGTCCTATTCGGTGTACCAATTCTCTAATGAGCACCTGTGTACAATCTTTGATGTCAAACACCAATAGTTGTGGGATCAACCATCGCCCCCATACAGGGTCAAGAAACGTACACACTAGTCTATACTGGAATATCGATGCCCAGTCCAAAAGTGTTTGCTAACACCACGATAGGATTTAAACGGGCATCACACATGCAATTTTAAATTTTTTTAGGTGCTAATCAATACTACATAAGGATCAAACTAGACTATTAGGGTTTCTAACTATGATATCATAAACTATACAAAGAGATGGATGGCTACAACCTTTGTAGACCGTGTCCTTCTCTTCTAAAGCTCGGGTTGAGGTCCACGCGACTCCACTAGGCTCCACTTGAAGGTTGAACAAACTTGCTTCGATGACCTTCGTGCCGAAGATGATCCACCCGAAGTCCGTTAATCCAAGCTACCTATTCACTAAACTCTTTAGTGAAGGAAACACACTGCACCAAAGAGATAATCTAGTGTAGGATGGTGAAATAGGGGTTTTGTTTGCTCACTAGTGTTCTCACAAGTTCAAGGGTTCACAACTCATATGAGGGATTGAGCATGGATGTGGAGGTGAAGAAGATGGAGAGAGCTAGAGAGCAATTCATCACATGAGCTCTCAAGTGAAGAAAATAACTCAAGTCAAGAATGAAGTGTGTCATGATCTAGCATGGCTCACACATTATTGAAGCAAACAATTTTTAACACTTAAAAATTGTAACCATGCTTAAATAGTGCAAGCAAATGAATATAATATAGAATAAGCCATACTATGTTCCATACCACAAAAGTCTCCCTATTTTCCACCTCAATTTCTATTTTCTAAAATTATAAAATCCATGCCATGCTTCATATAATATATATATTTATATATTAATATATATATATTATGAAGAATAATTAGTGAGCTATAATATTAGTTAATATACAACTATATCAAATATAAATATATATCATATTATTAAATCAACACTTGATTTAATAATCTGGTTATATCACATATAACCGACTAATATCATTTATCTGTGCATCACATTATCAAATCAACACTTGATTCAATAATCCGATTATATCACATATAACCTAACTGATAACAAATAGCCGCCAGATTACAATACGGTATCTCATACTCGTATATAATCAGGCCTTCGCAAATATCAACATATGTGCCCTACTTCGTTTTGCTTAAACTAGGAAACTTCTATTTGGGACTCTAAAGACTCGTCAATACTCCAACAGTAGGTGATGATCACATCAGTCACCCACAAGCCGTCAGCGGTACTAGCTGGACGTAATGCTACCCAGGTATTGAGCGAATAGAAGATCAACAAGCAAGCTTGTCCAAACTCCCGTGAAGCCTATAAGTAACACTTACCGTACAGTCCGATCTCTTCGTCTGAGGGTGGAATCGTCAGACCTCAATAATTTGATAAGTCATGCCGAAGTATGGCCTATAACGGTATGAGAAACTACTGATAACACTTACCAGTAAATCTCATCAATGGCCCTGGCTAGGGACTTCCTGTTATAACCAATCGAACATAGCGCAACATCAACTCCCTATACCGGGAAAGACGAAATCCCTCCTATCGCTCATTGCCTCCATGTAACTCGGGAATATACCAAAAATCTACCTATTTGCACGACTCCTTTGAGTCGTGCTAGGGAGGAAATCAAAGCACAGTGGGAACTACACAAGTCTCTATGACGATCTCAGGTCTACAGACTAACCTGTACCGGTGTCACCAGAGAACTGCTATCTGACGATAGGTATAGTACTATCGAGGAGTTCTCGGCGAGTCCTGTTCAGTGTACCCATTCTCTAATGAGCACCTGTGTACAATCTTTGATGTCAAACACCAATGGATATAGGATCAACCATCATCCAATACAGGGTCAAGAAACATAGACACCAGTCTACTCTGGAATATCGATGCCCTGTCTCGATATTCCCTCGACTAGGAACAATTGAAGGATGTGCTTGTGGACTACCCAAGTCCCAGTAGTATGATACGCATCATAGTCCTGGTAGTCAAGCCTACATCCTAAGGGCTTTATCAACATGTATATGAGTGACAATATAATAATACCAGTGAACATGTTAAGATAAAGGCAACCAGATAGCATACTATCATGTCGAGCAAGAAAGTCCTCCATATATATGTCCAAGCATCCAATATCATACAATAATGGCCTCTAGGACATACATATCACTAACACTGTCTCGATACTCCCTTGACTAGGAACGGTTAAAGGATGTGCTTGCGGACTACACAAGCCCCACTAGTATGATTTGCATCATAGTTCTGGTAATCAAGCTAACATCCTAAGGGCTTTATCAACATGTATCAGAGAGACAGAATAATATAAGTGTACATGTTAAGATAAAGAGCAACCAAATAACATACTATCATGTCGAGCAAGAAATTCCTCTATATATATGTCCAAGCATCCACTATATCATACAATAATGGTCTCTAGGGCATACATATTTCTAACAACTTTCAGTACCGCTGACGGCTTGTTGGTATCTGATGTGATCATTACCTACAGCTGGCGTATTGACGAGTCTTTATAGTCTCACATAGAGGTTTCATAGCTCAAGCGAAACGAAGTAGGGCACGTATGGAGATATGTGCGAAAGCTTGATTAAATATGAGCATATGATACTATATTCTAATCTAGCGATATTTGATATTAGTCAGGTTATATGTGATATAACCGGATTATTGAATCAAGTGTTGATTCAATGATTTGATTAATATATGTGTGTGTGTGTGTGTGTGTGTGTGTGTGTGTGTTTATATATTTGATATTGGCCGGTTATATATGATATAACCGGATTATTGAATCAAATGTTGATTTAATGACTAATATTGAATATTAACCAGTTATATATGATATAACCGGATTATTGAATTAAGTGTTGATTTAATAATTTGATATACATATATATATTTGATATTAGCTGGTTATATATGATATAACCGGATTATTGAATCAACTGCTGATTTAATAATTTGATATATATATATATATATATATATATATATATATATATATAAACTAATATTAAGCTCATTTAAGATTTTCTTATCCTTATATATATTTATATATATGTGATATGTAAATATATGTATTTAAATTGTATCATAGTTGATGATACATAGAACTAGGATGTATGAGAATCACACAAAAGGAAAAGATGAGTAGATAAAGATTTATATTTATGAATTAAAGATTTACAAGAATGAGTCATGGTTTGGGTGCTTGTAGAAGCATGTAGAAGCCATGACTCACCTTGTAATCTTGTTTTATTCATAGAAATTTATGTTTTTCCTAACCTCATCTTATCCTCAAGGGTTCATTCTCAAGTTCAATCCAAGTTCATCTTCTTCATTCTCTCCTCTCTAGAATTTTCTTGAGTTGAGAAAAAGAAAAAGAGAAAAATATTTTTACTGAGCAAATCTCCTACTTTATCAACCTACACTAATCTAGCCCATTAGTTTAGGTTGTTAACTTCACTAATACCTTGATTAGTGAAGTGTGAGCTTGAGTGAGAAAGAATTCAAGATGGATCATTTTCGGCAACGAAGACAAAAAGCAAGCTCGATCCTTTCTTCAAGTGGAGCCTCAAAAAGAGTTCTAGGGACTACTACTTGGAGCTTTATAAATGAAGGACTAGACTACAAAGGTTGTAGACTCATTTCACTTAGTATAGAATCTTGTTTGCTAACTATAAAACCCTAATTCTCTTGTTTAGTATACTTAGACCTCTCGATTTTTTAAAATTGTATACTTGATGCTCATATAAAACTAGTAGAGGTGCTAAGACATACTTTCAAATTTCTGGTCTGCTTGAGCCATTACCAATCCTAGAATGGAAATGGCAGCACATTACCATGGACTTCGTGACTACTCTCCCTCGCAGCACGAAGGGTAACGACGCAATTTGGGTTATTGTGGATCGACTCATCAAGTCGGCTCACTTTATTCCATTTCGAGTTGGCCAGTCAACCGAGACGTTGGCAAGGAAATACAAGGAGGTGAGTATAAATCTAAAGTAAGATTTAAACCTTCAAGATATACCATACTTGATACCCATAAACCCATGCAGGAGATCATGATATTACATGGAGTACCTTTTTTCATCGTCTCCGATCGTGATACAAGGTTCTGTTCATAATTTTGGCAAAGTCTGCAAACTAGCCTGGGAACGAGTCTGAATTTCAGTATGGCGTATCATTCACAAATAGACGGACAATCCGAGCGAACAATTCAGATATTAGAAGATATGCTGAGTGCCTGTATGTTAGACTTCGGAGGTTCGTGGGAATATCACCTACACCTTGTGTAGTTTTCATACAACAACAGCTATCAGGCCAGTATTGGAAAGGCACCTTTTGCAGCACTCTACGGACGAAAGTGTCATTCCTCGCTAAGTTGGGACGACGTTAGCGATCTTAAACTCCTTGAGCCAGAGATGATCGTGGCAACTGTAGATGTGGTTTACACAATCAGGGCAAAGATATGCATAGCCCAAGACCAACAGAAGCATTTGGCAGATGCAAAGCGCCGACACTTGAAGTTCCAACCCGGAGAACTTGTATTCTTGAAGATCTCGCCAAATCAAAGAGTGATACGTTTTGTCAAAAGGGGTAAATTAAGTCTAAGATACATAGGACCGTTCGACATGTAGGGTTCCTAGGCACACTAATGAGGTCTCACAAGTGATCAAACATGCCCAATTCAACTTTTTTTCATGTGCCTACAAACCCTAATACGGATCGTTAACTAGAAGTATAGGCGATGCAAGCAAGTAAACTACTTTATTGCTAAAGGAAAAAGGCTACAACCTTTGTAGATCCGGTCCTCCACCTCCTTGGCTCCGCGTAGACGTTCCTCCGCTGTACCAATCGGAATCCTAGACTCTTGCGGTGGTTTCATCGGAGAAAAGATCGGGCTAGGTCGCCGACTTCGATGCCGAGGATGATCTACGTCGAGGCAACTCAAGATCAAGCTCCAACTTCACCAAGTCATGAAACTTGTGAAGAAAACACCCTATACTACTTGGCAAGTGGTAGAGGATGAAGAAATAGGAAGTGGGTTCACTTTAGAATTGGATTTCTCACTCTTTTTCTCATGTTGCCATTAATGGAGGCAAGGTTTATTCTTTTTTTTTAAGAAGAAGAAGAAGAAGAAAGAATATGATAAGTATATTTAAAATAGAAAACAAAATGATACTTATCATAATCTCAACCATAGTTAGGTGTAGAGAATTAACTAAGGTTAGGTTGAATGGTTAGGAAACAAAAATGGTGGACTTATTCAAAGCTTCATGAAGCTTCAACTAGCAAACAAAGAAAGCCACCATGATTTATTTATCTTTCAAAAATGAATAAATAAATAAATGAAAAGATAAGTAAATCAAAACCCTAACCATTAACATAACCATGGTTTAATTCTTTACACAAACCCAAGTTTGCATGTATCATCAAACATGATACAAACAAGTGCACAAAAGTATATCACATATACAACTTGTGTATTTCAAGAGAGAAAATCCATTTAAAGTGAACAAATACTAGTTAATGCAAACTAATATATCAAATATATAATTATGCATTAAATCATTAAATCAATACTTGATTTAACGATCCGGTCATATCGCATATAACCGACTAAGATCCAATGTATCGGCTTATCGAATCAATCCTCGATTCGATAACTAGGTTATATCACATACAACCATTCGATACATTCATCGCGAGAATAAAATACGGTATCACATACACGCATTATTCTCGGTCCCGTACATATCTCATATGCGCTCCTATTTAGGACTCTAAAGACTCGTCAATACGCCGGCAGCAGGTGATGATCATATCAAACACCCACAAGCCGCAAGCGGTCTGCTAAACATAACGGCCACCCGGGTATTGAGCGATCAGAAGATCGACGAGCAAGCCCGCTCACACTCCTGTGAATCCAACCAGTAACACTTACCGTACAGTCCGGTCTGTTCGTCTGATATGTCGCATATCTCGCCTAGGGGTGGTAAACGTCAGACCCCAGTAGCTCGATAAGTCATGCCGATATAAGGTCCATAACATGTATGAAACTACTGATAACACTTACCAGTAGATCACTGCAACCCTGGCCAGGGATTTCCAGTTATGGCCAGTCGAGCATAGCGCAACATCAACCCCCAATACCGGGAGAGACGAATCCCCTCCTATCGCTCATTGCCTCCATGTGAATCGGGACTGTACCCAAAAATCACCTGTTTGCACGACTCAGTAGAGTCGTGATAGGGTGGAAATCAAAGCACAGTAGGAGACACACAAGACTCTATGACGATCTCGGGTCAACAGACTAAGTTGTACCAGTGTCACTAGAGAACTGCCATCTGACGTGAGGTATAATACCATCTGGGAGTTCTCGGCGAGTCCGTTCAGTGTACCCAGTCTCCACTGAGCACCCGCATACCATCACTGATGTCAAACACCAATGGATATGGGATCATCCATCGCCCATCACATGGGTCGAGAAGATATACGCTAGTCTACTCTGGAATATCGATGCCCCGTCTCGATATTCCCACGACTAGGAACATTGAAGGATGTACTCATAGACTACCCAGGCCCCACTAGTATGATCTGCATCATAGTCCTGAAAGTCGAGTACACATCCTAAGGGCTTTATCAACATGTAACAGAGAGACAGAAAGTATACATGTTAAGATAAAGAGCAACCAGATAGCGTACTATCATGTCGAGCAAGAAAGTCCTACCTATATATGTCCCAGCATCCACTACAATATACATCCAATGTACAGTAATGGCCTCTAGGGCATACATATAACTAACAATCTCCCACTTGCACTACGGCCATCTGTAGCAGTAGTTGTAGTATCTAATACTCAACCATCCCCTAAAAGTCTCTCTTTGGGAAAAGGCTTTCGTGAGTGGATCCGCCGTGTTGTCCTCTGAGTCGACTCTCCTAACCTCGATCACCCTGGAGATCAACTATCTCCATGATCAGGTGATGCTTCCTCAGAATATGTCTGGGTCACTGATGGGACCACGGTTCACGGGCCAAAGCCACACTTCCATTGTCACACAATGGTAGGAGCCTAGTTCATCTTATGAACCAATATACACCCAAACTGCCTCTTTGGTAGTATCTTTAATAGCGATGTTACCAGTTACCAGCCTTTATCATCTAGTTTGCCACGGTATCTAGCTTGGAACTCTTCCAACATACAGTCCCTTTACTGAGGGTAAAGACAATGCCTGTGATTGACATTCAGTCGTCTTTATCACCTTGGAACGTTTCCAGTGATTCTCCCCAGGATCGATTGATACCATTTCACTACATCTAGTGAGAATCCTAGCATCCAATTACATCTATCTCATAGATGAAAACTCAGGATTTAGGAGGTATCACTTTGATCCTATTGGAGAATCCTTGTGATAAGCGGAGATTGACCGAGCGTAGTATAGGAAACTCTTTTCCTATCAAGAGTATGTTGTCTACGTACAATACGAGGATAACCACCTTACTCTCTACTACCGTTTTGTATATACAAGGTTCATCTACCATTTTGATGAAGTCAAACACTTCCACTACCACATCAAAACAGACGTTCCAACTCCGCGATGCCTGCTTTATTTTGTAAAGCAACTTGCATACGTTTCCGCTGCTCCCACTGTTTACGAAGCCCTCTGGCTGTGTTCTTATAGACGTTCTCTTCTAAATCATTATTTAGAAAAGTTGTCATGGCACCCAACCACCAGATATCGTAGTCATGGTATGTAGCAGTGGCAAGTAGGATATGGATGGACTTAAGCAAAGTCCCTGGAAAAGGTTTCATCATTATCCACACCTGGTTGATGACTAAAACCTTTAACAAGTCTAGCTTTGAAAGTCTCAACTTTTCCATCTACACCAAGTAATCTTCTCAAGATATACTTGCTCCTGATGGGGATTTAACCCTTCATGTATACTAAACAAAGTCCATACATTGTTGGTGTATATGGATTCCATCTCAGATCGCTAAGCATCCAGCCATTCTTACAGAGTCCCTACTCTTGATGGCCTGCTCGAAACTAGTTAGGCCATCATCTCATGATGTAATCCTCGCTCCCACTGTCATTGAGAAACCGAAGTATCTCTCAGGCAGGTGAGGAACCCTGCCAGATCGGCGGAGAGGCTGAGGTTCGTCGGGGACTATAGAATCCTTTGGTTCTGTCAAATCATCAGCTGCAGTTTTGTATAGCTGGAACCTTTCCAGTTCTACAGAACTGACCCTGCCTCGATTTTGTCCGGATTTTGCTTTTAACACAGGCCGGACAATCCCAAATCTTAACTTACTTAAGAGATAGGCTCTTCCCATACCATATCTTATATGGAGTGGTAGGCACTGATTTGAATCGAACCCTATTCAATAGGTATGCAACTTCATAAGTGCATAACTCCCTAAAAGGAAATAGGAAACTCAATAGTACTCATCATAGAGCGCACCATATCATATAGGGTGTGATTGCTCCGCCCCGATATACCATCGTGCTATGGTGTATACGGAGGAGTAATGCTGAGAGAGAATCTCATTTTCTTTTAGAATACTCCAGGAATGCCATGCACAAGTATTCTCCTCCCTGATCTCATCATAGGACATAATACTTATACCCGGTTATTGGTTCTCTACTTCTAACTTATATTCTGTGAATATCTCAAAAGCTTCGGGCCTATGTTTCAACAGGAACATATGTCTGAATCTTGAGAGATCATCAGAGAACGTAATGAAGTACAAAGAACCGGTCCTAGCATGTGTAGACAGGAGACCTTACATACATCATCATGTATCAGTCCCAAGAGTTCATTAACTCTTTCTCTGTTCCCAATAAGCAGAGCTATGGTCATCTTAATTTTGTGACATGACTGGCAAGTTTCACAAGATGTAAATTCAAACTAATTTAAATATGCATCTAAAATATAACTTCAGCTAGTCGGGTCGCATTGATATGACCTAGTCTATAATGCCTCAAGAAGGATTCGTTCATTTCTGAACTCTTCTTCTTGTGTGTGTTCTGTATACTAGGAACTGTAGTTTTATTTAGAACATCAATGCTTTTAGATAACGTGCCTGAACCGATCAACTTTTGATATAGGAAATGTTCAAAACATTGTCCATCAATACAAAATTTTATCATTTCTTTACTAATAAAGAGACTGATATGATTTTGTATATCAGGTTCGGTATCTAATAACATTCATTCAGAATCAATGTATTTTGGTAATACAGGGTTACAGTGACCAACAGACTTGGTTGCAACACTTGCCCCGTTTTCTGTCTCATGAAACTTATCACCCGTTCTCAGTTTTCTACCTTTCTGTAGCCCTATGTAACAGATTACATATCTGGGATCCTGATCCGGTATCAAATACCGAGGATGCAGAGGATACTGAGAAACAGTTCTTTGTAATGAACACACCCGAAGGAGATGCATCATATGTACTTTCTTCGTTTGGGCAGTATAGGAATTCTGGTATTCCCCTATTTCCTGCTCGGTCTTATAACAATTATAAGTTGGAGCGGGACCAACGTTTCCCAGCTCAGTATAACAAGCGGGTTCGGTCAATACATCCATATTATTATCTTGATTAAGGCGTAATATGGTCGCTACCTGGAGAGAGAGAGAAGAAAACACTCTGCGTGCGCTCTAGCAAGATTAGATTGGTTATTTATTTGATCTAATCAGGATGGCTCCCACTGTTTTTATCAAATCTTCCTTCAAACCCTAAAAGGAAAGACTAGCCGGGATTAATTACACTCTACAGGTTCGCCAATCTTTCAGCCAGGCCAGTGTCGGTACTTTGAGGGAGGTTCCCCGTGCTTTCGCACGGACCTAATTACAGTAAACCTCGTTTTCCCAGAGGCGTAACCCCGTTGACACTTTTCTAGACACCTACTTGATCGGCTAATTGTAAAGTGCAAAACTCTCCCAGGAGTAACAATTACTCGCAGTGGGTATCGGGATCCAACTATCGTATAGAAGGTATGCAATCTCATTGCAAATTTCAACACTTGAAACTCCCGATAATGATTTTTACCCCTAGCACCTATGACCTTAACTATGGTCAACAAATCATAAGTACTAGTCAAGTTCTACCCATCATTTCGTGATTAATTAGACCCACCCACATGACCCTTAACTAAGGTCAACAAAGTCACGCGACTGTCCTAACTAATCGCATCATATGCGGTGTAGGAAGACATCACTTAGCTACCATACACTGTGCCTTGACTATGGTCAACAAACACAGCACGAATACTAAGTACTCTACTTCCTAAAATGACGGAGGGTTGCGAATGGTTTTTATGAAAACCTTTAACGCTTTGAACTTGATCTCGTTGCGGAATCAAATGGTTTTTAAATGGAATGTTTTTTAGGCTTTTCTAGTTTTTTTAAAGGGGTCACTCCCGGTGAAGGGATCGTCAGCCCTTTCCTCATTGAATAAGGTGCAGGATATATCATATATACCGCTGTGCAAAGCAGAAACTATAGAAGCAATCAAAAACAAACCGAGGGTTGTAGCATCTGCCAGTTATTGCTAAAGGAGTCACTCCCGGTGAAGGGATCTCGGTCCTTTCCTCATCGAATAAGGTGCAGGATATATCATATATACCGCTGTGCAAAGCAAGAACTATAGCTACCTGTTTTATTTTTTTTTGAAATTCGATTCCACAACATCAATTAGGTTTATTTTCTTTCATTAATCTCATTAATGAATATCCCATCATTTAAGTCCACCTAAACATCACAGATAAATATAACGTACGCTTATGCCATCCGCATTCGCCTCGATGTCCCGTCTGCACCGTTAGGTTAGGTAACTAACGCCAGAACGAGGCAGGGCTAGCGCGGGTGTAAAACATAAGCAACGTCTATATAATATATCATATATATTATATATAATATCTATCTGAACATATCACATGATCACATCACAGATAACGCAGCAGAAAATATCATATGAAATATTGGATATACTAGGACGTCCGTGTTTTTAATATGAGCCAGTATAAAACACGGATTCCACGGTCGTGATGAATAGCCAATCCCACATCCCTAGACCCCTACGAGAGCGGCAAGCAACCCTACCAATTCTAGGGTTAGGAGACCCGGACTCGACTCCTCGAGATGGTCTCCCACTGGACCCTAGAACCCGGTTACTTGTGCTCCCCTCCTTAGGTCTATCCTAATGCGGAAAAGTAAATAATATACAAAAGGTTACATCTTCCGCAACCTGGAAGTGCCCCAATAAAAGAATATTACATACAAGTTTTTACATGAATGAAAATGAAAAAACACTCATCTCACATAAAAAAAACCCGGCTATTCAAACACGACGATCCAATATAACATATCCAGCAACACATAACATCACATGTCATCAACGTAAGTAAATATGCGCATCCCAATTGTCGTTGACATATAGCAACGAAACCGGCGATATCACATATTACACTTACGGTCACAGAAAAGAAAGTCTGAAACTAAAACAGTTGGAATCCGCAACCTCCTTAGACATCGCATGCCTAAACCAATGAATTCCTTAGACATCACATGCCTAACAATTATAAACCCCGCATTTTAGTCTCATTATCGAAAACTCTTTTCAATATTAAGTCGGGCAATTCAACAAGATTCCCGACATCATGATCGAATGCTCGTCGCAAACTTTAGTAGGCGGCCGCACCCCTGATACCGTCGACGGAGTGCACCAAGGCGGAACACCGCTGCCGCGAGCACCCAAACGGATGCTTTCGGCGACGGGGTTCTCCTACAGTCACTTGGTCGGGGCTATGGAGTGAGGCTGTCTATTAAGTTTACCCGGCGAGTATCCGCGTACGCTACGTGATTGAGACGGAGTTCTGATCGCATCAAAATTCCGAGGCAACCGATCAAGTGAGACTAAAGTGCTATGTTTATAACATTCATTCAGTTATCTCATAACTATTTGTGAATTCCAAATATTGTATCACATTCCGGATAAATAGAAAATGTTAAACTTTCCGATCGAACAATCAAACACCCAAGTTTTCCCGAAACAGATCAACACATGAAACAAGTTTAAAAACATCCAGTTCATGCCTCAGTACCAACGGTCCAGCCGTAGAAGGGTCAAGCCAACGCCTCACATGTGGCACGCCGTACTGCCCCAAACCCGAAAGTTCAAAGGGCAGTTCAAGACGGTCACATAATCGAGTTAAGGTTTGTTGTCTTCTAGAGGGTCCATCGCGTTACTTGCACTACTTAGAACGTTATTAAACCACGGAAAGATCCAACACTTGGAAATTTCCCAACAGGGGAAAAAGTGGGTATTTATATCCGGTCGAACTTTTTAACATATTCAAAAATTATCCGGAAAAACACAGACAAAGTTTGATAATCCGATCGAATCTACGAACTCCTAATACAACCCAGAATATTCAACTCTTGAATAAATATTAAAAATTCCCAGAAAATCCAGAACTAAAATATAGGAATTACTGTGCAAAAATTATTGGGCAATGTGACCATACGGCCGCGGAACCGCCGCAGAAGCCATGCTTCTGCCGCTGTTCCACGGCGGTTTAGATGATTCAGGAGCTCCGTTTTGCACGATAATTCTTAGAACTTCCTGATGAATTTTTTAAGAATTTTTAATCTGGAAAAAAACCCAGTTTTTAAAAAAAGTCCAGAGAGGGTTGAATTCTAGGGTTTCGGGGTTCGATCGGGTTTCTAGCTTCGTCTACGCATCGCCTAAGGCTCTAGCTAGGCTCTGATACCACTGTAGGGTTCCTAGGCACACTAATAAGGTCTCACAAGTGATCAAACATGCCCAATTCAACTTTTTTTCATGTGCCTACAAACCCTAATACAGATCGTTAACTAGAAGTATAGGCGATGCAAGCAAGTAAACTACTTTATTGCTAAAGGAAAGAGGCTACAACCTTTGTAGATCCGGTCCTCCACCTCCTTGGCTCCGCGTAGACATCCCTCCGCTGTACCAATCGAAATCCTAGACTCTTGCGGTGGTTTCATCGGAGAAAAGATCGGGCTAGGTCGCCGACTTCGATGCCGAAGATGATCTACGTCGAGACAACTCAAGATCAAGCTCCAACTTCACCAAGTCATGAAACTTGTGAAGAAAACACCCTATACTACTTGGCAAGTGGCAGAGGATGAAGAAATAGGAAGTGGGTTCACTTTAGAATTGGATTTCTCACTCTTTTTCTCATGTTGCCATTAATGGAGGCAAGGTTTCTTCTTTTTTTTTTGAAGAAGAAGAAGAAGAAAGAATATGATAAGTATATTTAAAATAGAAAACAAAATGATACTTATCATAATCTCAACCATAGTTAGGTGTAGAGAATTAACTAAGGTTAGATTGAATGGTTAGGGTTAAGTATGAAACAAAAATGGTGGACTTATTCAAAGCTTCATGAAGCTTCAACTAGCAAACAAAGAAAGCCACCATGATTTATTTATCTTTCAAAAATGAATAAATAAATAAATGAAAAGATAAGTAAATCAAAACCCTAACCATTAACATAACCATGGTTTAATTCTTTACACACACCCAAGTTTGCATGTATCATCAAACATGATACAAACAAGTGCACAAAAGTATATCACATATACAACTTGTGTATTTTAAGTGAGAAAATCCATTTAAAGTGAAAAATACTAGTTAATGCAAACTAATATATCAAATATATAATTATGCATTAAATCATTAAATCAATACTTGATTTAACGATCCGGTCATATCGCATATAACCGACTAATATCCAATGTATCGGCTTATCGAATCAATCCTCGATTCGATAACTAGGTTATATCACATACAACCATTCGATACATTCATCGCGAGAATAGAATACGGTATCACATACACGCATTATTCTCGGTCCCGCACATATCTCATATGCGCTCCTATTTAGGACTCTAAAGACTCGTCAATACGCCGGCAGCAGGTGATGATCATATCAAACACCCACAAGCCGCAAGCGGTCTACTAAACGTAACGGCCACCCGGGTATTAAGCGATCAGAAGATCGACGAGCAAGCCCGCTCACACTCCTGTGAATCCAACAAGTAACACTTACCGTACAGTCCGGTCTGTTCGTCTGATATGTCGCATATCTCGCCTAGGGGTGGTAAACGTCAGACCCCAGTAGCTCGATAAGTCATGCCGATATAAGGTCCATAACATGTATGAAACTACTGATAACACTTACCAGTAGATCACTGCAACCCTGGCCAGGGATTTCTAGTTATGGCCAGTCGAGCATAGCGCAACATCAACCCCCAATACCGGGAGAGACGAATCCCCTCCTATCGCTCATTGCCTCCATGTGAATCGGGACTGTACCCAAAAACCACCTGTTTGCACGACTCAGTAGAGCCGTGGTAGGGTGGAAATCAAAGCACAGTGGGAGACACACAAGACTCTATGACGATCTCGGGTCAACAGACTAAGCTGTACCAGTGTCACCAGAGAACTGCCATCTGACGTGAGGTATAATACCATCTGGGAGTTCTCGGCGAGTCCGTTCAGTGTACCCAGTCTCCACTGAGCACCCGCATACCATCTCTGATGTCAAACACCAATGGATATGGGATCATCCATCGCCCATCACATGGGTCGAGAAGATATACGCTAGTCTACTCTGGAATATCGATGACCCGTCTCGATATTCCCACGACTAGGAACATTGAAGGATGTACTCATGGACTACCCAGGCCCCACTAGTATGATCTGCATCATAGTCCTGGAAGTCGAGTACACATCCTAAGGGCTTTATCAACATGTAACAGAGAGACAGAAAGTATAAATGTTAAGATAAAGAGCAACCAGATAGCGTACTATCATGTCGAGCAAGAAAGTCCAACCTATATATGTCCCAGCATCCACTACAATATACATCCAATGTACAGTAATGGCCTCTAGGGCATACATATAACTAACACGATATACTCGAACGAGTTGGAGAAGTTGCGTACCGCTTGGCACTACCACCTTCACCGGAAGGAGTGCACAACGTGTTCCACATATCCCATCTACGACGATATGCGAGCAACCCCAGCCACATACTTGATCACTCAGAGCTCACGGTACAGAATGATCTAATTTGCAAGCAGCAATCGGTTGAAATCCTGGACCGAAAGGTGAAGACATTACGGAACAAGGAGGTAAATTTGGTGCGAGTGATGTGGAGAAAGGATTTGCCAGGAGAATCAACTTGGGAAAGAGAAGAATGTATGTGTACACGATACCCTTACCTTTTTGAAAATTAGTCTCTTTGTAATTGTAAATTTCGAGGACGAAATTTTTATAAGGAGGGTAGAATGTAACGATTCTGAAATTACTGTACAGAAATTTCTTGTTATTGTACAGAAAAGGGTATTATAGCCTGTGTAAGAGTTTAAAGTTATTTTTGTTAAATAAAAGCAAGAAGCAACTTGTAGCTCACTGGTAAAGCCTCTACACTGCTGCGACATAGCTTGTGTGTTTGAATCCCATCAGACCCAATTATTTTTAGATTTTTTTCTTTTTAATTTTTCTGAAGCCTAAGAGTTGCGCCAGCGAGATCTGACTTCCCGTTTCATCAAAAGGGCCAGCGCCGACGGTCGATGTATCTCCAAATCACCCCGTGCTTTGCACACTTGTCCCCTCAACTTCCCTGCATTGTTTGATTTTCCTGCAATCAAATAGAGACTCTTCAATTCACTATTTAACACCATTTTAATTCTTTTAATCCACATTTTTAATTCTTAAACCCTAATTCATCACTAAAAATACCGCCCCATTCCCAAGATCTCCTCCATTCTGAAATTTCTAGCAAAAATTATCTCAAACTCTCTAAGTACCCAGTGGAGTTAAGCACCCAAGTAGAGTAGCAAGAAAAACTCGACAATCGAAGCCTTTCTGACGACACCACGACACCTGAAGGCTTCCCCTCATCCTTGTTAACACTTTAAACTTGTAAGTCCCTTCATCTCTCTCTCTTTCCATCTCAAATTTTTTTGTTAAAACGAATCGACAAAAGTTGAGTTATCTCCGATATAATCTTCTATTTGATATTTTTAATCCACGTGATAAGAAAATTTGATCAAACTAACATCCTATACTAATCTTAACCTTATTCACATCATTTAGTTTTTAGTTTAGAAAAAAAATCATGTGAAACAAACATATAATGAATTTTTCATTAAAATACCATGAACTTTAGTATAATCTTTCTTGAGAACTAGATTATCTACCGTTATGAAAACTTCACGGGGTAACGACCTAACCCACACGCACACTATGGTTGCATAGCACGGTATTCCAACATATGGTTAATTTAAAGAATAAGTTTTTTTATTAAAGTACCACACTTTTCAAAACGAGGTTTTTTTTAATCGATATTTTAAATCCTTGGCAATTACGCCTCTACAACCCTCGTTAGGAGACCTGCTAATGGATGGTTTGGATTATCACACGTTCTTGGGACAGTAGAGCGAGATGCAGAACTTCTAACGGAGTATTCGGTCTCGAAAGGAAATAAAAATACGGTTTTTATGAAATACGACTTTTCTAAACAAAACTAAATTTTGGAAAATTATATAAAGCTATGAATTCGTATTTTCAATAAAACCATATTATGAAACTATATTTTTAAAATGACAGCTTAGAATTTTTAATAAAATACCAACAAGTTTCCAAAAGAGCTAGTTTTCATAAAAACACCACAAATTTTTAAAAGCTAGGCTTTATCACCAAAATACCACAACAATTAAAATACATGTTCTTAAAAACCATAAACATTACAAATCACCCTCGAGGTTTAAATTTTAAACTATATTAAATTATTTTTCATAAAACCCCCTCGAGATATACAAAACAATATTTTAAGGACTATAAATTAATATAGGCTTAAGTGGTCTCATTTATCTTGAATCTCGGGGAGCCGAAGAAAGTGAGTGCTTGCCTATTCAGGTTAGATAGCTTAATGGAGTTATCAAATGGCAATTGTCTTGGAAAAAGAAACAAATCCTGCCGTCCATGTGCAGCAGTTGTCGATTTCTCCCGAACATAAGATTTTTAACAATTTACATCAATTCATATGAAAAGACCTAAACCCGAATCTAAACTCAAACTCAAACCCAAAACTCGAAGGAATCGAATCTAAACTCGAATATGAACTTGAATCCAATCTACTCGAACTAGCTTCACTCGAACCAAGATTGCAATTGTCATGACTCGTATATTACTCGACTCACTCGACTAGATTCTACACCTTTTGCAATCTATGGTTTTGATCAAGAAAAGTTAATCAATCAATCGAATCAATTAAGTATATTATCCAGTTATAATATATTATACACGGGATGCTTGGGATAGTTTCTTGTGTGAATCTAACGGAGCTTCAGGAGTCCCGTATTAACCTTTTTTTTTATTTTACTTGAATATCAGTCGGGTTAACTCGTCCACAGCCTAGAGCTCCGATGCTAACAAATGAAATAGGCCCGTGTTTCCTTGCTCCTGAGGCCCCACTCTTGAGCTCGTGAATACTTCTACGGATGCGTTGACATTCACACTTGGAACTTAACGTTAACATAATGACCATATAGAGACCTATAGTATATACTTACCCATGAAAATATGCTCTTACTCGTCATATATATTCTACACTTGTCTTTTTCTTTACTCTTACTTATCTTTGAAACTTACCGATGATAAGTTCCCTGACGGGCATTCCACCCACTTTTGTTTTCTTAAAATGTTCGTTAGATACGGTCGAGATGGAGTAAGTGGACGCTATTGAGGAGGATTATGACCAGATAGTTACTCAGGACTAGCTCAACTTCACTTTTCTTCAGTTTATGTATGCCACTTATTTAGGCATTTTCCTTATTGTATTTACTTTCCAGCATAAACTCATATACTTGTATATATTTGAAGTTGAAAGTAAATAAAGATGTTTGCTGAAAAATTTTACAGTCTTCATTTATTCTTGGATTGTGTATTATTGTTTCAATACGCTTAGTATATTTATTTAGGGAATGACCTTTTCTGGATAAATATGCCGTGGGCTTGCCACGTCACCGTTTCCGTCTATTGGGAAGCGGGGCGTAACAAAAATAATCACAGCCACATAATAAATGCAAACAAAACCATAGAAAAGGATTAATTACTTATGTTTATAAAAGAAAAGTAAATCTTCATTCATAATCAAGAGAACTTACAATATTAAGGGGAAACCACTGCCCTTACGGATTTAGCCGTAGGTGCAAACCACTACCACTACAGATATATCCGTAGGGACATAAAATTTCTCCGTAGGTCAAAAGACCACAGGTGCAAGTCGTCGCCCTAAACATGCCCCTATGGAGTAATAATTGCCCCTACATCTTAATCTATAAGGATATTTATCCCTATGGATTATTCCGTAGGGACATAATCTTTATTAAATTTATCTGTTTATAAAATAAAATACTTGCAATTATGAATTTATTCGTAGGACCTGATAAATGCCCCTACGAAACTGTTCGTAGGGCCAGATAAATTCCTCTACGGTGTAACCCATAGGGGCAAGTTTTGCCTATATTACTGAGTCCATAAGGACAAAATTCAGATATTCTGATATTTTGTCCCTACGGAGAAATGTGTAGGGGCAAAACTTGCCCATACGGCTTAAGACGTAGGTGCAACAGCTGCCCCTACGGAGTAATTCGTAGGGACATTATATCGGATTTTTTAAATGGGCTTCCTGTTTTTTCCCTACCCTGTGCACAATAATATATATATCATCTAACCAAATACAGAAATATTCATAATCAACATCTCACGCATAATATATAAAAGAAATAATGAAACAGAATACGAAATCAATCTAAAATGATCGTGAACATACAAACAACCACCAATATTGTCCAAAATATATACAATATGTATCAGATAAGTACATCCATCCTCAAAAATATAAATAAAGCTACCCTAGCTCGGTCCAGCTCCTCCACCCCTGATAATCGCCGTAATCTACCGCATCTGCTCCTCGGTGCAACCTTGAGTCGTTAAAAACCCGACTAATGAAGGAGCAGACTGTGTGGGAGTCTGAGCGGGCTGTGGAGCAGTAGGAGTGGTCTGCGCAATCACAGTCGAGGTAGTGCCTTACGGAGCCGCAGCCGAAGGAGCTTGCCGAATCTGTAAAATTTTGTGTATTTGTAATAAACAAGTAAGAACGGTGTATTAGATTTTAGTCTAATTCATATCATTATCAGATTATTGTGAAACCATGAATTTATATATGCTTTGTTGAGATTCCACACGTTCTGTAGAAATTCATATGTTATGTTTGAGAATTTATACATCTTGAAATTCCATACATTCTGGGCAATACTTTTATACCACAACCTAAGAATACTTAGAGACTTAGGCCTAGTTTGGGTATCTAGTTTGGAAAACCGTAGTTTATTTTAAGTGGAGGTAGAAATGATGCTTACTCTAACTTGTAAGCCCGTATCTCTCCTTAATTGTTTAGCTTTGATTGGATGCTTGGTTTTGGAGTTATCTAATTTACAAAGAAATGTTTTCTTCTCAAGTTTTGAATTTGGATAATCATAACTTTTAAAACTCCAAAATGAAGAAAGATGTGACATGGCTATGATTATAGAGTTTAGTTTAATTAGATAGTTTTATGTAAGTCTGATTAATCAAACCTAAGTCTAAAACCAAATAAACTTAAGCTACTAATATTGCATATGTTACTATCTATAATGTGATATAATATTTTACTAATAAGTAATATACGTACCAATATCTCCTTCAACTTCTCGACGGTGGTCTTCAAAGGGGAAACATCATGCTCCAGACGTCGCTCACGGGGGGAAAGAGAAGTAACCACCGGAGTGGAGACCAACTTCATATAGGTGTAAGTCCATGCTACCTCTCCCGGTACTTACGGGCTTGCGGAATTTGGTGAAAAACGATTTTCTAGAGGCGGTAACATGGACTCAAACGGATCTTTGTTAAACTTAGCTACCTAACAACTTAACTAAGAGTTGTTAACTACTCGGTTAGGGGGTTATACCTTTCTTTCTTGAACTCCTTCGTCTTCTACACTTGATGGTTTTCCGGATCGGCTTCACACCGTCGTCTCCTTGCGCCGAAGATCGATCCACCCGAAAGCTTCTACCTTTGGCTTCTTCTTCGAGCTTTGAAGAAACTAGTTCACTCGGTTTGCTAAACCTTGTGAACTAGAGTGAGTAGAGGAGAGTGTGTTGGGATTTTTCTCTATGGTTCTTGGTTCTCAACACATGAGACAAGTGAACCATAGACTAAAGAGAGGGAGAGCAAGAGGAAGAGGATGAGAGCTCAAGAACAAGAGAGAGAATGAAAATGATAGAATGAGAAAGAATTTTCTCTCTTGGCTCTCATAATCCAAAGCCATCATAACAAATCATAGCAATCAAGTATTATGTGATGGTTTAAGCTACAATAGCCATATCATTTCATGCATTCATTTTGCACAAGAGAACAAGCAAGCAAAAAGTCTTTGCCATGAAATGATAGCCATTGTCATCATGATGGTCAACTAGTCCAACCTAGTCAACCGGTCAACAAAGTCAACAAGTCAACAAAGTCAACCCCTCAACAACCATGTCACCATAATACTTAATTAATATTATTGCTAATCATATATCATATTCTCATTAGGGTTTAGCAAGAAGTCAATGGTCAACAGTCAACAGTCAACAAGCTTAATGAGAATCCTATGCCTCTGTCTCTCCGTCAACTGTGCATACCCACCCGCATCCGCGTTCCGAGGAACACGAATACATACGAGATAAAATCAATCCCAAAACGTACACTAGGATCTGGCTTAAACCAAAGCCCGCTAGTGTTAACTCTCCGGACACTAAACGTGCACAAGTGCACGGATGTGACCGAACCCTGTCGGAAAACCATGCGACCTGTAGCAAAACCATGCGACCTCTACTCTTTTGCCTAAAGGCGAATAGCTTTCTGTGTGGGACTCTAAAGACTCGACACTACGCTGGCAGTAGGTTTAACCACAGACCGCAAGCGGCACTAGCTGTGCGTAACGGTTCCCAGGTAGATGCCGACAAGAAGACTGACGAGGTGAAACCCATCTGAACTCCTACTGAGCCTAATTGTGACAGTCTCCGTACAGTCCGGTCTGTTCGTCTGATACATCGCATGGCGGGCCTACGGGGGCGGTGAACGTTAGTCCCCTAATAGCGGTACAAGTCGTGCCGGAGTGAAGCCCAAAACACCCTGAGATAACACTGGAAACCTACCAGTATATCTCGCTTGCCCTGGCCAGGGACTACTCGTGTAATGGCATTCCTAGACACAGCGCGATGTCAACTCCCAATACTGGGAGAGACGAATCCTGTCTAACCGTCACTGCCTCCAAGTGCTTCGGGACTGCACCCAACTACTACCTGTTTGCACGACTCCTTTGAGCCGTGGTAGGGTAGTAATCAAAGTACAGTGGGAACACACTCGAGGCGAAGTGACAGTGTCAAGTCAGCGGACTAAGCTGTACTCATGTCACCTGGGAACTGATAACTGACGATAGGTATAATACCAACCGGCCAGTTCTCGACGAGTCCTGTCCAGTGTACTCATAACCTAACGAGCACCCGCATACTATCTCCAGTACGACGTACTGATGGCTGTGGGATAGACCATCTCCCACTCTGGGATGAGAAGCGCATACGCTAGTCTACTCCGGAGTATCGATGCTCTGTCTCGATAGTCCTGGGACTAGGGACCTGCATAAGGATGTGCTTATAGATTACCCAGCCCCTACTAGTGTGACTGCCGTCACAACGCTGGTAATCAAGCAAAGATCCTAAGGGCTCCACTAAATAAACACATGTACACATTGAAGTAGAAACAAACCAAGTAGCATACTACTATTTCGAGCAAGATTGTATATACAAGGTGAATATCCCAAGCTTCCATTAAGTAATATACAAACTAGTATGATACAGTAATGGCCTCTAAGGCATATACACTAACAATCTCCCACTTGCACTAAGGCCATGTACTGGCATATCGAAGACCTATCATCTCGATCAGCCGCTCGAACTGAGTCTGGGGCAAGGCCTTGGTGAATGGATCTGCAGTGTTATCTTCTGAAGCAACCCTCCGAACCTCGATCTCCTGGCGATCCACGATCTCCCTGATCAGGTGATATCGCCTCAAGATGTGTCTGGATCTCTGATGGGACCTGGGTTCCTTCGCTAAAGCTATAGCCCCGTTGTTGTCGCAATACAGAGGTATTGGATCAACAATGGACGGAACCACCTGAAGTTCTTTCAAGAACTTCCTCATCCAGACAGCTTCTTTTGCAGCATCAGATGCAGCGATGTATTCCGCTTCCATAGTCGAGTCAGCAATGGTTTCCTGTTTGGAACTCTTCCAACACACCGCCCCTCCATTGAGGGTAAAGACAAAACCCGACATGGACTTGGAATCATCCTTGTCACTCTGGAAGCTGGAGTCAGCAAAGGCCTCGATCTGGAGGTCTTTTCCGCCATACACCAAGAACATCTCCTTAGTCCTTCTCAGGTACTTGAGAATGTTCTTTACCGCTATCCAGTGTTTCTCCCCAGGGTTTGACTGATACCGGCTTACCACACTCAGTGCATAAGCTACATCCGGTCTGGTACACAACATCGCATACATTATAGAGCCTACCGCAGAAGCGTAGGGTATAATAGACATGTGATCCCTCTCCAAATCAGTCTTGGGAGACATCTCTTTAGAGAGGGTGATCCCGTGACAAGCCGGTAGGTTACCGCGCTTGGAATCTTCCATACTGAATCTTTTCAGTATGGTGTCTATATACCTGGACTGCGAAAGTCCTAATATCCTCTTGGATCTATCACGATGGATCCGGATCCCCAGGATATATGAGGCATCACCCAGGTCTTTCATGGAGAACCTGTGTGACAAGAACCCCTTGACAGATTGTAGCATAGGAATGTCATTTCCTATCAAAAGAATGTCATCCACGTATAAAACGAGGAATACGACAGTTCTTGCTATAAATCTACTATAGATGCATGATTCATCTGGATTTTTGATAAAGCCGAATTCTTTGACCGTCTCATCAAAACATATGTTCCAACTCCGCGATGCCTGCTTTAGTCCATAGATGGACTTAAGCAACTTGCACACCTTTCCGCTGCTCCCACTCTGAATGAAACCCTATGGCTGGTCCATATAGACACACTCCTCTAAATTTCCATTTAGAAAAGCGGTCTTTACGTCCATCTGCCAAATCTCATAATCGTGGAAGGCAGCAATGGCAAGAAGGATCCGAATGGATTTCAGCATAGCCACTGGAGAAAAGGTTTCGTCATAGTCCAAACCAGGTCTTTGACGAAAACCCTTTGCAACAAGTCTAGCTTTGTAGGTCTCAACCTGTCCATCTACACCAATCTTCCTTTTGAAGATCCACTTGCATCCTACGGGTTTTACCCCGTCTGGAGCAATGTCCAACGTCCATACTTTGTTGGTGTACATGGACTCCATTTCGGTCCGCATTGCATCCAGCCATTTTACCGAGTCAACGCTCTGAACGGCCTGCTGGAAACTAGTAGGCTCATCATAATCTATGATGCAATCCTCTCTATCCCCGTCTATGAGAAAACCGTAGTATCTCTCTGGCGGATGAGACTGCCTACTACTCCTGCGGAGCAGCGTAGGAATGTCCTGTTCTTTTGAACCCTCTGGTTCCACTAAGCTTTCAGTAATAGCTCGTGGTTCTGGAATTTCTTCCAGTTCTACTGTGCTCCCACTTATCTGGTTTTCCAAAAACTCAGTTTCCAAGAAGTAGGCATGACGAGAAATAAAAACCTTTTGTTCCTCTTCGCAGTAGAAGAAATATCCCTTGGAGTTCTTTGGATATCCCACGAACTTGCACTGTACTGAGCGTGCCTCGAGTTTGTCCGCATGCTGCTTTTTGACAAAAGCTGGACATCCCCATGTCTTAATGTGATTAAGATGGGGCCTCTTCCCACACCACATCTCATATGGTGTGGTAGGCACAGTCTTAGTGGGAACTCGGTTCAAAAGGTATGCAGCTGATTCTAGCGCATACCCCGAGAATGATCGCGGTAACTCAGCGTTACTCATCATGGACCGTACCATATCCAATAGGGTTCGGTTCCGTCTCTCCGATACACCGTTATGTTGCGCAGTGTATGGAGGAGTAAGCTGAGAGAGAATTCCATTCTCTTTTAAATAGTCCAGGAACTCGGCACTCAAGTATTCACCACCTCGATCCGATCTTAGAATCTTGATACTTTTGCCGGTTTGTTTTTCTACTTCATTCTTATATTCCTGGAACTTTCCAAAAGCTTCGGATTTATGTTTCATTAAGAAGACATAACCGTACCTTGAAAAGTCATCCGTAAAAGTAATGAAGTAAGAATAACCGCTTCGCGCATGTGTAGACATTGGACCGCACACGTCGCTGTGTACGAGTCCCAAGAGCTCGCTCGCTCTTACTCCGTGTCCAGTGAACGGAGTCTTTGTCATCTTTCCTTTGAGACAGGATTGAAAAGTGGCATACGATTGATATTCGAACGGATCCAAATATCCTTCTTTATGTAACTTAGTCAACCTTCTCTCATTGATGTGACCCAGTCTACAGTGCCATAAGAAAGTCTGATTGATTTCTGGAGACTTTCTTCTGTGTGTATTCTGGACATTGAAAATCTGTGGTTGGTTTAATATTTATATACCATTGCTCAATGTACCTGACCCAATCAAAACTTGATTAAGGTGAATGTTTACAACATTGCTTACAAACGCAAATTCATAACCTTCTTTAGAAACCAAAGATACAGAAATGATATTACAAGTTGCGTTGGGTACAAAAAAGCAATTAAGCAAAACCAAAACATGTCCATCTGACATTCCCAGGTGATAGTCCCCCACGGCCTTAGCATCCATGCTAGCTCCGTTTGCAACTTTGAAGTTCATGTCACCTGCCTTCAAAAACCTACGGTTTCTCAACGCCTGCAAAGAATTACAGATATGACGGTATCCAATACCCAGGAAGTAGAGTTTATTGAAAGACAGTTATCAATAACATGCACACCTGAAGCAGAAGCCGCAACTTGCTTCAGTTCCTGTGTTCTGGCTTTCCAAGCCCTGCAATCATTCTTCCAGTGTCCACTCTTATGACAATAGAAGCATTCTTCCTTTCCCACAAGCTTCCCTACTTTCTTTGTTGCCTTTGCCTTTCCTTTCGTATCCACTTTACTAACACCGCTCCTTGGTTTGGCGGGGGCTTTCTTCTTCTTTCCCTTGGCTTTCGCCTTGGACCTAGAAGAGGAAGATCCTCTTACAAACAAAGTGGATGCTTCCCTACCTTTTTGTAGGGTGCCCTCTGCGCTCCTCAGCATGTTGAGGAGTTCTGAAAGTTCAACTTCCTTTTCTTGTAAGTTGAAGTTCAGTATAAACTGAGCGTAAGTGGAAGGAAGGGACTGGAGAATCAAGTCCGTATAGAGCTCATTCTCCAACGTGGTCCCAAGGTCCGCGAGCTCCTCAATGTAGCCAATCATCTTAAGCACGTGTTCCGCTACCGATGATCCGATGGCCAATCTTGCCGAAAATAACTTCTTCGACACTTCGTATCTTGCGATACGAGATTGCTCTCCATACAGTTCTTTTGTATGGAGAAATATGGATTCGAGGTCCATATTCTTGTCCCTCCTATGATGTTCGTTGTCCATAGAGGCAAGCACGAGACACTTGGCCATCACGCAGTCTAGTTCCCAGGTCTTACGGATTTCCTTATCCGCGACGCTGGTTTTGGGACCTGGGACAGGGGGAGCTTTGGTGGTAGGAAGATACCCCAGCTTGTCATAAGTGATTGCCATCTTGACATTCCTGAGCCAATCTTTGTAGTTTGGCCCTGTCAATATGTTTTTATCTAGAAGTAACTTAAGTCCAGTCATGTCGATTGGTCGCTGCAATTAGGAGAGAGAAGAAACACTCAGCATGATGCTCTTGCAAGTTTAGAGTGGTTTTTAGTTTATCTAAACAGGATGGCTCCCACTGTCTCTCGAATCCCTCCTCAAACCAAAAAGGAAGAATTAGTCAGGATCAATCTCACCGTACAATTCTTGCTGAACCGTTCGGCCAGGCTGGTGTCGGTACTTCGAGGGAGGTTTTCCAACGCTTTCGCGAAGTTCCTTAATTAAATAACCTCTTTTCCCTGGGGGCGTAGCCCCGCTAACACCTTTCTAGACACCTACTTGGTTTATAGCATTGATCATTAAGTGAGAAATTTCCCGAGGAGTAGCATATACTCACAGTAGGATCGGGATCCAAATATCATCGCATGACGAAACTGAAGGAATCCTACCAGAATCATCACACTCCAAATGGTATGCAACTCTAGCAAGTTTCAGTACTTATGAAACTCCTGATGTGGATTTTTGCCCCATGCTCTTATGACCTTGACTTTGGCCAACAAATCATAAGTCACATGTCAAGTTCTACCCATCGTTCTTCAGGTTAATTTGAATCCACCCGTACCTACCCTTGACTTTGGCCAACAAGGCAGTACGACTGTTCCAAATCAACGCATCTATCTATGCTGCACATGAATACCCAATAGCTACCAATCACTATGCCTTGACTTTGGCCAACAAACATAGCTTGAATACTATTGACTATTCATGTGAAACGACGGAGGGCTACGAATGGTTTTGGCGAAACTGTGAACGTAGTGAACTTGATATAATCGATGGAACGAGATAGCTTTTAAAAGGAGTGGCTCAAGCTCCGCATTTAAAAGTTGGTTTTGAAAAGAACCGAGTGGTTTTTTGAAAGTGTTCCAACGACTTTTACTTGGTTTATTTTCTTGCATTAGTTCTTTTAATGCGTGATATTCTTGCATTAGTTCTTTTAATGTGTCCCATCATTTAATCCTACCATTGCAGAAAACAACCAAAATATGACGTACGCTTATGCCATTCGCATTCGCCACGGGGCCCCGTCATTACCCGTTAGGTTACTTAACTAACGACAGAGCGGGGGCTGGGCTAGCGCGTCTGTAAAACATAAGTAACGCCTAAATAATATCATATATAGATATATTGCAATGATATCCATTTCAGATCACAGATGAACACATTGGATATACTAGGAACCCGCAATTCGTACGAGCCTGTAACGAAAAGCAGATTACACGATCGCGGTGAATAGCCAATACCCCACCCAAGACCCCTACGGGTGCGGCAAACTACCCGCCAAGTACTCGAAGCGGAGCAACCTCTCTCAACACCGTGAGTAGGCCACTCGGCACTTCGAGATACCCGGTAGTTTGTGCACCCCCTCCATGGGTCTATCCTAGGAGCAAAAACAGTAAAAAGAAATTATACAATGACGGCTACAACCCCGACCCGGTTGTGCGGCCATATAAATAATTATTACATCAATTTACAAATTTACATGAATTGAAAGAAAAGAAAACTCTCGTCTCACAACCCCCGGCTATTCACCCATGACAATCCAATGAATTCTTATACACATTACAGATCACAGATTTGTATAACCCCCACTAATTGACATATAGCGATTAGCAGACGTTCAATACAAATATCACATCACAGATAAATACCCGTCAGCTTAAGTCTTTAGAAACTCGATCAAAATACGGTTTTTAAAGCCCCAAAAACAAAATTTTCTTTCTGGATAATCTGGGCTGAAAAAACATATACCAAAATTCCCAAAATACCCCACTAATTATACTGCAGTGAAGAAAATCTACAGAGGAGTTCAATCGGCCGCGGAACCGCGGCAAGAGCAAGCTCTTGCCGTGTTTCCACGGCGCTGTGATGAGATCTTTTGATCGTTTTTCTTCAGTGCACTATAAAAACCCTGAGTCGATTTTTAAAGCATGATTTATAATTTTTACAGAACTTTAAAAATCGACAGCAAACAAGAAATCCGGGTGTATTTCGCGACTTTTTCTCCGATAGAATTTCTAGTTACTATGCTAACATGTTAGGTAGTGTTTAACTAGGCTCTGATACCACTGTAAGTCCATGCTACCTCTCCCGGTACTTACGGGATTGCGGAATTTGGTGAAAAACGATTTTCTAGAGGCGGTAACATGGACTCAAACGGATCTTTGTTAAACTTAGCTACCTAACAACCTAACTAAGAGTTGTTAACTACTCGATTAGGGGGTTATACCTTTCTTTCTTGAACTCCTTCGTCTTCTACACTTGATGGTTGTCCGGATCGGCTTCACCCCGTCGTCTCCTTGCGCCGAAGATCGATCCACCCGAAAGCTTCTACCTTTGGCTTCTTCTTCGAGCTTTGAAGAAACTAGTTCACTCGGTTTGCTAAACCTTGTGAACTAGAGTGAGTAGAGGAGAGTGTGTTGGGATTTTTCTCTATGGTTCTTGGTTCTCAACACATGAGACAAGTGAACCATAGACTAAAGAGAGGGAGAGCAAGAGGAAGAGGATGAGAGCTCAAGAACAAGAGAGAGAATGAAAATGATAGAATGAGAAAGACTTTTCTCTCTTGGCTCTCAAAATCCAAAGCCATCATAACAAATCATAGCAATCAAGTATTATGTGATGGTTTAAGCTACAATAGCCATATCATTTCATGCACTCATTTTACACAAGAGAACAAGCAAGCAAAAAGCCTTTGCCATGAAATGATAGCCATTGTCATCATGATGGTCAACTAGTCCAACCTAGTCAACCGGTCAACAAAGTCAACAAGTCAACAAAGTCAACCCCTCAACAACCATGTCACCATAATACTTAATTAATATTATTGTTAATCATATATCATATTCTCATTAGGGTTTAGCAAGAAGTCAATGGTCAACAGTCAACAGTCAACAAGCCTAATGAGAATCCTCTGCCTCTGTCTCTCCGTCAACTGTGCATACACACCCGCATCCGCGTTCCGAGGAACAAGAATACATACGAGATAAAATCAATCCCAAAACGTACACTAGGATCTGGCTTAAACCAAAGCCCGCTAGTGTTATCTGTCCGGACACTAAACGTGCACAAGTGCACGGATGTGACCGAACACTGTCGCAAAACCATGCGACCGGTCGCAAAACCATGCGACCTCTACTCTTTTGCCTAAAGGCGAATAGCTTTCTGTGTAGGACTCTAAAGACTCGACACTACGCTGGCAGTGGGTTTAACCACAGACCGCAAGCGGCACTAGCTGTGCGTAACAGTCCCCAGGTAGATACCGACAAGAAGACTGACGAGGTGAAACCCATCTGAACTCCTACTGAGCCTGAATGTGACAGTCTCCATACAGTCCGGTCTGTTCGTCTGATACATCGCATGGCGGGCCTAGGGGGCGGTGAACGTCAGTCCCCTAATAGCGGTACAAGTCGTGCCGGAGTGAAGCCCAAAACATCCTGAGATAACACTGGAAGCCTACCAGTATATCTCGCTTGCCCTGGCCAGGGACTACTCGTGTAATGGCTCTCCTAGACACAGCGCGATGTCAACTCCCAATAATGGGAGAGACGAATCATGTCTAACCGTCACTGCCTCCAAGTGCTTCGGGACTGCACCCAACTACTACCTGTTTGCACGACTCCTTTAAGCCGTGGTAGGGTAGTAATCAAAGTACAGTAGGAACACACTCGAGGCGAAGTGACAGTGTCAAGTCAGCGGACTAAGCTGTACTCATGTCACCTGGGAACTGATAACTGACGATAGGTATAATACCAACCGGTCAGTTCCCGACGAGTCCTTTCCAGTGTACTCGTAACCTAACGAGCACCCGCATACTATCTCCAGTACGACGTACTGATGGCTGTGGGATAGACCATCTCCCACTCTGGGATGAGAAGCGCATACGCTAGTTTACTCCGGAGTATCGATGCTCTATCTCGATAGTCCTGCGACTAGGGACATGCATAAGGATGTGCTTATAGATTACCCAGCCCCCACTAGTGTGACTGCCATCACAACGCTGGTAATCAAGCAAAGATCCTAAGGGCTCCACTAATGTGTATAGGTGATATACAAAAATAAACACATGTACACATTGAACTAGAAACAAACCAAGTAGTATACTACTATTTCGAGCAAGATTGTATATACAAGGTGAATATCCCAAGCTTCCATTAAGTAATATACAAATTAGTATGATACAGTAATGGCCTCTAGGGCATATACACTAACAATCTCCCAATTGCACTAAGGCCATGTACTGGCGTATCGAAAACCTATCATCTCGATCAGCCGCTCGAACTGAGTCAGGGGCAAGGCCTTGGTGAATGGATCTGCAGTGTTATCTTCTGAAGCAACCCTCCGAACCTCGATCTCCTGGCGATCCACGATCTCCCTGATCAGGTGATACCGCCTCAAGATGTGTCTGGATCTCTGATGGGACCTGGGTTCCTTCGCTAAAGCTATAGCCCCGTTGTTGTCGCAATACAGAGGTATTGGATCAACAATGGACGGAACCACCTGAAGTTCTTTCAAGAACTTCCTCATCCAGACAGCTTCTTTTGCGGCATCAGATGCAGCGATGTATTCCGCTTCCATAGTCGAGTCAGCAACGGTTTCCTGTTTGGAACTCTTCCAACACACCGCCCCTCCATTGAGGGTAAAGACAAAACTCGACATGGACTTGGAATCATCCTTGTCACTCTGGAAGCTGGAGTCAGCAAAGGCCTCGATCTGGAGGTCTTTTCCGCCATACACCAAGAACATCTCCTTAGTCCTTCTCAATTACTTGAGAATGTTCTTTACCGCTATCCAGTGTTTCTCCCCAGGGTTTGACTGATACCGGCTTACCACACTCAGTGCATAAGCTACATCCGGTCTGGTACACAACATCGCATACATTATAGAGCCTACCGCAGAAGCGTAGGGTATAATAGACATGCGATCTCTCTCCAAATCAGTCTTGGGAGACATCTCTTTAGAGAGGGTGATCCCGTGACAAGCCGGTAGGTTACCGCGCTTGGAATCTTCCATACTGAATCTTTTCAGTATGGTGTCGATATACCTGGACTGCGAAAGTCCTAATATCCTCTTGGATCTATCACGATGGATCCGAATCCCCAGGATGTATGAGGCATCACCCAGGTCTTTCATGGAGAACCTGTGTGACAAGAACCCTTTGACAGATTGTAGCATAGGAATGTCATTTCCTATCAAAAGAATGTCATCCACGTATAAAATGAGGAATACGACAGTTCTTGCTATAAATCTACTATAGATGCATGGTTCATCTGGATTTTTGATAAAGCCGAATTCTTGGACTGTCTCATCAAAACAGGTGTTCCAACTCCGAGATGCCTGCTTTAGTCCATAGATGGACTTAAGCAACTTGCACACCTTTCCGCTGCTCCCACTTTGAATGAAACCCTCTGGCTGGTCCATATAGACACACTCCTCTAAATTACCATTTAGAAAAGCGGTCTTTACGTCCATCTGCCAAATCTCATAATCGTGGAAGGCAGCAATGGCAAGAAGGATCCGAATGGATTTCAGCATAGCCACTGGAGAAAAGGTTTCGTCATAGTCCAAACCAGGTCTTTGACGAAAACCCTTTGCAACAAGTCTAGCTTTGCAGGTCTCAACCTGTCCATCTACACCAATCTTCCTTTTGAAGATCCATTTGCATCCTACGGGTTTTACCCCGTCTGGAGCAATGTCCAACGTCCATACTTTGTTGGTGTACATGGACTCCATTTCGGTCCGCATTGCATCCAGCCATTTTACCGAGTCAACGCTCTGAACGGCCTGCTGGAAGCTAGTAGGCTCATCATAATCTATGAAGCGATCCTCTCTATCCCCGTCTATGAGAAAACCGTAGTATCTCTCGGGCGGATGAGACTGCCTACTACTCCTGCGGAGCGGCGTAGGAATGTCCTATTCTTTTGAACCCTCTGGTTCCACTAAGCTTTCAGTAATAGCTCGTGGTTCTGGAATTTCTTCCAGTTCTACTGTGCTCCCACTTATCTGGTTTTCCAAAAACTCAGTTTCCAAGAAGTAGGCATGACGAGAAACAAAAACCTTTCGTTCCTCTTCGCAGTAGAAGAAATATCCCTTGGAGTTCTTTGGATATCCCACGAACTTGCACTGTACTGAGCGTGCCTCGAGTTTGTCCGCATGCTGCTTTTTGACAAAAGCTGGACATCCCCATGTCTTAATGTGATTAAGATGGGGCCTCTTCCCAAACCACATCTCATATGGTGTGGTAGGCACAGTCTTAGTGGGAACTCGGTTCAAAAGGTATGCAGCTGATTCTAGCGCATACCCCCAGAATGATCGCGGTAACTCAGCGTTACTCATCATGGACCGTACCATATCCAATAGGGTTCGGTTCCGTCTCTCCGATACACCGTTATGTTGCGCAGTGTATGGAGGAGTAAGCTGAGAGAGAATTCTATTCTCTTTTAAATAGTCCAGAAACTCGGCACTCAAGTATTCACCACCTCGATCCGATCTTAGAATCTTGATACTCTTGCCCGTTTGTTTTTCTACTTCATTCTTATATTCCTGGAACTTTCCAAAGGCTTCGGATTTATGTTTCAGTAAGAAGACATAACCGTACCTTGAAAAGTCATCCGTAAAAGTAATGAAGTAAGAATAACCGCTTCGCGCATGTGTAGACATTGGACCGCACACGTCGCTGTGTACGAGTCCCAAGAGCTCGCTCGCTCTTACTCCGTGTCCAGTGAACGGAGTCTTTGTCATCTTTCCTTTGAGACAGGATTGACAAGTGGCATACGATTGATATTCGAACGGATCCAAATATCCTTCTGTATGTAACTTAGTCAACCTTCTCTCATTGATGTGACCCAGTCTATAGTGCTATAAGAAAGTCTGATTGATTTCTGGAGACTTTCTTTTGTGTGTATTCTGGACATTGAAAATCTGTGGTTGGTTTAATACGTATATACCATTGCTCAATGTACCTGACCCAATCAAAACTTGATTAAGGTGAATGTTTACAACATTGCTTACAAACGCAAATTCATAACCTTCTTTAGAAACCAAAGATACAGAAATGATATTACAAGTTGCGGTGGGTACAAAAAAGCAATTACGCAAAACCAAAACATGTCCATCTGACATTCCCAGGTGATAGTCCCCCATGGCCTTAGCATCCATGCTAGCTCCGTTTGCAACTTTGAGGGTCATGTCACCAGCCTTCAAAAACCTACGGTTTCCCAACGCCTGCAAAGAATTACAGATATGAGATCCTGATCCGGTATCCAATACCCAGGAAGTAGAGTTTATTGAAAGACAGCTATGAATAACATACACACCTGAAGCTGAAGCCGCAACTTGCTTCAGTTCCTGTGTTCTGGCTTTCCAAGCCCTGCAATCATTCTTCCAGTGTCCACTCTTATGACAATAGAAGCATTCTTCCTTTCCCACAAGCTTCCCTACTTTCTTTGTTGCCTTTGCCTTTCCTTTCGTATCCACTTTACTAACACCGCTCTTTGGTTTGGCGGGGGCTTTCTTCTTCTTTTCCTTGGCTTTCTCCTTGGACCTAGAAGAGGAAGATCCTACTACAAACAAAGTGGATGTTTCCCTACCTTTCTGTAGGGTGCCTTCTGCGCTCCTCAGCATGTTGAGGAGTTCTGAAAGTTCAACTTCCTTTTCTTGTAAGTTGAAGTTCAGTATAAACTGGGCGTAAGTGGAAGGAAGGGACTGGAGAATCAAGTCCGTATAGAGCTCATTCTCCAACGTGGTCCCAAGGTCCGCGAGCTCCTCAATGTAGCCAATCATCTTAAGCACGTGTTCCGCTACCGATGATCCGACGGCCAATCTTGCCGAAAATAACTTCTTCGACACTTCGTATCTTGCGATACGAGATTGCTCTCCATACAGTTCTTTTGTATGGAGAAATATGGATTCGAGGTCCATATTCTCGTGCCTCCTCTGATGTTCGTTGTCCATAGAGGCAAGCACGAGGCACTTGGCCATCGCGCAGTCTAGTTCCCAGGTCTTACGGATTTTCTTATCCGCGACGATGGTTTTGGGACCTGGGACAGGGGAAGCTTTGGTGGTAAGAAGATACCCCAGCTTGTCGTAAGTGATTGCTATCTTGACATTCCTGAGCCAATCTTTGTAGTTTGGCCCTGTCAATATGTTTTTATCTAGAAGTAACTTAAGTCCAGTCATGTCAATTGGTCGCTGCAATTAGGAGAGAGAAGAAACACTCAGTATGATGCTCTTGTAAGTTTAGAGTGGTTTTTAGTTTATCTAAACAGGATGGCTCCCACTGTCTCTCGAATCCCTCCTCAAACCAAAAAGGAAGAATTAGTCAGGATCAATCTCACCGTACAATTCCTGCTTAACCATTCGTCCAGGCTGGTGCCGGTACTTCGAGGGAGGTTTTCCAACGCTTTCGCGAAGTTCCTTAATTAAATAACCTCTTTTCCCTGGGGGCGTAGCCCCGTTAACACCTTTCTAGACACCTACTTGGTTTATAGCATTGATCGTTAAGTGAGAAATTTACCGAGGAGTAGCATATACCCACAATAGGATCGGGATCCAAATATCATCGCGTGACGAAACTGAAGGAATCCTACCAGAATCATCACACTCCAAATGGTATGCAACTCTAGCAAGTTTCAGTACTTATGAAACTCCCGATGTGGATTTTTTCCCCATGCTCTTATGACCTTGACTTTGGCCAACAAATCATAAGTCACATGTCAAGTTCTACCCATCGTTCTCCAGGTTAATTTGAATCCACCCGTACCTACCCTTGACTTTGGCCAACAATGCAGTACGACTGTTCCAAATCAACGCATCTATCTATGCTGCACATGAATACCCAATAGCTACCAATCACTATGCCTTGACTTTGGCCAACAAACATAGCTTGAATACTATTGACTATTCATGTGAAACGACGGAGGGCTACGAATGGTTTTGGCGAAACCGTGAATGTAGTGAACTTGATATAATCGATGGAACGAGATAGCTTTTAAAAGGAGTGGCTCAAGCTCCGCATTTAAAAGTTGGTTTTGAAAAGAACCGAGTGGTTTTTCGAAAGCGTTCCAACGACTTTTACTTGGTTTATTTTCTTGCATTAGTTCTTTTAATGCGTGATATTCTTGCATTAGTTCTTTTAATGCGTCCCATCATTTAATCCTACCATTGCAGAAAACAACCAAAATATGACGTACGCTTATGCCATTCGCATTCGCCACGGGGCCCCGTCATTACCCGTTAGGTTACTTAACTAACGACAGAGCGGGGGCTGGGCTAGCACGTCTGTAAAACATAAGCAACGCCTAAATAATATCATATATAGATATATTGCAATGATAGCCATTTCAGATCACAGATGAACACATTGGATATACTAGGAACCCGCAATTCGTATGAGCCTGTAACGAAAAGCAGATTACACGATCGCGGTGAATATCCAATACCCCACCCAAGACCCCTACGGGTGCGGCAAACTACCCGCCAAGTACTCGAAGCGGAGCAACCTCCCTCAACACCGTGAGTAGGCCACTCAGTACTTCGAGATAACCGGTAGTTTATGCACCCCTTCCATGGGTCTATCCTAGGAGCAAAAACAGTAAAAAGAAATTATACAATGACGGCTACAACTCCGACCCGGTTGTGCGGCAATATAAATAATTATTACATCAATTTACAAATTTACATGAATTGAAAGAAAAGAAAACTCTCGTCTCACAACCCCGGCTATTCACCCGCGACAATCCAATGAATTCATATACACATTCCAGCAACATTACAGATCACAGATTTTTATAACCCCCACTAATCGACATATAGCGATTAGCAGACGTTCAATACAAATATCACATCACAAATAAATACCCGTCAGCTTAAGTCTTTAGAAACTCGATCAAAATACGGTTTTTAAAGCCCCAAAAACAAAATTTTCTTTCTGGAAAATCTGGGCTGAAAAACCAAATACCAAAATTCCCAAAATACCCCACTAATTATACCGCAGTGAAGAAAATCTACAGAGGAGTTCAATCGGCCGCGGAACCGCGGCAAGAGCAAGCTCTTGCCTCATTTCCGCGGCGCTTTGATGAGATCTTTTGATCGTTTTTCTTCAGTGCACTATAAAAACCCTGAGTCGATTTTTGAAGCATGATTTATAATTTTTACAGAACTTTAAAAATCGACAGCAAACAAGAAATCCGGGTGTATTTCGCGACTTTTTCTCCGATCGAATTTCTAGTTACTATGGTAACATGTTAGGTAGTGTTTAACTAGGCTCTGATACCACTGTGAGTCCATGCTACCTCTCCCGGTACTTACGGGATTGCGGAATTTGGTGAAAAACGATTTTCTAGAGGCGGTAACATGGACTCAAACGGATCTTTGTTAAACTTAGCTACCTAACAACCTAACTAAGAGTTGTTAACTACTCGATTAGGGGGTTATACCTTTCTTTCTTGAACTCCTTCGTCTTCTACACTTGATGGTTGTCCGGATCGGCTTCACCCCGTCGTCTCCTTGCGCCGAAGATCGATCCACCCGAAAGCTTCTACCTTTGGCTTCTTCTTCGAGCTTTGAAGAAACTAGTTCACTCGGTTTGCTAAACCTTGTGAACTAGAGTGAGTAGAGGAGAGTGTGTTGGGATTTTTCTCTATGGTTCTTGGTTCTCAACACATGAGACAAGTGAACCATAGACTAAAGAGAGGGAGAGCAAGAGGAAGAGGATGAGAGCTCAAGAACAAGAGAGAGAATGAAAATGATAGAATGAGAAAGACTTTTCTCTCTTGGCTCTCATAATCCAAAGCCATCATAACAAATCATAGCAATCAAGTATTATGTGATGGTTTAAGCTACAATAGCCATATCATTTCATGCACTCATTTTTCATAAGAGAACAAGCAAGCAAAAAGTCTTTGCCATGAAATGATAGCCATTGTCATCATGATGGTCAACTAGTCCAACCTAGTCAACCGGTCAACAAAGTCAACAAGTCAACAAAGTCAACCCCTCAACAACCATGTCACCATAATACTTAATTAATATTATTGTTAATCATATATCATATTCTCATTAGGGTTTAGCAAGAAGTCAATGGTCAACAGTCAACAGTCAACAAGCCTAATGAGAATCCTCTGCCTCTGTCTCTCCGTCAACTGTGCATACACACCCGCATCCGCGTTCCGAGGAACACGAATACATACGAGATAAAATCAATCCCAAAACGTACACTAGGATCTGGCTTAAACCAAAGCCCGCTAGTGTTAACTCTCCGGACACTAAACGTGCACAAGTGCACGGATGTGACCGAACCCTGTCGCAAAACCATGCGACCTGTCGCAAAACCATGCGACCTCTACTCTTTTGCCTAAAGGCGAATAGCTTTCTGTGTGGGACTCTAAAGACTCGACACTATGCTGGCAGTGGGTTTAACTACAGACCGCAAGCGGCACTAGCTGTACGTAACGGTCCCCAGGTAGATGCCGACAAGAAGACTGACGAGGTGAACTCCTACTGAGCTTGAATGTGACAGTCTCCGTACAGTCCGGTCTGTTCGTCTGATACATCGCATGGCGGGCCTAGGGGGCGGTGAACGTCAGTCCCCTAATAGCGGTACAAGTCTTGCCGGAGTGAAGCCCAAAACACCCTGAGATAACACTGGAAGCCTACCAGTATATCTCGCTTGCCCTGGCCAGGGACTATTCGTGTAATGGCTCTCCTAGACACAGCGCGATGTCAACTCCCAATATCGGGAGAGACGGATCCTGTCTAACCGTCACTGCCTCCAAGTGCTTCGGGACTGCACCCAACTACTATCTGTTTGCACGATTCTTTTGAGCCGTACTAGGGTAGTAATCAAAGAACAGTAGGAACACACTCGAAGCGAAGTGACAGTGTCAAGTCAGCGGACTAAGCTGTACTCATGTCACCTGGGAACTGATAACTGACGATAGGTATAATACCAACCGGTCAGTTCCCGATGAGTCCTGTCCAGTGTACTCGTAACCTAACGAGCACCCGCATACTATCTCCAGTACGATGTACTGATGGCTGTGGGACATACCATCTCCCATTCTAGGATGAGAAGCGCATACGCTAGTCTACTCCTGAGTATCGATGCCCTGTCTCGATAGTCCTGCGACTAGGGACCTGCATAAGGATGTGCTTATAGATTACCCAGCCCCCACTAGTGTGACTGCCATCACAACGCTGGTAATCAAGCAAAGATCCTAAGGGCTCCACAATGTGTATAGGTGATATACAAAAATAAACACATGTACACATTGAAGTAGAAACAAACCAAGTAGCATACTACTATTTCGAGCAAGATTGTATATACAAGGTGAATATCCCAAGCTTCCATTAAGTAATATACAAACTAGTATGATACAGTAATGGCCTCTAGGGCATATACACTAACAATAGGCCCTGCTAGGACCCAGTCCCCGGCCTCTCTCCAAACCTCGTGGTGCCCTCCGTGTGCTATTGGCTATAGTGCCCTCAAGTCAATTATTGTGATCGCATGAACGCGATTCTGATGATTGTGGGAGGACCTATACGGATAGAACAGTCTTACTCAAAATGATAGTATGCTATCTGGTTTGTCTCTATCATCATGTACATGCTTTATGTTGTATTACAGATCACTATTACATGTTGATAGAGCCCATTAGATTCTTGCTTGACTATCATCATTATGATGGCGATCATATACGTGGGAGCTGGGTGGTCTATAAGCACATTTTTAAATGTCCCTAGTCGAGGGTGTATCGAGACTGGGCATCGATACTCTAAAGTAGACTAGTGTATACTTATCAAGACCACGATGAGGGAAGGTGGCCGGTCTCACAAGCCATTGGTGTCAGTTAGTCACCTAAGATAGTATACAGGTGCTCATTGGGTTATGAATACACTGGACGGACTCGCCGGGAACATGCTAGATGGTATTATACCTATTGTCATATAGCAGTTCCCAGGTAACATGAGTATAGGTTATTCTGTCGACCTTAGATCGTCATTTTTCTCGTGTGTGTTCCCACTGTGCTTTGATTACTATCCTACCATGGCTCAAAGGATTCGTGCGAACAGGTTTTAGTTGGGTACAGTCCCGAGCCACATGGAGGCAGTGAGCGGATCGTCGGAAATTCGTCTCTCCCGGTATTGGGGGATTGATGACGCGCGGTGCACGGGTGGCCATCACCAGAAATCCTTGGCCAAGGTAGATGAGAATTACCGATATGGATCAGTAGTTTCTCAGTGGGTGATGGGCTTCATACCGACGCGAAATATCGCATTATTAGGGGTCTTACTTTATCCACCCTAGACTCGATATGCGATACTCTTAGACGAACAGAGCAGACTGTACGCAGATTGTTACTGACAGGCTCAGTAGGGGTTCAGATGAGTTTGCTCGTCGGCCTTCCTTTCACTCAATACCTGGGTGGTCGTTATGTACAGCTAGTGCCGCTGACGTGCTTATGGTTAAACCCACTCCTGGCGTATTGACGAGTGTTTAGAGTCCCACACAGAGAGTTTTCACAGTTCAGGCGATATGATGTAGATGACGTATGTTGGTACATATAGGTGTCCGATTAAATATGTGTACATGCTACACAGATTTTTATCGGACGGTTGATAATACTAGCGACTTAGGATTGAGCCGGATTATTAAATTATATTTTGATTTAATAATTTATATATATATAAATTTATTTATAAATGTATTTTAGTATTGTTGTTCATTATTCATTTTCTATCTTGGTTATTCGTATTTTTATAAGAATACGCGTATATATATTTCGATACATATACCGGGTTGTATTCCGTATTTATACGGAATATCTTCTAGAAGATGGACACCTCATTATATGATTTTATTTTTAGAAAATCATTTGGAAATGAGGTGGAGGGTGAGGTGGCATGAGCATGGTTGGAGGTATGTAGAGAGGTATGGCTTTTGATTGTTTATTGTAAAATGTGAGATATTTTCTTGCATGGTTGAAAAACACTTAGCCATTCTTTCTACATGACGCTCATTCATTCATTCTCTCTCTTGGAAACTTAGCCATATTTCTTGAGTTGCTCATGCCCATGGTTTTCCTCACCTCCTCCTTCTTCTTCTTTGATTGCTCACTTGAGCATGAGACATGAGAGAAAAGGTTAGTGAGATATTCCTACACACCCCACTCTCAATTACTAGCAACCTTGGAGCGTCGGTTGCTTCGCTAGTAGAAGATGGAGCCTGCATCGTTTCTCTCGGGTGGATCATCTTCGACGGAGGACGACCGGAGGCCAAGCTCAATCGTAGACACCTCAAGGAGCTAAGGATGATGTGTTGGCTATAGTGGTCTCAAGGCAATTATCGTAGTCGCGGGCAGGTGATTATGATGATTGAGGGAGGACCTATACCGGTAGAACAGTCTTACTCGAGTTGATAGTATGCTATCTGGATTGTCTTTATCATCACTATTACATGTTGATAGAGCCCATAGGATTCTTGCTTGACTACCAGCATTATGATGGCGATCATATACGTGAGAGCTGGGTGGTCTATAAGCACATCTTTAAATGTCCCTAGTCATGGGAGTATCGAGACTGGGCATCGATACTCCAGTGTAGACTGGTGTATACTGATCGAGACCCTGACGAGGGGCGGTGGCAAGGTCTCGCAAGCCATTGGTGTTAGTTTGTTCACCTAAGATAGTATACAGGTGCTCATTGCGTTATGAGTACACTGGACGGACTCGCCGAGAACCTGCTAGTTGGTATTATATCTATTGTCAGATAGCAGTTCCCTGGTGACATATGTACAGGTTAGTCTGTCGACCTGAGATCGTCATTTGCCTCGTATGAGTTCCCACTGTGCTTTGATTACTACCCTACCACGGCTCAATGGAGTCGTGCAAACAGGTTTTAGTTGGGTACAGTCCCGAGCCACATGGAGGCAGTGAGCGGATCGTCGGGGATTCGTCTCTCCCGGTATTGGGGGTTGATGTCGCGTTGTGCACGAGTGGCCATCACTAGAAATCCTCGGCCGGGGTATACGAGAATTACTGATCCAGGATCGATAGTTTCTCAGGTGGTGATGAGTTACATACCGACACAAATTATCGGTTTGTTAGGGGTCTGACTTTATCCACCCCCTAAACTTGATATGCGATACTCTTAGACGAACAGACCGGACTGTACAGATATTGTCACTGTCAGGCTCAGTAGGGGTTTGGATGGGTTTGCTCGTTGGCTTTTCTTTCGCTTAATACCTGGGTAGCCGTTACGTACAGCTAGTGCCGCTGACGTGCTTGTGGTTAAACCCACTGCCAGCGTATTGACGAGTCTTTGTAGGGTTGTATAGCACGGCAGCAAGGTTTCGGGTGGCATCGTCCATGCCAATTTCAAATTTTTGCCGTTCTAGATAACCCTAACCTAGAATCGATACTGGAGAATCATGTGGAATCTTAAAGCAAACATCTTTACGACTAAGTGAGTAGGGATTACAACCTTTGTAGTCCGTTCCTTCGCTTCAATAGCTCCTTGTTGTGGTCCCTTCGCTGCGATCATCAAGCTCCCGAACTCGAGAGGCTCCATGAAGTGAATGATGTATCCTTACTTGAAGTCTTCACTATCCAAGATGATCTACTTTGAGGAGTCAGAAACCCAATCCATCTCTTCACTAATTAGGGATTAGTGAAGCTAACACACTAATCTATATGGCTAGTATAGAAGAGGATGATGAAGTAGGAATTTTGCTCTCTTTAGTTTTCTTTTTCTCACAATCTTTTATCACCAAAGAAAAAGCTAGCAAGCTTTTGGAGGAAGAAGAAGATGAAGTGATGAAAGAATAATTATGATGAGATTAGAAATGCAACCATGGGTTAAGAAGGTCATGCTTAACCCTTGTAGAGACTTAACCATGAGCTAGGGTTAGGGTTAGGTTAATAAATATCTTAGAAATATCAAAAGGGTGGACTTAGTCAACTATGATAAATATCTTAGGATAAATCCACACATTTTGAATTATCTAAAAATAAAATGTAAACCCTAATCTTAACCCTTGCATGGTATAAGTCTCTCACATTCATGTTGCATGTGTAACCTTGCATGTTACAATTATACATATCTCATATATATAATTTTATAACAATAGAAAAGAATACATTTAACATATATCACATACATATTAATGTATCCTAAGTGAGAAAAAGAATTGCTTAAGTGAGCTTATATTAATTAATGTAATGTAATATATCACATATATAATTATACATTAAATTATTAAATCAATACTTGATTTAATAATCCGGCTATATTACATATAACCGACTAAAATAATATGTATCAATTTATCGAATCAACACTTGATCCGATAACCCGGCTATATCACATATTGCGAGAATAGAATACGGTATCACATATCGTATTAATCTCGGTCCCGCACATATCACATATGTGCTCCTACTCTATTTCGCCTAAGCCAAGAAACCTCTGTGTAGGACTCTAAAGACTCATCAATACGCCGGCAGTAGGTGATGATCATATCAAACACCCACAAGCTGCAAGCGGTCAGCTAAACGTAATAGCCACCCGGGTATTGAGCGATCAGAAGATCAACAAGCAAGCCTGCACACACTCCTGTGAATCCAATCAGTAACACTACCTTACAGTCCGGTCTCTTCGTATGATATGTCGCATATCCAGTCTAGGGGTGGTAAACGTCAGACCCCAGTAACCGATAAGTCATGTCGATATAAGGCTAATAACGGGTCGAAAAACTATTAATAACACTTACCAGTAGATCTCCATATCAGCCCTGGCCAGGGACTTCCAGTTATAGCCAATCAAACATAGCGCAACATCAACCCCCAATATCGAGAGAGACGAAACCCTTCCTATCGCCCATTGCCTCCATGTGATTCGGGACTGTACCCAAAAGCCACCATTTTGCACGTTCTCATGAACGTGGTAAGGTGGAAATCAAAGCACAGTGGGAATCACCCAAGACTCTATGACGATCTTCGGTCTATAGACTAACCTGTACCAGTGTCACCAGAGAACTGCTATCTGACGATAGGTATAATACCATCTAGGAGTTCTCGGCGAGTCCGTTCAGTGTACCCAGTCTCCATTGAGAACCCGTACACCATCTTTGATGTCAAACACCAATGGATGTGGGATTATCCACCACCTATCATATAGGTCAAGATGCGTATATGCTAGTCTACTCTGGAGTATTGATGCCCTGTCTCGATACACCCTCGACTAGGAACAATTATAGGATGTACTTGTGGACTACCCTGGCCCCACTAGTATGATCTGCATCATAGTCCTAGTATTCAAGTACATATCCTAAGGGATTTATCAACATGTGAGAGCAAGACAGCAACACAATACAAGTCAACATGTTAAGACAAAGTGAAACCAGATAGCATACTATCATGTCGAGCAAGAAAGTCCTCTCTATATATATCCAAGCATCCACTATAATATACATCATATGTACAACAATGGCCTCTAGGGCATATACATGACTAACAATCTCCCGCTTGCACTATGGCCAGCTTTTGTAGTATCTCATACCCAACATCCCGAAGAGTCTCTCAAATTGTATCTGGGGTATAGCCTTCGTGAGTGGATCCGCAGTGTTGTCCTTCGTGTCAACTCTCCTGACCTCGATCTCGCGGCGATCAACTATCTCCCAGATCAGGTGATACCGCCTCAGAATATGCCCGGATCTCTGATGGGACCTGGGTTCCTTGGCCAAAGCCACAGCTCCATTGTTATCACAATACAAAAGTATTGGATGTTCAATGGACGGAACTACTCCAAGTTCAGTTATGAAATTCTTTATCCAGACAGCCTCTTTGGCAGCATCGTTGGCAGCGATGTATTCAGCCTCCATCGTCAAGTCTGCTACGGTTTCCTATTTGGAACTCTTCCAACAACCCGTCCCTCCATTGAGGGTAAAGACAAATCCCGAGTGCGACTTAGAGTCGTCCTTATCACTTTGGAAGCTCGAATCGGTAAAGGACTCCACCTAGAGTTCTCCGTTACCATACACCAAGAAAATATCTTTAGTCCTTTTCAAGTACTTGAGAATGTTTTTCACAGCTGTCCAGTGACTCTCTCCTAGATCTGCTTGATACCTACTCACTACACTTAGTGAGTATGCTACATCAAGTTTGGTATATAGCATCGATTACATGATAGAGCCTACTGCTGAAGCATAGGGTATCCCTTGCATGCGAGCTATCTCCAAATCAGTCTTGGGAGACATCTCTTTGGAGAGAGTGAGTCTAGAGATCGTGGGTAAATTCCCACGCTTGGATTCTTCCATACTAAACCTCTTTAGTATGGTATCAATGTACCTGGATTGGGACAATCCTAGTGTCCGTTTAAATCTATCTCTATAGATCTTTATCCCCAAAATGCAGGAGGCATCACCTAGATCTTTCATTGAGAATCTTTGTGATAAGAAGAGCTTGACCGAGTGCAGCATAGGAACATTATTTCCTATCAAGAGTATGTCATCCACGTACAATACGAGGAAGAAAACCTTACTCTCTGCCACCTTCTTTTATATACAAGGTTCATCTACGTTCTTGATGAAGTCATACTCTTTGACTACCACATCAAAATAGATGTTCCAACTCCGCGATGCCTGCTTTAACCCGTAGATGGATTTAAACAGCTTGCACACCTTTCCGCTGCTCCTACTGTCTACGAAGCCCTCTGGCTGAGTCATGTACACACACTCTGCTAAATCACCATTTAGAAAAGCGGTCTTAACATTCATTTGCCAGATTTCATAATCATAGTATGCAGCAATGGCAAGTAGGATCCGGATGGACTTAAGCATAGCCACTGGAGAAAAGGTTTCATCATAATCCATACCTGGTCGTTGACGAAAATCTTTTGCAACAAGTCTAGCTTTGAAAGTCTCAACTTTTCCATCTACACCAAGTTTCTTCTTAAAGATCCATTTGCTCCTAATGGGTTTTACCCCTTCAGGAGAAATTTCCAAAGTCCATACTTTGTTGGTGTACATGGATTCCATCTCAGATCGCATTGCATCCAGCCACTTCACAGGGTCCCCACTCGTGATGGCCTGCTCGAAGCTAGTCGGGATGCAATCCTCGCTCCCACCATCAATGAGAAAACCGTAGTATCTCTCAGGTGGATGAGGAACTCTACTAGATCGGCGGAGAGGCTGGAGTTCGTTAGGAACTATCGAATTCTCCGGTTCCACCAAATCTTCTGTTGCATTTTGTGTAGATGGAACTTCTTCCAGTTTTACCTTATTGCCACTAATTTCTTTCATAAGAAAACCCTTTTCTAAAAAGGTGGCATGTCGAGAAACAAACACCTTTTGTTCCTCGGAGTGGTAGAAGATATACCCTCGCGAATGTTTGGGATAACCTATAAACTTGCACAAAACAGACCTTGCCTCGAGTTTGTTCGGATTTTGTGTTTTCACATATTCCGGACAACCCCATATCTAAATAAAATTAAGACATGCTCTCTTCCCATTCCATATCTTATATGGAGTGGTAGGCACTGATTTGGATGGAACTCTATTCAATAGGTATGCAGCTGTCTCAAGCGCATAACCCCAAAAGGAAATAAGCAACTCAGCAATGCTCATCATAGAGCGCACCATATCTAATAGGGTGCGATTCCTCCGCTCTGATACACCGTTGTGCTGTAGTGTATAGGGAGGAGTGAGCTGAGAGAGAATCCCATTCTCTTTTAGATAGTCCAGGAACTCATTGCTTAAGTATTCTCCTCCTTGATCAGATCGAAGGATCTTATGACTTTTACTCGTTTGGTTCTCGACTACGTGCTTATATTCTTTGAATTTCTCAAAAGCTTCAGACTTGTATTTCAACAGGAACACATGTCCGTATCTTGAGAGATTGTCAGTGAATGTAATGAAGTACGAGGAACCATTCATGGCATGTGTAGACATGGGACCGCATACATCACTATGTATCAGTCCCAAGAGTTCTGTAACTCTTTCTTCGTGTCCACTAAACGGAGTTTTGGTCATCTTGCCATTGAGACATGACTGGCAAGTGTCATAAGATGAAAATTCGAACGGATTCAAATATCCATCCTTATGTAACTTAGCTAGTCGTGTCGCATTGATATGACCTAGTCTATAATGCCACAAGAAGGATTCGTTCATTTCTGAACTCTTCCTCTTGTATGTGTTTTGCACATTAAGAACTGTAGTTTGATTCAGAACGTATATGCCATTATTTAACGAGCCTGATCCAATCAAATTTTGATTCAGGAAGTTGTTCATAACATTATCCTGTACTACAAAATTATATCCTTTTTTACTCAATAAAGAAACTGATATAAGATTGCATATCAGGGTCGAAATGTAATAGCATTCGTTCAGAATCAATGTATTACCATTTGGTAATACAAGGTGATATTCGCCAATTGCTTTGGCCGCAACATTTGCACCATTCCCTACTATTACGGAATGATCACCCTCTCCCAGTTCTCTACCTTTCTTTAGCCCATGTAATATGTTACATATGTGGGATCCTGATCCGGTATCTAATACCCAGGACGTAGAGTGAACTGAGAAACAGTTCTCGATAACAAACACACCCGAAGAAGATGCATCAACATGCTTGTTCTTTATTTGGGCGGCATGGGAATCCGGATATTCCCCTATTTCCTGCTCTGTCTTATAGCAATTATAAGAAAGAACAGAACCAACGTTCCCCTGCTCAGTATAACAAGCGGGTTCGGCCAATACATCCATATTATTATCTTGATTAAGGCTTGACTTGGTCGCTACCTGGAGAGAGAGAGAAGAAAACATTTCAGCGTATGCTCTTGCAAGATTATATTGGTTATTATCTTATCTAATCAGGATGGCTCCCACCGTTTTTATCAAATCTTCCTTCAAACCCTAAAAGGTAAGACTAGCCGGGATTAATTACACCTTACAAGTTAGCCAATCTTTCAGCCAGGCCGGTGTTGGTACTTTGAGGGAGGTTCCCCGTGCTTTCGTACGGACCTAATTAAAATAAACCTCGTTTTCCCAGAGGCATAACCCTGTTAACACCTTTCTTGACACCTACTTGATCGGCTAATTGTGCTGTGTAAAAGTCTCCCAGGAGTAACTCTTACTCGTAGTGGGTATCGGGATCCAACTATCTCATAGAAGGTACGCAATCTCATTGCAAATTTCAACACTTGAAATTCTCGATAATGCTTTTTACCCCTAGCGTCCTATGACCTTAACGGAGGTTAAACTACCCATAAGGCTCTAGTCAAGTTCAACCCGTCATTTCCTGATTAAATTAGACCCACCCGCACGACCCTTGACGGAGGCCAAACAACGCCGTACGAATACCCTAATTCAATCGCATCTCATGCTACATATAAGTACTAATTAGCTACCGTACACTACGCCTTGACGGTGGACAAACTACCGTAGCACGAATACTAAGTATTACTTATCTGAAATGACGGAGGGCTACATCAGGTTTTTATGAAAACCTTTTGCGTAATGAACTTGATATCGTTGTAGAAACAAGTGATTTTGAAAAAGAGTGTTTTTGAGGCTTTTACTAGTTTTGCTAAAGAGGTCAATCCCGGTGAAGTAATCTCGGCTCTTTCCTAATCGAATAAGGTGAAGGATATTTCACAAATACCGCTATGCAAAGCAAGAACTATAAAAGCAATCAAAAAAAACCCTGAGAGAGTTGTAGTATCTGCTAGTTTTGCTAAAGAGGTCACTCCCGGTGAAGGGATATCGGCTCTTTCCTTATCGAATAAGGTGCTGGATATTCTACAAGGAATACCGCTATACAAAGCAAAAAACTAGAGCTACCCTTTTTGAAAATTTGATTCTACAACATGTTTTAGGTTTATTTTTCTTTCATTAATCTCATTAACGAATTCCCATCATTTATGCTTCCTAAGAATCACAGAAGAAACGAAAATACAACGTACGCTTATGCCATCCGCATTCGCCATAGTGTCCTGTTATGCACTGTTAGGTAACTTAACTAACGGGATACCGGGGCGGGACAAGCGCGGGTGTAAAACATAAGAAACGTTTATTATATATCATATATACAATAATAAAGCATTCGTCTCTTGCATAAAAAATGATCACATCACAGAATATCAGCAACAAAAGATAACATATGAAATATTGGATATACTAGGAGGTCCGTGTTTTATTTTGAGCCTGTATAAAACACGGATTCCACGGTCGCGATAAATAGCTAAACACACATTCCTAGACCCTTGCGAGAGCAGCAAGCAACCCAACCAATTCTAGGGTTAGGAGACCCGGACTCGACTCCTAGAGTTGGTCTCCCACTAGACCCTAGAAGCCGGTTGCTTGTGCTCTCCTCCTTGGGTCTATCCTAATGCGGAATAGTAAATAATATACAATGGTGACATCATCCTCAACCCGGAAGTTCCCCAATAAAATAATATTACATACAAATGAATTTTACATGAATGAAAATGAAAAACTCTCATCTCACTTAAAACCCTCGGCTATTCAAAAGCGACGATCCAATATAACATATCATAGCAACACATAACATCACATGTCATCAACGTAAGTAAATATGCATATCCCAATTGTCGTTGATGTATAGCAACGAAACCAGTGATACACCACTTATTACACTTACGGTCGCAGAAAAGAAAGTGAAAAACTACAACATTTGGAATCCACAATCACCTTAGACATCATAAACCCGAAATATCACATATTACGGATTTCAGGCCTAACTATATGAATTCTACATATTGTATCACATTCCAGAAAAAGCTAGACAACGTTAAACATTCCGATCGAATCAACAAACACCCAAAATTTCCCAAAAGCTCAACACTTGAGCGTAGTTTAAAAATACTCAGTACATGCCAAAGTGCCAATGAACCAGCCGTAGAAGGGTCAACCAATGCCTCACATGTGGCACCGCTGAACTACTACAAACCCTAGGGTTTAGTGGCGGTTCTGACGGTCACAGAATCGAGTTAGGGTTTCGTTCTTCTAGAGGGTCCACCGAATCACTTACACGATATTTGAATGTTCTTTAACTAAGGAAAAAATCCAACACTTGGAAACATTTCCAGCAAGAGAAAAAGTGAGTTATTGATATCCGTTCGAACTTTTTAACACTGTCTAAATAACTCGAAAACAAACTAGAATTACGAACACCAAACACTCCGAATTTCCTCTGTAAAAAGATAACATCACATGCAAATTTAGCAAAAACAAACAACACCTGAAATAACAAACCCCCAGAGATTGGAACATAGTGAAAACTTGAACCCAAAACCCTATACTATGGCCGAGCAGGCCGGTCCTAGAGGAAAAGTGGTCGGCTAAATTATGAGCTCTGGTGTTCAATTTTTTACTGTGTTCATATTGTATCACATACAACATTCTGCAACTGTTTAAAAAAAATTTGACTCTCAGAAAATTTCGACAGAAACTAGGGTTTTTATTCGGGTGTTTCGGAGTTGTTTCGGTTTCGTAATCCTATACAATCCGTCTAATTCTCTAGCTAGGCTCTGATACCACTGTAGGGTTGTATATCACGGCAACAAGGTTTCAGGTGGCATCGTCCATGCCAATTTCAATTTTTTGCCGTTCTAGATAACCCCAACCTAGAATCGATACTAGAGAATCATGCGGAATCTTAAAGCAAACGTCTTTACTACTAAGTGAGTAAGGATTACAACCTTTGTAGTCTGTTCCTTCACTTCAATAGCTCCTTATTGCGGTCCCTTCGCTGCGATCATCAAGCTCCCGAACTCTTAAGAGGCTCCATGAAGTGACCGATGCATCCTTTCTTGAAGTCTTCACTATCCAAAATGATCTACTTTGAGCAGTCACAAACCCAAGCTATCTCTTCACTAATTAGGGATTAGTGAAGTTAACACACTAATCTATATGGCTAGTATAGAAGAGGATGATGAAGTAGGAATTTTGCTCTCTTTAGTTTTCTTTTTCACACAATCTTTTATCACCAAAGAAAAAGCTAGCAAGCGTTTGGAGGAAGAAGAAGATGAAGTGATGAAAGAATAATTGTGATGAGATTAGAAATGAAACCATGGGTTAAGAATGTCATGCTTAACCCTTGTAGAGACTTAACCATGAGCTAGGGTTAGGGTTAGGTTAATAAATATCTTAGAAATATCAAAAGGGTGGACTTAGTCAACTATGATAAATATCTTAGGATAAATCCACACATTTTGAATTATATAAAAATAAAATGTAAACCCTAATCTTAACCCTAGCATGGTATAAGTCTCTCACATTCCTGTTGCATGTGTAACCTTGTATGTTACAATTATACATATCTCATATATATAATTTTGTAACAATAGAAAAGAATACATTTAACATATATCACATACATATCAATGTATCCTAGGTGAGAAAAAGAGTTGCTTAAGTGAGCTTATATTAGTTAATGTAATGTAATATATCACATATATAATTATACATTAAATTATTAAATCAATACTATAACGTTTCAAAAATAAATAAATAAATAAATAAATAAAAATCCTTTAGGTGAATTTTCTGATAATTGGTAAAATAAACCGTATTTTCCGTAAAACCCAACTATAATTATTTTTCAATATATATTTAAATACGCCTATTTTAACTATGTAATTACTAGTATTTGGTATTTATTTGGTCACTTATAAATTATTAGTCTACTAAAATATTTTCCGTAATTAATTAATTTTCAATATGTACATAAGCTTTTAATTATACATTAAATGAGTGTAAATTACAAATTAGAAATGGGTTAATTACAAAATGGTGCACCATGACACACTAAGACAAAATGTAACATGTTACTTTGATATGAATTGGAGTTGTCATGAGGGTTCTAGAAAATCATAGAATGGGTTATTAGAAAAAGGAAAATAAAGAAATTATTGAAAAGACTTAAAAGAAGTGTTTAATATGGAAATTTCTACACACTCATCCACCCATTTCTCTCTCTCCCCACTCCAAAAAATACCTGGCCGAGCCTCTCCCCATGCTGCCCCAAAAATTCCCCACTTCATTCCAACTCAAAACACTTCCAAAAATCCATCAAAAATCCAAAATAAAACCTCAAAATCCAAATCCAATCTCTACCCATTATTCTTTGGCCTATCTAGCATGGATCTTGGAGCAAAGTTAGCATTTTGGAGATCAAGTTGCATGTTTAATCTCATGTTTTTGAGGCATAATCTTAAACCAATTGTCACTTGATGTTTAATTACTTCAATTTAATGAATTTCGGTATTTAATTAGGGTTCTAGTTGCTAACTTGAAAATTCAAGAAAGGGTTTTTAAATCAAGTTAGGGTTTTTACTTCATCATTAAGTATGCAATGTGTAGTTTAACATGTTAGGTAATGCTAAACTTAATATAGAAGCTAAATTGTAAATTGTTATAATTAATTTGTCCAAATTGCTTAATTTTGCTAACTAGGTTTTTGTAAAAGATATATATAGGTGAGATAAAATTATAGTGAGAATTTTTATCAATTACTCATGGTTTTAATGGATAGATTAACATGTTAATTGAATACAAAGGCTAATCTAATTACTAGTTTCAAATTGTTAGTTGGAAATTGTGATAAATATGCTAATTTTGCTAACTAGGTTTTAGAAATTGATTAAATAATTGAGATTAAAATCTAATTATAGTTTTCATAACATTACTAACATTTTAGTTTGTTGTTTAGAAACTTAGTTCATGCAAAACCAAGTTTAGTTGTGGAATTGTGAATTTTTCTTTAAAAGGTGTTAAAATTTGATATTTTTGCAAATTAGAATTTTCAATTCAATGCAAATTGATAAGAATAAATTATAGAAATGGTTTATATAACCTAGTTATGATATTTAGTGAATATTATGGCCATTAATTTTTTTTAAACATCAAGTTTTGAAGTAAAACGGTTAATTGACGCTTTCTAGGTTTTGCGAAATAGAACGACTTGATTGATTTTAAGGTTTTGATGATTTAAACCCTATTTTATATTATGATTATTGAGTTTTGGAACTACGACTTGTACGTTCGTGTTTTATCTCGATCAATCGGTGTTTGTACGCCGATGTCGAGGGTTTTTCGGTTCTTTTGCATGAGGAGGTCATAGGTTTTAACCTATGCGCGTTTCGTACGCCGTTTTGGTTTTGTCCGTGATTCGATTTACGATATTATATATGTTTGTGTATAGGTACCCCTCACGTGGACTTCGGACGAGGAAGAAGAGGAGGGCGACATCGACTTCGGCAGACAAGGACCAGGTAAGTAGATATATATCTACGGGGGAAGTCGGGTGGATGGCGTATAGCACCCCCGAAAACGTAGAATAAGGATATTACGTACTGTTATTAGGAAGTCGGAAGTGACCTTAGATTCTTGGCGAGTAGGGTCCTATTGAAGAGTTTAGGTTGGACTAGACTGATTTAGAAAGACTTGGAAGGAATTCGTAGGTTTCATGTAGACACACACACACACGCACACACCTAAACTTGACTTGGTGTGTGTGTGTGTGTGTGTGTATAGGAATGTGTGTAGGTACATATATATATACAACATATACTTGTGATATGAGGAGGTTATATGATACATGGGGATGAGTCGATATGACTGGGCTTGATGCCGTGATTTATTGGATAGATGATCGAGTTATGACATGAGATGTGTTATGATAGGAGCGGATCGTTGGGCAATGAGGTTATATAAGGTATATTTATATAAACGATAATATGTGTTGATGACATTAGAATGTACGAGACTTTAGAATAGAACCCGGATTGTAATATGTGACTTAATCATGATATGATATATGACATGATATTTTAGTGGATCATTTGACGATGGATATTTACACAGACGATGATATATGTTTGATGATATTAGGATGTATGCGATTATAGTACAATACCCTTGATCATGATATTGTTTGATGATGATACTGCATGAACGATGATGTATATATGTAATGATTGATCCGCACTCTTGACTCGAGAAAGTCGTACTATATACGTGACGCTATTGAGGCTGGATCAGCGACTACTAGAGATATCGACTCAGACTTTAGGAGGATTCTTCTTACCTTTCGACTAGTTTTCTTTAGTTAGTCCCTTAGCCGGTTAGGTAGATATTAGTTTAGGCTCGAGTCATACTTATTCTCAAAACTAACGAATCGTGCGCATTTTTAAAGATAGCCTGAGGGATACTACGGATTTTTCAAATGACATATCTTTTCTTTAAAACCCCTTACCCCCTAATTTTCTAAAAACCACGATTCGTGCTTTTTCAAACAACAAACTGTTTGACTCGTAATTAGTATGTATTCTCTAGTTGTCCGTTTACTACACATTCGATGTTATATTCATGTTGTATTCATCGCATTGCATGTTCACACATATGTATCTTTAGCTAATATGAAACTCTGTCTGTTAGGACACTAGCACCATTACCGATGATGCGCATGTTCCACGTACACTTATTTGCCGGCTCACACACATCATCATCGGTAATTGCCATGTCACGTACACTTTAGAATATATTATCTTTTATTGATATAATCAGTTAAAGGCTAGATCAATATAATATTGTGTGATTACTCTCATTGTGCTAGTTTAGACATTGCATTTATTACTTAGACACTTCATGCATTCACATTTTCATGTTATCATGCAGTATTGTAGGGCTTATGCCGATACTCATTATTTACTTACTCATGATTTTTGGATTTTGGATTTCTATGAGATTTCTGGATTTTGGGGAAAACCGCAAGAATATATATAAAAACTTCTCTCTCTCTCTCTCTCCCTCTCATTTTAAAATACAAGTTGCGGTTTTCTCGTGATGTATGTGTCGTCCACCATGAGATTTCATGTTTTCTGTTGGATTTCGAGACCCGATTCGAGGAGTGGATGAACCGTCTCGGGTACATGGTGGGCCCGGTATGGTACCCCGGGGTAAGAAGATCGAGTTGTAGACGATGGGCCTGGCAGGGGAAGACTACCTACCGGTGATGTCTGCCGCGGCGGATATCCGGAGGATACCGACCGTTGTCGTGAGATTTGGTGATATGGGTCGATCCGGACTGACGGAGCCCGAGATATTGAGACTATGAGACATTGAGACTATGAGATATTAAGACTATGAGGTATTGAGACTTTGAGATTTAAATGTTTTGTGTCGATGCTTGACACGGATTTCCATGGATTTCATTGATGATGTTTCAAATTACCATACAAATTTTACTATGATACAAGTTAAAGATTTCTTATACAGATATATCCAGATTTCATGGTTGATTGTTTTACATTCATGGTGCATGCATACTCATACACATGACATGTTACTACTTGAGGCATTGACACGAGCACTGAGCATTTCACTTACGCATAGATTATTACCCTGCCACTACTAGATGACTAGTGATATATTAAGTATATTATTATGATCTAGGAAAGCGTCGTGCATGCGATTTCTACTCGCAGATGTCTTCTACTCATGAGTTGGCAACTCACCCCCGTTGTGCTAAATTTTCTTACAGGTTTCGATGTACAGGTTTCCTTGGCAGCTTGCTGGCACATCATTTCATTAAGGGTGATTTTCTTGGTAGGTTGGTTCACTTGTATCAGGATCGCCGTTGTAATTTTGTTATTTCATTTGTATCTAATAAGCTCCATCAACCAGACTTGTATTATTGGTAGATTAGAAGACCAGTTGTTTGTATTTCGACCTTAGAGTCGCGCTTGTATTATCATGGTTTTTGGTGAATTTGGTTTTCTTTTGAGTTTTGAGCCTCGCCCTTCGGCGTTGTATATTATAATGCATTGTGTGGTTGTTTCCGCCTTTTTGGCATAGAGCTAGCTCCCGCTTGGGGATGCCTTTTTATTGTTTCTTATGTATAAATTCTTATTTGCACCCGTTTGGGGCCAGTTTTTACAAAGGAGACTCTGCCGAAATTTTTGAGAAATTTGATGTTGTTTTTAAAACATGTTTTCTTTTACTTCTTATTTAAATGGTTTAGATTTCTGGGCTTCGGCTTGCTTAGATTACGATACGCCTCTAGACGTTTCGTAATTTAAGTACCGGTCACGTTCCGTACCTTCGGGTCGTGACAAATACTTGCTTTAATAATCCGGCTATATTACATATAACCGACTAATATAATATGCATCAATTTATCGAATCAACACTTGATCCGATAACCCAGCTATATCACATATTGCGAGAATAGAATACGGTATCATATATCGTATTAATCTCGGTCCCGCACATATCACATATGCGCTCCTACTCCATTTCTCCTGAGCCAGAAAACCTCTGTGTAGGACTCTAAAAACTCGTCAATACGCCGGCAGTAGGTGATGATCATATCAAACACCCACAAGTTGCAAGCGGTCAACTAAACTTAACAGCCACCCGGGTATTGAGCGATCAGAAAATCAACAAGCAAGCCTGCACACACTCCTGTGAATCCAATCAGTAACACTACCGTACAGTCTGGTCTCTTCGTCTGATATGTCGCATATCCAATCTAGGGGTGGTAAACTTCAGACCCCAGTAATCGATAAGTCGTGTCGATATGAGGCTCATAATGGGTCGAGAAACTACTGATAACACTTACCAGTAGATCTCCATATCAGCCCTGGCCAAGGACTTCCAGTTATAGCCAATCAAACACAGCGCAACATCAACCCCCAATACCGGGAGAGACGAAACCCCTCCTATCGCTCATTGCCTCCATGTGATTCGGGACTGTACCCAAAAGCTACAGTTTTGCACATTCTCATGAACGTGGTAAGGTGGAAATCAAAGCACAGTGGGAATCACACAAGACTCTATGACGATCTCGAGTCTACAGAGTAACCTGTACCAGTGTCACCAGCGAACTGGTATCTGACGATAGGTATAATACCATCTAGGAGTTATCGGCGAGTCCGTTCAGTGTACCCAGTCTCCACTGAGAACCCGTACACCATCTTTGATGTCAAACACCAATAGATGTGGGATCATCCATCGCCCATCATATGGGTCAAGATGCGTATACGCTAGTATACTCTTGTAACGTTTTCAAAATAATAAAATATTATTTTTGGGAATTTTTATAATTTAATATTATTTTAATGAATATTTTAATATTCTGGTATAATTAAATACAAATAAATGGGGAAAAATTATGGAAAATTCTAAAATAGGGTATTTTATGGAATTATGCCATTTTAATGTTTTATGATTAGTTATGTGCTAATTTAGTGCTAATCGCGATTAAAAATCGCTAATCGAGTTTTTAGCATTTTTGTGCAAAAATGTGCACATATCATTTTCCATACTTGTTACACTTGTTACATGTTTTGGGTGCATGGTTTCTTAGGGTTCACCATGGTAGGAAAAGAAAAGAAAAGAAAGAAAAAGTAAGTGATGATGAGAGAGAGAGAGAGAGTAGGTTGCTTTTGACTTTTGACCCTTTCCTCCATCATTTCCCACCTCATTTCCTCTCCTCCTTCATAGAGCTGCTGCTGGTCCTGCCCTCTCCCTCTTCTTCCTCCTCCCTCTTCAACTTAGATCCACCATTAAAACCTAACCAAAACCCTATCCCCATTTCACAAAAGTTGCTCCTAAGCTCAGTAGCTACGCAATGGACTAAGCAAGAGCTGATCTTGAGGACTTTGTGCAACTCAAGAATTTTCTTGAGTTGCCAAAGAAGGTAATTTATGCACCCCTAGTTTAGTATTTCAATTCTTATTGCATCCATTCTAGTTTCATGTCGATATGGTGTCGTTTGATGGACTTGTGAAACTTCAAGTTAGGGTTTAGGGTTAGACCTGAAATCAAAGTGAAATTAAGGCTTGTTGTGACCTTAGAACCCCTTGTGTGATGTTAAATTGGACCAAACCTGAAGCTAGAACACAGAATACGGATTTACGGAATCGATATCGGGGAAAACTGTGAATCTGTGATCGTAATTAGGAATCTGCTATCACCCCGAGACCCTAAAAATAAAACTGAGTTGATAGTGAGATGTGCAGGCACCATGGAACCACCACACTAAACCATAGCCCCCAACTCCAAACCTCGGCCGCCAATTAATTCCTTCTCGCCGCAATTTGCGGCCAGAGCAGGAGGAAACCGTCTCGATTTTGGTGCTTGGCCCTAATTCCAGTAGTCTTGACCCTGGGTATGTGCAATTTTGTCTGGTTCCATCTAGGGTAAAATCTGGGTTGATTTTCTTGAGTTGGCGTATGATTTACGACTTGTTTTAGCATGGATTTTGGTATTTGGTGATTCGTTTCTGTCGGGTGGCATTTGGACGTCAACGACAAGTGGATATTGATCGTGTTTACATGCGAGACGATAGGTTTTTACCTATGCGAGTAGCGTGCGCTATTTTGGTTTCCGATGTGATTTTCATGTGCTTTAGCGTTGTGATATACTTGTAGGTACCCTACGTGATGTTGAGGAGAAGAAAATGAAGATGGCGACATCGACATCGGCACATGAGAAGTAAGGTGAGTAGATTTATATCTACGGGGAGAAGTCGGGTGGATGGCGTATAGCACCCCCGCAGTCCGTGGTGATGTATACGAATACGTATACACACATATATTTATTATGTGTTGTTTAGGATTATTGATGGTAATAATGGAATTATTGATGATAAGGATGTATTGGTTTAGTATAGTGCGAAACCCTAGAGTAGTGGTTGCACCCACACATACACGTACACGTATACCTGCATACATTCTTTCATTTATCTGTGCGCATATGGAGGTGTGTATATCTACACATGGGTATGGGACTATGTGTTCATATACGGGATTGAGGATGATACGTGGGATTGAGATGAGTCGATGAGATTTTATTGAGGCCGTGAGATTCGGCGATATGACAGAGTTCGTATTTGAGATGTGATATGATAGTAGTGATACCTGTTATGTGATGAGATAATATGATATTGACTTAGATTTAGGTGGTTTTCATACCCCTCCCGATTGACTGATTGTTGGGTCCGTAGTTCGCATAGTAGGCGTTAGACTAGACCCGAGTCATACCTATTTCGAAACTAACGAATCGGGGATATTTTAAAGATAGGCAGAAAGCGATTTTACGGATATTTTCAAACGACACATCTTTTCTTAAAACACCGTAGCCCTTATTTTACTAAAAACCCTGATTCGTCTTATTTCCAAAGGCAAGGTTGCATGATATATTTATTGAGATAGAGTCTGTACTGTTGCGTTGATTATTCGATTCCGCATATTCATGCTATTTACATTGCATTGCTTGTGTTTATTGATATATTACAGTCATGCTGCTAGGACACCAGCACCATTATCGATGATGCATATGTTCCACGTACACTTGGTTGCCGGCTCACACACTTCATCATCGATAATTGCCATGTCACTACACTGTAGTACTGTTGCATTCAGGATATGATTCTTGCATTCTTGCATGACAGACTGATATGCTTACATCTCTTTTACATGTCACATACATCATGCTTTCTGATTATACGCATTGAGAGTTGATGTTTCCATGATATTTCTGGATTTGGGAACCGTGGGTATTTCAAAAGAGAATATGTCATTGCTTTAAAAACCCGGTTACCCTTGATATGATATTTTAGTGCGTCCACCATGTGTTTTCTCGGTGCTGAGAGAGACATGTGAAACCCGATTCGAGGAGGCGGATGAGGCCGATTGCGGGTACATGGTGGACCCGGTATGGTTCCCCAGGGCAAGAAATGTTTTTCGTGGAGTAGACAATGAGCCTGGCAGGGTGGCGAGTACCTACCGGTGATTGGTTGGACCTGGTGGTTATCCGGAGGATACTGACCAGAGTCGATAGATGGATATGGGCGTACTGCTGGGGCCGAGGGCCGATTCCGCAGACGGAGCCCGTGGGCTGATCCGGACTGACGGAGCCCGATATATGAGGATTTACGTGCCGATGCTGGGCACTGCTTTCATGATGTTTTCGAGTATCGATGCTGGGCACTCCGGTTCCATGATTTCGACGTGTCGCGAGGGACACAGATGGTTTATATCCTCATATTTTTTTCCATGCATATGCTTTATGATATTTACATGCATGATGGTTATTGTCATTGGGTGATGAGTGGACGGGATCCACGTACATGCAGATTTGATTACATTGATCATACCTCACATTTATGATATGCTATTACCTGAGGCACTGGCACGAGCACTTGGCACTACACTCATGTATAGAGATTACATTGCCAGTTTAGCATGCTTCAGACTTGTTCATATTGAGGTTTATATTTCTCTGATCGTATTGACCTAGGATGGGTCATACATTCGATCTCTGCTTGTAGATATTTTCTATTCACGAGTTGGCAACTCACCCCCGTTGTGCCACAGTCCTTGCAGGTTTTTGCCGTACAGATTCCATAGCGGCATTTCTGGTATATTGCTTCCATACGGGTGGCTTGCTTGGGTAGGTGGGTTCTTTTGTATCAGAACCGCCATTGTTCCTGTATTATTCATTGTATCTAGACATTCCATCAACCAAAACTTGTATATTGTTTCAGACTTAGAGACAGTGATGTATTATTTCGACTTTAGGGTCGCGCTTGTAGTATTATGTTTTTCTGGCTGTTTTGAGTTTCTTTCTGGGTTTTGATCCTCGCCCTTTGGCGTTGTATATTATTATTGCTTGCATGATTGTGACCGTCGATTGACGAAGAGCTAGCTCCCGCTTGGGGATGCCTTTTATCATTTCATATATATTATTCTTGTTGTACCCCGTTCGGGGCCAGTTTTTACAAAGAAACTCTGCCGAAATTTTCAGGAAAGGTTACACATTTTAAAAATGCATATTCGTCTTAGTTATTTAAAAACTTTGCTTTTCAAAACATGATTTCCTTACTTCTTAAAACCAGTTTTCCTTATTTACTCCTTAAAATGGTTTTAGATTTCTGGGCTTTTGGCTTACTTGGATCAGATGGAGTCCTATAGACTTCATAGGATTCAAGGGCCAGTCACGTGTTCTTTCGGGTCGTGATAAAGTTGGTATCAGAGAGCTAGGTTGACCTTGGTTCGAGTCTAAGTTTGACTATGTGGAGCCTATGGCGTTTATATATATACGGAACTTGGGCTTGACCTTACGGAACTTAGACTTAGTCGGGAGGGTATTATACCCGAACTTTCGTCGCATAGGATGACCCTTGGTTGATGGAGTAGGTAGCTTGAGTAGATGGGCGTACCGTACGTATCTTCCGCGGCATACTTACGACACGCCACTCCGCTTAAGAAACCTTAGGATGTACATTTCCTTGCACCGTATTATATTCCTTCCTATGATCTATCCTTATCGATACTGGTTGTGGTTTTGCTGCCGCGATTGCACGGGCTGAGTGAGCTACGGCTCGAGTTGCGTCAGCATGAGCTCGTCGTGGACGAGGACTGACCAGGGCGTGATTCCAGAAGCATACGATTGCATATTGAGGCGTCGTCTTATTGTGTTTTCGCGCCATGAGCGTTGGATTGATCGCTTTTGCGAGATTTCTCGGGAGTACCGATCGGTACCAGAGGATTGAGCCACTGATAAAGACCAGCCGGGATGTGATGACCATTGATATATAGCTTATTCATGATGATTGAGGCGCTGTTTAGCGTATAGACGAATGAGCTAGTTGTTGCTGCGAATGATGAGATATCGCCCTAGATGTTGGAGCTACTGTAGCTTGAGCATATACTTAGAGATATGATGGTGAGTCGCTAGTCACCGAGGGTGAATGACTAGGACATGTGGTTCGTTCGCTTATCCCGATGCGAGGTCATCAGGTAGATTGATTCCAGCTAGAGACGACTTCACGCAGATTCGCTGAGTGTCGATTGAGACGATCAAATGTCAGGAACCCATTTTCCAAGTTTAAAGTATTCGGAAGGACATGCAATCGATTCTATGGACCCTCTAGAAGAATGAAACCCTAACTCGACATAATGACCGTGTGAAAGCCTTTGAACCTTAGGATTTGCGGCAGTTCCGCGGCGCCATTAGTGAGGCTTGGGTTTGTCCTTCTACGGCTGGACCACCGATGCTGTGGTATGTACTCGATACTATTAAACTATACCCGAGATGTTGAGCTCTTAGAGGATTATGAGGTTCTGACGAGTCGATCGGACGATTCGACATCATTCGAATATCATGTGATGGGACACTGCTTGGGAGACTCCAGATATGAGAATAGCCGTTGGAGCGCAGTCTGTGCAGCCACGATGAGATGAGTCCGGATCAGTCGATTTTGAAGTAGAGTGGAGTAAAGAGTTCGCATGAGATTTCGACGAGATGACGTTCTAGTCCGCTGACATCAGAGATGCGATATGCACGCTGAGGACGTGTTCGGCTAGATATCTTCTACTGAGTGATGAAGATACCGAGTTCGTGATTTTGAGTCCGTGTGAGGGACTTCGGATGGACCGTAGCCGAAGGCATTGCAGTGCGCAGATAGAGACGCGACGTCGAAATGGACGATGATACAGACAAGCAGGACAAGAAGTTCGTGCAAGATGCAGACGAGCTGTTACTACACCCCGTTAAGATTAAAGGTCGGATATGCATACAGAGGCGCAGGGATGCGACCAGCTTTCGAGTAGATGCTGTACTAAGGACGCGGATGTCCAGAGAGTGAAGAAAGATTACGCCAGAGTACCAGCCTCCGTACAGTTTCGCTTAGGCGAGATCAGAAGAGACCTTGAGCAGGAATTCCTTCCAGTACACTGCTGCAATAAGATTTGCGCCAGGAGCCGATGTGTGATGTGCATTCAGAGGACCAGAGGTCGGCGCTAGAGATGTGCTGTTTTACGAGCGGTCGTGAGGATTGACCGAGAGATGACCAGAAAAGTGCCAGAACGGAATCATTCCTGTTAGCACACCTGACCGGGCCGATGAGTCGATGGATTGCGAGATTGGTAATCCACAGGGAAGATAAGGAACCAGAGGCAGAAGACGCCAGCCGCGAGCAAGAGGCAGGTAGATATCTTGCACCGCTAGCGTTGGATGTACCGGCACCTTCTCGACTTCGAAGGAGGATATACCGATGGCGATATTTATGATTTGTGATTTTGTGATTTGACTATCACGTATCCGTTACTTTGGATTTCGGTATTTTGGGCGATCTATTCGCATGATTTTGTCTTGATGACTGAGTTTCATGGTATTTGTTTTCTTGCACTATGGTTGTACCTACCGGGTATTTATACCTTGCGTATAGTTATTACTCTTGAGGTATTGATTGTGATTTCATGCCTATTTTATGCCGGTGATTTGATTTACGTTTCCAGCATAGTTTTCATGTACTTTTAGTGTTTTGATTTGATTTGTGCACGCTGATGCATGCGGTTGTGAGATTTTTCATCGCGGTACACCTAATTTTGATTAAGCTGCATTGTATATCATTTCGTGCCTTGGCTGCACCTGCTTATGGCTTCATGGATTTCATACGGTTGATTTGATGTTGTGCATATGTTACGCACACGATTTGATTTTGCACTCGGTATAGCTTATATGTGCTTGTAGTGCATTGATATGTGTTTTGTGCACGCAGTTGTGTTAGTGTATATGCCATAGAGGCCATTACTGTATCATACTAGCTTGTATATTACTTATTGGAAGCTTGGGATATTCACAGTTGTACTGACAGTCTTGCTCAAAATGGTAGTATGCTACTTGGTTTGTCTCTACTTCAATATGTGCATGTGTTTCTTTTAGCATATCGCTTATATACATATTAGTAGAGCCCTTAGGATCTTTGCTTGATTACCAGCGTTGTGATGGCAGTAATACTCATGGGAGCTGGGTAATCCATAAGCACATCCTTATACAGGTCCCTAGTCGTAGGACTATCGAGACAGGGCATCGATACTCCGGAGTAGACTAGCGTATGCGCTTCTCATCCCAGCGGGGGAGACGGTCTGTCCCACAGCCGTCGGTACGCCGTACTTGAGATAGTATGCGGGTGCTCATTAGGTTACGAGTACACTGGACAGGACTCGTCAGGAACTGATGGATGGTATTATACCTATCGTCAGTTATTAGTTCCCAGGTGACATGAGTACAACTTAGTCCACTGACTTGACACTGTCGCTTAGCCTCGAGTGTGTTCCCACTGTACTTAGATTACTACCCTACCACGGCTCAAAGGAGTCGTGCAAACAGGTAGTAGTTGGGTGCAATCCTGAAGCACTTGGAGGCTGTGACGGTTAGACAGGATTCGTCTCTCTCGGTATTGGGGGTTAACATCGCGCTGTGTCTAGGAGAGCCATTACACGAGTAGTCCCTGGCCAGGGCAAGCGAGATATACTGGTAGGTTTCCAGTGTTATCTCAGGGTGTTTTGGGCTACACTCCGACACGACTTGTACCGCTATTAGGGGACTGACGTTCACCGCCCCTGTGGGCCCGCCATGCGATGTATCAGACGAACAGACCGGACAGTACGGAGATTGTCACATACAGGCTCAGTAGGAGTTCGGATGGATTTACCTCATCGGCCTTCTTATCGACATCTACCTGGGGACCGTTACGTACAGCTAGTGTTGCTTGCGGTCTGTGGTTAAACCCACTTCCAGCGTAGTGTCGAGTCTTTAGAGTCCCACACAGAGAGTTTCTCTGCACTGAGAGAAACATGTAGAGGCCGTATGGTTTTACGGCAGGGCTGCGATCACTTGCGTACACTTGTGTGTGTATGTTATTCGGGCAGGCAATACTAGTGGGCTTTGGTTTAAGCCGGATTCTAGTATTGCACAGATGGATTTGTTTTGTCTTCTATGCATTCGCATTCTACGGAATGCGGATGCGGCTGTGTATGCACAGATTTGCGGAGTGGAGAAGGAGGAGGTGCCTCATTAGGGTTTTGACAGTTGGTTCGGTCAAAACCATTATGAGCCGGGGACATTATTTACTAATCCATTTATTGATAATTATGTTATGGATAATTACATTGACCATTTGACCATCTTGACTTTGTTGACCGTTTGACCAAAGTTGACTAGGATCTTCTTGAAAGGTCTAAAGTATTCTTTGGTTTTCTTTTTCCTTTTTGTTATGAAAATGGTCATGTCATTAGTGCCATCAACTTTATCATGATAGGATTAGTAATGATGAAAATGAGTATTATTGCAACCATGGTTGGGTTTTCTCTTGGTTAAGCTTTTCATTTGTTCATTCTCATTCTCTCTCATAGAAAAGAAAATGAGAAACATTTCCATGGTTGCTCCTCCTTCTTCCTCCTCTTGATTCTTCCTTTGATCTCATGTGTTGAGAGAAAAAGGATTCCACTTGACAAACACATCCATACATCTCCTCTACACATCCTAGGGCTTCTTGACTAGCAATCTCTTTGCCCTTGTTGCCTCGGCTCGAGGTGGAGCTCGGTGTACATCTCTCGGGTGGATCGTCTTCGACTCAAGAAGGCCGCGGAGGTGCCCAAGGTCCGGATCGACACTTGGAGCTTGGATGGACGAGTGGGACAGCGGAATGAAGACCCGAAGGACCGGTTTCGTGAGGTATACTTTCTACAGCATAGTAGTTATAGCCTCTAGTAGTTTACTAGTTTCTAGTTTAGCAAAGATCCGTGCTTTAAGTCCATGTTGCCTTGCGCCAAATTATTGTTTTTCGTCGTTTCCGCCTCCCCGTAAGAACCGGGATGAGCAACGTGGACTTACAGTGGTATCAGAGCCTAGCTAAACATAAACTAGTAAGTTAGCAAAGTGTTTAGAACATCGATCGGAAAAAAGTCACAAAACACGTCCGCAAATCCTCAAGTTTCTGTCGATTTTCATGCTACTCAAAAAGTGATTTAAAATATATGAAAAATCGTCTCAGGGTTTTGTGAAAAGACTGCAGAAAAACGAACCAGTGATTCGATCAAACGACCGCGGTTCCGCGGCAATGACATGCTCATTGCCGCGGTTCCGCCGCCGTTTTGACTCGGCACTGGATCGGCTTTTCTGCAGTATTTTAGTTTGGCTGTTTTGGGATTTTTAATACATGATTTTTCTACCCAGTTTTTTCAGAGAGCAAATTGACTTTTGGGGTAGTCAAAAATCCGTATTTTGATCGGTATTCCGTACACTTTAGCTAATGGATATTATCTATGATGTGATATATGTATTGAACGTCTACTAATCGCTATAAGTCGATTAGTGGGGGTTATACATATCTGTGATCTGTAATGTTGATGGTTTGTGGATATGAACTCGGTGGATTATCGCGGATGAATAGCCGGGGTGGATGTGAGATGAGAGTTTCTTTTTTCTTTCATTCATTGTAAAATTTGTAAATTGATGTAATATTATTTGTATGGCCGCACAACCGGGTCGGGGTTGTAGCCGTCATTGTATAATTCTTTTTACTGTTTTTGCTCCTAGGATAGACCCATGGAGGGGGTGCACAAACTACCGGGTATCCCGAAGTGCCGAATGGCCTACTCACGGTGTTAAGGGAGGTTGCTTCGCTTCGAGTACTTGGCGGGTAGTTTGCCGCACCCGTAGGGGTCTTGGGTGGGGTATTGGCTATTCATCGCGACCGTGTAATCCGCTTTTCGTTGCAGGCTCAAACGAATCGCGGATTCCTAATATATCCAATGTGTTCATCTGTGATCTGTAATGGCTATCATTGCTAAATATCTATATATGATATCTATTTAGGCGTTGCTTATGTTTTTCAGCCGCGCTAGCCCAGCCCCCGCTCTGTCGTTAGTTAAGTAACCTAACGGGTGATGACGGGGCCCCATGGAGAATGTGAATGGCATAAGCGTACGTCATATTTTGGTTGTTTTCTACAATGGTAGGATTAAATGATGGGACGCATTAAAAGAACTAATGCAAGAAAAATAAACCAAGTAAAAGTCGTTGGAACACTTTGAAAACCACTCGGTTCTTTTCAAAAACCAGCATTTTAAACGCGGAGCTTGAACCACTCCTTTTATAAGCTATCCCGTTCCATCGATTATATCAAGTTAACTACGTTCACGGTTTCGCCAAAACCATTCGTAGCCCTCCGTCGTTTCGTATGGATAGTCAATAGTATTCAAGCTGTGTTTGTTGGCCAAAGTCAAGGCACGGTGTTTGGTAGCTATTGGGTATTCATATGTAGCATAGATAGATGCGTTGGTTTGGGACAGTCGTACTGTCTTGTTGGCCAAAGTCAAGGGTATGTGCGGGTGGGTTCAAATTAACCTGGATAATGACGGGTAGAACTTGACATGTGACTTATGATTTGTTGGCCAAAGTCAAGATCATAAGAGTATGGGGCAAAAATCCACATCGGGAGTTTCAAATGTACTGAAACTTGCTAGCGCTGCATACCATTTGGAGTGTGATGATTCTGGTAGGATTCCTTCAGTTTTGTCACGCGATGATATTTGGATCCCGATCCTACTGTGAGTATATGCTACTCCTCGGGAACTTTCTCACTTAACGATCAATGCTATAAACCTAGTAGGTGTCTAAAAAGGTGTTAGCGGGGCTACGCCCACAGGGAAAAGAGGTTACTTAATTAAGGAACTTCGCGAAAGCGTTGGAAAACCTCCCTCGAAGTACCGACACTGGCCTGGCTGAATGGTTAAGCAAGTATTGTACGGTGAGATTGATCCCGGCTAATTCTTCATTTATGGTTTGAGGAGGGATTCGAGAGACAGTGGGAGCCATCCTGTTTAGATAAATTAAAAACCAATCTAAACTTGCAAGAGCATCATGCTGAGTGTTTTCTTCTCTCTCTCTTAATTGCAGCGACCCAGTGACCGCACCTAGGTTACATCTAGATAATAAAATGACTGAATCTGACTGTTATGACTGGTAAAGGTCTGTCCAGATGTCCATTGCCTATGACAAGCTGGGACAGCCCTTAACCAATCCAACCCCTGCCGTCTCAGGTCCAGCTTCCCCTGTCACGGATATTCATATCCATAGGACATCCGAAAAAGGATGTGCGAAAGCCAAGTGCCTCGTGTTAGCCTCAGTTGATGGTACATACCAGAGGCAGCACGAGAAGATGGACTCAGTTTCTATCTTCCTCCATAACAAGGATTTATATGGAGAGCAATCTCGTATCGCAAGATATGAGACCTCGAACGAATTGCTTCCAGCGAGGTTGGATATCGGGTCATCTGTAAGGGGCAACGTCCTTACAGAGACCAGCTCTTTTGAGCTCACGGACCTGAAGACCACGTTGAAGAACGGGTCAGATGCTGACTTAGTTCAACAGTCCCTACCTACTACCCTGAAGGAAACCAGGGAAGTAGAAAGAAAGGGAAGGGCAGAAGTTTCGGGAATGGATATAGGAAAAGAGGGATGTTCCTATTGTTACGGGAATGAACATGGGCAGAAGGATTGCAGGGCTTGCAAAGCCAGTAGCCAGAATTCGAAGCATGTTGTGGCTTCGGCTCGGGTGTGTTTGTAATAGAGAACTGTATGTCAGTTAACCCTACTTCCTGGGTATTGGATTCCGGATCAGGATCACATATCTGTAATTCGTTACAGGCTCTGAGAAACCGTAGGGTTATCAGGAAAGGTGATATGACTTTCAGGGTTGCTAACGGAATGAGCATGTATGCTGAATCCATAGGGGAATATCATCTAAGACTGACAACTGGGCAGATATTGATTCTGCGTGACTGTTTTTATGTACCAGGTGCGACTTGTAACATCATATCTGTATCCTTAATTTCGAAGGAAGGATATGATTTTACTTTTGTAAGCGATGTAGTAAACGTCCACCTAAATCAAGTTCTGATTGGGTCAGGTACATTGAAAAACGGTATATAGGTTTTGAATCAAGCTCAGGTCTTCAGTGTCCAGAACACACATAAAAGAAAGTCTCCGGAATTAAATCAGGCTTTCTTATGGCATTGTAGACTGGGTCACATTAATGAGACACGGTTAACTAAGTTACATAAAGAAGGATACTTGGATCCATTCGAGTACCAGTCTTATGCCACTTATGAATCTTGTCTCATGGGAAAGATGACAAAGACTCCGTTCACTGGACACGAAGAAAGAGCAAGTGAGCTCTTGGGACTCATACACAGTGATGTGTGTGGTCCATTGTCTACACATGCCCGAAGTGGTTATTCATACTTCATTACTTTCACAGATGATTTCTCTAGGTATGGGCATGTCTTCTTGATGAAGCACAAATCCGAGGCCTTTGAGAAATTTCAGGAATACAAGAATGAAGTTGAAAAACAAACAGGCAAAAATATCAAGACACTGAGATCTGATCGAGGTGGTGAATACTTGAGTGCCGAGTTTCTGGGCTTCTTAAAAGAGAATGGAATTCTCTCTCAGCTTACTCCTCCATACACACCGCAACACAACGGTGTATCGGAAAGGCGGAATCGAACCCTATTGGATATGGTTCGATCCATGATGAGTAAGGCTGAGTTACCGCGATCCTTCTGGGGTTATGCACTAGAATCAGCTGCATACCTTTTGAACCGAGTTCCAACTAAGACTGTGCCTACTACACCATATCAGATGTGGTGTGGGAAGAAACCCTATCTTAATCACATTAAGACATGGGGATGTCCAGCTTTTGTAAAAAAGCAGCATGCGGAAAAGCTCGAGGCACGTTCAGTACAGTGTAAGTTTGTGGGATACCCAAAGAACTCCAAGGGGTATCTTTTTTATTACGCAGAGGAACAAAAGGTTTTTGTTTCACGTCATGCCCGCTTCTTGGAAACTGAGTTTTTGGAAAATCAGATAAGTGGGAGCACAATAGAACTGGAAGAAATTCCAGAACCACGAGCTATTACTGAAAGCTTAGTAGAACCAGAAGGTTCAAAAGAACAGGACATTCCTACGCCACTCCGCAGGAGTAGTAGGCAGTCTCATCCGCCCGAGAGATACTACGGTTTTCTCATTGACGAGGATAGAGAGGATTGCACCATGGATTATGGTGAGCCGACTAGCTTCCAGCAAGCCATTCAGAGCGGTGACTCGGTAAAATGTCTAGATGCAATGCGGACCGAGATGGAGTCTATGTACACCAACAAAGTTTGGACTTTGGACTTTGCTCCAGAAGGGGTAAAACCCGTAGGATGCAAATAGATCTTCAGAAAGAAGATTGGTGTAGATGGGCAGGTTGAAACCTATAAAGCTAGACTTGTTGCAAAGGGTTTTCATCAAAGACCTGGTTTGGACTATGACGAGACCTTTTCTCTAGTGGCTATGCTGAAATCCATTCGGATCCTTCTTGCTGTAAGTCCACGTTGCGACCCCCGGTTCTTACGGGGAGGCGGAAACGGTATAAAATCAAAATTTTTAGCGCAAGGGGCAACATGGACTAAGCAAAGTCGGGATCTTTGACTAAACTAAAACTAGCATACTTAGCTAAAGAGAGTTAGCTACTCGGATGGAGATGGTTATACCTAGCTTGTCTTGAACTCCTTCGTCTTCAAGCTCCGATGGTGGTCCGATGGCTTCTTCTCGTCGTCTCCGTACGCCGAAGATAGATCCACCTGAAAGCTCCAACCTTTAGCTCCTTCTTCGTTCTTTGAAGAAACTAGTTCACTTGGTTTGCTAAACCTAGTGAACTAGAATGAGTAGAGAAGAAATAGAATGGGATTTTATCTATGGTTCTTGATTCTCAACTCATAAGACAAGAGAACCATAGATCAAGAGAGGGAGCAAGAGGTTGAGGGTGAGAGCAAGAGGAGAGCTCAAGAACAAGAGAGAGAATGAGCAAGAAAGAATGAGCAAGAAAGAATGAGCAAGTATTTTGTCTCTCACCCTCTCATAATCCAAAGCAATGATAACTCATCATATTAACAAAAGTCTTATGTGATGGTTAGAAGCAACCACAACCATATCATTTCATGCACTCATTTTACACAAATGAGCAAGTAAACAAAAGTCTTTGCCATGAAATGATGGCTATGGTTATCATGATGGTCAACTAGTCAAGCCTAGTCAACCGGTCAACAAGTCAACAAAAGTCAACAAGTCACCAAAGTCAACAAGTCAACAAAAGTCAACAAGTCAACAACCATATCACCATAATACTTAATTAATATAATAGTTAATCACATATCATATTCTTATTAGGGTTGAGCATAAAGTCAAAAAGTCAACGGTCAACTGTCAACAACCCTAATGAGAATCCGCTGCCTCTGCCTCCCTGTCAACTGTGCATACACACCCGCATCCGCGTTCCGAGGAACACGAATGCAAACTGGATAAATCCAATCCCATAAGGTACACTAGGATCTGGCTTAAAACAAAGCCCGCTAGTGTAAACTGTCCGGACACTGTACGTGCACAAGTGCACGGATGTGACCGAACCCTGTCGCAAAACCATGCGACCTGTCGCAATACCATGCGACCTCTACTCTTTTGCCTAAAGGCGAAAAGCTTTCTGTGTGGGACTCTAAAGACTCGACACTACGCTGGCAGTGGGTTTAACCACAGACCGCAAGCGGCACTAGCTGTGCGTAACGGTCCCCAGGTAATGCCGACAAGAAGACCGATGAGGCGAAACCCATCTGAACTCCTACTGAGCCTGAGTGTGACATTCTCCGTACAGTCCGGTCTGTTCGTCTGATACATCGCATGGCGGGCCTAGGGGGCGGTAAACGTCAGTCCCCCAATAGCGGTACAAGTCGTGCCGGAGCGAAGCCCAAAACACCCTGAGATAACACTGGAAACCTACCAGTATATCTCGTTTGCCCTGGCCAGGGACTACTCGTGTAATGGCTCTCCTAGACACAGCGCGATGTCAACCCCCAATACCGAGAGAGACGAATCCTGTCTAACCGTCACTGCCTCCAAGTGCTTCGGGACTGCACCCAACCACCACCTGTTTGCACGACTCCTTTGAGCCGTGGTAGGGTAGTGATCAAAGTACAATGGGAACACACCCGAGGCGAAGTGACAGTGTCAAGTCAGCGGACTAAGCTGTACTCATGTCACCTGGGAACTGATAACTGACGATAGGTATAATACCAACTAGTCAGTTCCCGACGAGTCCTGTCCAGTGTACCCGTAACCTAACGAGCACCCACATACTATCTCAAGTACGACGTACTGACGGCTGTGGGACAGACCGTCTCCCACACTGGGATGAGAAGCGCATGCGCTGGTCTACTCCGGAGTATCGATGCCCTGTCTCGATAGTCCTGCGACCAGGGACCTGCATAAGGATGTGCTTATAGATTACCCAGCCCCACTAGTGTGACGGCCATCACATCGCTGGTAATCAAGCAAAGATCCTAAGGGCTCTACTAATGTGTATAGGCGATATACAAAAATAAACACATGTACACATTGAAGTAGAAACAAACCAAGTAGCATACTACTATTTTGAGCAAGATTGCATATACAAGGTGAATATCCCAAGCATCCATTAAGTAATATACAAACCAGTATGATACAGTAATGGCCTCTAGGGCATATACACTAACAATCTCCCACTTGCACTAAGGCCATGTACTGGCGTATCGAAGACCTATCATCTCGATCAGCCGCTCGAACTGAGTCTGGGGCAGGGCCTTGGTGAATGGATCTGCAGTGTTATCTTCTGAAGCGACTCTCCGAACCTCGATCTCCTGGCGATCTACGATCTCCCTGATCAGGTGATACCGCCTCAAGATGTGCCTGGATCTCTGATGGGACCTGGGTTCCTTCGCTAAAGCTATAGCCCCGTTGTTGTCGCAATACAGAGGTATTGGATCAACAATGGACGGAACCACCTGAAGTTCTTTCAAGAACTTCCTCATCCAGACAGCTTCTTTTGCGGCATCAGATGCAGCGATGTATTCCGCTTCCATCGTCGAGTCTGCAACGGTTTCTTGTTTGGAACTCTTCCAACACACCGCCCCTCCATTGAGGGTAAAGACAAAACCCGACATGGACTTGGAATCATCCTTGTCACTCTGGAAGCTGGAGTCAGCAAAGGCCTCGATCTGGAGGTCTTTTCCGCCATACACCAAGAACATCTCCTTAGTCCTTCTCAGGTACTTGAGAATGTTCTTTACCGCTATCCAGTGTTTCTCCCCTGGGTTTGACTGATACCGGCTTACCACACTCAGTGCATAAGCTACATCCGGTCTGGTACACAACATCGCATACATTATAGAGCCTACCGCAGAAGCGTAGGGTATAATAGACATGCGATCCCTCTCCAAATCAGTCTTGGGAGACATCTCTTTAGAGAGGGTGATCCCGTGACAAGCCGGTAGGTTACCGCGCTTGGAATCTTCCATACTGAATCTCTTCAGTATGGTGTCGATGTACCTGGACTGTGATAGTCCTAATATCCTCTTGGATCTGTCACGGTAGATCCGGATACCCAGAATGTATGAGGCATCACCCAGGTCTTTCATGGAGAACCTGTGTGACAAGAACCCCTTGACAGATTGTAGCATAGGAATGTCATTTCCTATTAAGAGAATGTCATCCACGTATAAAACGAGGAATACTACAGTTCTCGCTACAAATCTACTATAGATGCATGGTTCATCTGGATTTTTGATAAAGCCAAATTCTTTGACCGTCTCATCAAAGCAGATGTTCCAACTCCGCGACGCCTGCTTTAGTCCATAGATGGACTTAAGCAACTTGCACACCTTTCCGCTGCTCCCACTCTGAATGAAACCCTCCGGCTGGTCCATATAGACACACTCCTCTAAATTTCCATTTAGAAAAGCTGTCTTTACGTCCATTTGCCAGATCTCATAATCGTGGAAGGCAGCAATGGCAAGAAGGATCCGAATGGATTTCAGCATGGCTACTGGAGAAAAGGTTTCGTCATAGTCCAAGCCAGGTCTTTGACGAAAACCCTTTGCTACCAGCCTAGCTTTATAGGTCTCAACCTGTCCATCTACACCAATCTTCCTTTTGAAGATCCACTTGCATCCTACGGGTTTTACCCCGTCTGGAGCAATGTCCAACGTCCATACCTTGTTGGTGTACATGGACTCCATTTCGGTCCGCATTGCATCCAGCCATTTCACTGAGTCAACGCTCTGAACGGCCTGCTGGAAGCTAGTAGGCTCATCATAATCTATGATGCAATCCTCTCTATCCCCGTCTATGAGAAAACCGTAGTATCTCTCGGGCGGATGAGTCTGCCTACTACTCCTGCGGAGCGGCGTAGGAATGTCCTGTTCTGTTGAACCCTCTGGTTCCACTAAGCTTTCAGTAACAGTCTGTGGTTCTGGAACTTCTTCCAGTTCTATTGTGCTCCCACTTATCTGGTTTTCCAAAAACTCAGTTTCCAAGAAGTAGGCATGACGAGAAACAAGGACTTTTTGTTCCTCTTCACAGTAGAAGAAATATCCTTTGGAATTCTTTGGATATCCCACAAACTTGCACTGTACTGAGCGTGCCTCGAGCTTGTCCGCATGCTGCTTTTTGACAAAAGCTGGATATCCCCATGTCTTAATATGCTTAAGATAGGGTCTCTTCCCACACCACATCTCATATGGTGTAGTAGGCACGGTCTTAGTAGGAACTCGGTTCAAAAGGTATGCGGCTGATTCTAGCGCATATCCCCAGAATGATCGCGGCAACTCAGCGTTACTCATCATGGACCGCACCATATCCAATAGGGTGCGGTTCCGTCTCTCCGATACACCGTTATGTTGCGGGGTGTATGGAGGAGTAAGCTGAGAGAGAATTCCGTTCTCTTTTAAATAGTCCAGGAACTCGGCACTTAAGTATTCTCCACCTCGATCCGATCTTAGAATCTTAATACTTTTGCCGGTCTGTTTCTCTACTTCATTCTTATACTCCGGGAATTTTCCAAAGGCCTCGGACTTATGTTTCATCAAGAAGACATAACCGTACCTTGAGAAGTCATCCGTAAAAGTAATGAAATAAGAATGTCCGCTTCGGGCATGTGTAGACATTGGACCGCACACGTCACTGTGTACGAGTCCCAAGAGCTCGCTCGCTCTTACTCCTTGTCCAGTAAACGGAGTCTTTGTCATCTTTCCTTTGAGACAAGATTGACAAGTGGCATACGATTGATATTCGAACGCATTCAAATATCCTTCTGTATGTAACTTAGTCAACCTTCTCTCATTGATGTGACCCAATCTACAATGCCATAAGAAAGTCTGATTCATTTCCGGAGACTTTCTTTTGTGTGTATTCTGGACGTTGAAAATCTGTGGTTGGTTTAACACGTATATACCATTACTCAATGTACCTGACCCAATCAAAACTTGATTAAGGTGAATGTTTACAACATTACTTACAAACGCAAATTCATAACCTTCTTTAGAAACTAAAGATACAGAAATGATATTACAAGTTGCGTTGGGTACAAAAAAGCAATTACGCAAAACCAAAACATGTCCATCTGACATTCCCAGGTGATAGTCCCCCACGGCTTTAGCATCCATGCTAGCTCCGTTCGCAACTTTGAGGGTCATGTCACCTGCCTTCAAAACCCTACGGTTTCTCAACGCCTGCAAAGAATTACAGATATGAGATCCTGATCCGGTATCCAATACCCAGGAAGTAGAGTTTATTGAAAGACAATTTTCAATAACATACACACCTGAAGCTGAAGCTGCAACCTGCTTCAATTCCTGTGTTCTGGCCTTCCAGGCCCTGCAATCATTCTTCCAGTGTCCTTTCTTATGACAATAGAAGCATTCTTCCTTATCCACAAGCTTCCCCGCTATCTTTGTTGCTTTACCTTTTCCCTTCGTATCCACTTTACTAACACCGCCCCTTGGTTTGGCGGGGGCCTTCTTCTTCTTTCCCTTGGCTTTCGCCTTGGACCTAGAAGAAGATGATCCTCCTACAAACAAAGTGGATGTATCCCTACCTTTCTGTAGGGTGCCCTCTGCGCTCCTCAGCATGTTGAGGAGCGCTGAAAGTTCAACCTCTTTTTCTTGTAGGTTGAAGTTCAGTATAAACTGGGCGTAAGTGGAAGGAAGGGACTGGAGAACTATATCCGTATATAGCTCACTCTCCAATGTGATCCCTAGGTCAGCGAGCTCCTCAATGAAGCCGATCATCTTTAGCACGTGCTCGGCTACTGATGATCCGACGGCCATTCTTGTCGAAAATAACTTTTTCGACGCTTCGTATCTTGCGATACGTGATTGCTCTCCATACAGTTCTTTTGTATGGAGCAATATGGACTCCATGTCCATATTCTCATGCCTCCTCTGATGTTCGTTGTCCATCGAGGCAAGCAGGAGGCACTTGGCCTTCGCGCTATCAATCTCCCAAGTCTTGCGGATTTCCTTATCCGCGACGCTGGAAGTTGGACCAGGGACAGGGGGAGCTTTGGTGGTAAGAAGATACCCCAGCTTGTCATAAGTGATTGCTATCTTGACATTCCTAAGCCAATCTTTGTAGTTTGGCCCTGTCAGTTTGTTTTTATCTAGGAGTAACTTAAGTCCAGTCATGTTGATTGGTCGCTGCAATTAGGAGAGAGAAGAAGAAACACTCAGCATGATGCTCTTGCAAGTTTAGAGTGGTTTTTAATTTGTCTAAACAGGATGGCTCCCACTGTTTCTCGAATCCCTCCTCAAACCATAAAGGAAGAATTAGTCAGGATCAATCCCACCGTACAATACTTGCTTAACCGTTCAGCCAGGCCGGTGTCGGTACTTCGAGGGAGGTTTTCCAACGCTTTCGCGAAGTTCCTTAATTAAAGAACCTCTTTTCCCTGGGGGCGTAGCCCCGCTAACACCTTTCTAGGCACCTACTAGGTTTATAGCATTGATCGTTAAGTGAGAAATTTCCCGAGGAGTAGCATATACTCACAGTAGGATCGGGATCCAAATATCATCGCGTGACGAAACTGAAGGAATCCTACCAGAATCATCACACTCCAAATGGTATGCAAATCTAGCAAGTTTCAGTACTTATGAAACTCCCGATGTGGATTTTTGCCCCATGCTCTTATGACCTTGACTTTGGCCAACAAATCATAAGTCACATGTCAAGTTCTGCCCGTCGTTCTCCAGGTTAATTTGAATCCACCCGCACCTACCCTTGACTTTGGCCAACAAGGCAGTACGACTGTTCCAAACCAACGCATCTATCTATGCTGCACATGAATACCCAATAGCTACCAATCACTGTGCCTTGACTTTGGCCAACAAACACAGCTTGAATACTATTGACTATTCATGTGAAACGATGGAGGGCTACGGATGGTTTTGGCAAAACCGTGAACGTAGTGAACTTGATTTGGTCGATGGAACGAGATAGCTTTTAAAAGGAGTGGCTCAAGCTCCGCATTTAAAAGTTGTTTTTGAAAAGAACCGAGTGGTTTTTCGAGAGTGTTCCAACGACATTAACTTGGTTTATTATCTTGCATTAGTTCTTTTAATGCGTGATATTCTTGCATTAGTTCTTTTAATGCGTCCCATCATTTAATCCTACCATTGCAGAAAACAACCAAAATATGACGTACGCTTATGCCATTCGCATTCGCCACGGGGCCCCGTCATTACCCGTTAGGTTACTTAACTAACGACAGAGCGGGGGCTGGGCTAGCGCGTCTGTAAAACATAAGCAACGCCTAAATAATATCATATATAGATATACTGCAATGATAAACATTTCAGATCTTAGATAAATACATTGGATATACTAGCAATCTGTAATTTGTACGAGCCTGTAACAAAAACAGATAACACGGTCGCGGTGAATAGCCAAAACCCCACCCAAGACCCCTACGGGTGCGGCAAACTACCCGCCAAGTACCCGAAGCGTAGCAACCTCCCTCATCTCCATGAGTAGGCCACTCGACACTTCGGCATACCCGGTAGTTTGTGCACCCCCTCCATGGGTCTATCCTAGGAGCAAAAACAGTAAAAAGAAATTATACAATGACGGCTACAACCCCGACCCGGTTGTGCGGCCATACAAATAATTATTACATCAATTTACAAATTTACATGAATTGCAAGAAAAGAAAACTCTCGTCTCACAACCCCCGGCTATTCACCCGCGACAATCCAACATATTTATATACACATTCCAATATCAAACACAGATCATGTATAACCCCGACCAATCGACTTATAGCGATTAGCCGACGTTCAATACATGCAAGCATCACAGATATAACCATCATAGTCAAAGTGCAGTGAAGTTCGGAAAAAATACGGAATTATAGGACCCCAAAAGGAAATTTCTTTTCTGGAAAATCTGGGCACATATAATATATTCCAAAAATCCCAAAACCAACACAGACACACACTGCACGAAAAACGATGCACAGAAGACGACAAAGCGCGGCGCTTCCGCGGCACATGCCTACCTCGTGCGGCGGAAGCGCGGCGGTTTGAATGAATTAGGGCAACGTTTTTCTTGGGTGTTCACACAAAACCCTGAGCCGAATTTACAAGTATAAAGTTTTTCATTTTGACCAGAAAAAATTTCAACAGAAACTCAGGTTTTGTAAAAGTTAGGCTTTTGGATTTTTTCCGGTTCCGAACTTCGTTACACTTTACTACCAAGCTAGTTTAAGTTTAGTTAGGCTCTGATACCACTGTAAGTCCACGTTGCGACCCCCGGTTCTTACGGGAAGGCGGAAACGGTATAAAATCAAAATTTTTAGCGCAAGGGGCAACATGGACTAAGCAAAGTCGGGATCTTTGACTAAACTAAAACTAGCATACTTAGCTAAAGAGAGTTAGCTACTCGGATGGAGATGGTTATACCTAGCTTGTCTTGAACTCCTTCGTCTTCAAGCTCCGATGGTGGTCCGATGGCTTCTTCTCGTCGTCTCCGTACGCCGAAGATAGATCCACCTGAAAGCTCCAACCTTTAGCTCCTTCTTCGTTCTTTGAAGAAACTAGTTCACTTGGTTTGCTAAACCTAGTGAACTAGAATGAGTAGAGAAGAAATAGAATGAGATTTTATCTATGGTTCTTGATTCTCAACTCATGAGACAAGAGAACCATAGATCAAGAGAGGGAGCAAGAGGTTGAGGGTGAGAGCAAGAGGAGAGCTCAAGAACAAGAGAGAGAATGAGCAAGAAAGAATGAGCAAGTATTTTGTCTCTCACCCTCTCATAATCCAAAGCAATGATAACTCATCATATTAACAAAAGTCTTATGTGATGGTTAGAAGCAACCACAACCATATCATTTCATGCACTCATTTTACACAAATGAGCAAGTAAACAAAAGTCTTTGCCATGAAATGATGGCTATGGTTATCATGATGGTCAACTAGTCAAGCCTAGTCAACCGGTCAACAAGTCAACAAAAGTCAACAAGTCACCAAAGTCAACAAGTCAACAACCATATCACCATAATACTTAATTAATATAATAGTTAATCACATATCATATTCTCATTAGGGTTGAGCATAAAGTCAAAAAGTCAACGGTCAACTGTCAACAACCCTAATGAGAATCCGCTGCCTCTGCCTCCCTGTCAACTGTGCATACACACCCGCATCCGCGTTCCGAGGAACACGAATGCAAACTGGATAAATCCAATCCCATAAGGTACACTAGGATCTGGCTTAAAACAAAGCCCGCTAGTGTAAACTGTCCGGACACTGTACGTGCACAAGAGCACGGATGTGACCGAACCCTGTCGCAAAACCATGCGACCTGTCGCAAAACCATGCGACCTGTCGCAATACCATGCGACCTCTACTCTTTTTCCTAAAGGCGAAAAGCTTTCTGTGTGGGACTCTAAAGACTCGACACTACGCTGGCAGTGGGTTTAACCACAGACCGCAAGCGGCACTAGCTGTGCGTAACGGTCCCCAGGTAATGCCGACAAGAAGACCGACGAGGCGAAACCCATCTGAACTCCTACTGAGCCTGAGTGTGACATTCTCCGTACAGTCCGGTTTGTTCGTCTGATACATCGCATGGCGGGCCTAGGGGGCGGTAAACGTCAGTCCCCCAATAGCGGTACAAGTCGTGCCGGAGCGAAGCCCAAAACACCCTGAGATAACACTGGAAACCTACCAGTATATCTCGTTTGCCCTGGCCAGGGACTACTCGTGTAATGGCTCTCCTAGACACAGCGCGATGTCAACCCCCAATACCGGGAGAGACGAATCCTGTCTAACCGTCACTGCCTCCAAGTGCTTCGGGACTGCACCCAACCACCACCTGTTTGCACGACTCCTTTGAGCCGTGGTAGGGTAGTGATCAAAGTACAGTGGGAACACACCCGAGGCGAAGTGACAGTGTCAAGTCAGCGGACTAAGCTGTACTCATGTCACCTGGGAACTGATAACTGACGATAGGTATAATACCAACTAGTCAGTTCCCGACGAGTCTTGTCCAGTGTACCCGTAACCTAACGAGCACCCACATACTATCTCAAGTACGACGTACTGACGGCTGTGGGACAGACCGTCTCCCACACTGGGATGAGAAGCGCATGCGCTGGTCTACTCCGGAGTATCGATGCCCTGTCTCGATAGTCCTGCGACCAGGGACCTGCATAAGGATGTGCTTATAGATTACCCAGCCCCACTAGTGTGACGGCCATCACATCGCTGGTAATCAAGCAAAGATCCTAAGGGCTCTACTAATGTGTATAGGCGATATACAAAAATAAACACATGTACACATTGAAGTAGAAACAAACCAAGTAGCATACTACTATTTTGAGCAAGATTGCATATACAAGGTGAATATCCCAAGCATCCATTAAGTAATATACAAACCAGTATGATACAGTAATGGCCTCTAGGGCATATACACTAACACTTGCCACTGCTGCTTTCCACGATTATGAAATCTGGCAGATGGACGTAAAGACGGCTTTCCTAAATGGAAAGTTAGAAGAGTGAGTCTATATGGATCAGCCGGAGGGATTCATTCAGAGTGGGAGCAGCGGTAGAGTGTGTAAGTTGCTAAAGTCCATCTATAGACTTAAGCAGGCATCGCGGAGTTGGAACATCTGCTTTGATGATACTGTCAAGGAATTCGACTTTATCAAAAACCCAGATGAACCATGCATTTACAGTAAGATTGTATGGAGAACTGTGGTATTCCTCGTCTTGTACGTGGATGACATTCTCTTAATAGGAAATGATATTCCTATGTTACAGTCAGTCAAAGGATTCTTGTCGCAGAGGTTCTCCATGAAGGACCTGGGCGATGCCAACTACATTCTGGGGATCCAGATCTATCGTGATAGATCTAAAATGATGTTGGGACTTTCACAGTCCAAGTACATTGACACCATACTGAAAAGATTCAGTATGGAGGATTCAAAGCGCGGTAATCTACCGGCTTGTCACGGAATCACCCTCTCCAAAGAGATGTCTCCTAAGACTGATTTGGAAAGGGATCGCATGTCTATACGCTTCTGCGGTAGGCTCTATAATGTATGCGATGTTATGTACCAGACCAGATGTAGCATACGCATTGAGCGTTGTAAGCCGGTATCAGTCGGACCCAGGGAAGAAACACTGGATAGCGGTAAAGAACATTCTCAAGTACCTGAGAAGGACTAAGGAGATGTTCTTGGTGTATGGAGGAAAAGACCTCCAGATCGAGGCCTTTGTTGACTCCAGCTTCCAGAGTGACAAGGATGACTCCAAGTCCATGTCGGGTTATGTCTTTACCCTCAATGGAGGGGCAGTTTGCTGGAAGAGTTCCAAGCAGGAGACCGTTGCTGACTCAACTATGGAAGCAGAGTACATAGCTGCTTGCGATGCCGCAAAGGAAGCTGTCTGGATGAAGAAGTTCCTCACGGAGCTTCAGGTGGTTCCTACCATTGTTGATCCAATACCGCTGTATTGCGACAACAACGGAGCTATAGCTTTAGCGAAGGAACCCGGGTCCCATCAGAAGTCCAGGCACATTTTAAGGTAGTACCACCTGATCAGGGAGATCGTAGATCGCCGGGAGATCGAGGTGAAGAGAGTAAATTCAGAGAATAACACTGCAGATCCACTCACGAAGGCCCTACCCCAGACTTAGTTCAAGCGGCTGATCGAGATGATAGGTCTTCGATACGCCAGTACATGGCCTTAGTGCAAGCGGGAGATTGTTAGTGTATATGCCCTAGAGGCCATTACTGTATTACACTAGCTTGTATATTACTTAATGGAAGCTTGGGATATTCACAGTTGTATTGACAGTCTTGCTCAAAATGGTAGTATGCTACTTGGTTTGTCTCTACTTCAATATGTACATGTGATTCTTTTAGCAGATCACTTATATACATATTAGTAGAGCCCTTAGGATCTTTGCTTGATTACCAGCGTTGTGATGGCAGTCATACTCGTGGGAGCTGGGTAATCCATAAGCACATCCTTATACAAGTCCCTAGTCGTAGGACTATCGAGACAGGGTATCGATACTCCGGAGTAGACTAGCATATGTGCTTCTCATCCCAGCGGGGGAGACGGTCTGTCCCACAGCCGTCAGTACGTCGTACTTGAGATAGTATGCGGGTGCTCGTTAGGTTACGAGTACACTGAACAGGACTCGTCGGGAACTGATGGATGGTATTATACCTATCGTCAGTTATCAATTCCCAGGTGACATGAGTACAGCTTAGTCCGCTGACTTGACACTGTCGCTTCGCCTCGAGTGTGTTCCCACTGTACTTAGATTACTACCCTACCACGGCTCAAAGGAGTCGTGCAAACAGGTAGTAGTTGGGTGCAGTCCCGAAGCACTTGGAGGCAGTGACGATTAGACAGGATTCGTCTCTCCCGGTATTGGGGGTTGACATCGCGCTGTGTCTAGGAGAGCCATTACACGAGTAGTCCCTGGCCAGGGCAAGCGAGATATACTGGTAGGTTTCCAGTGTTATCTCAGGGTGTTTTGGGCTACACTCCGACACGACTTGTACCGCTATTAGGGGACTGACGTTCACCGCCCCCCAGGCCCGCCATGCGATGTATCAGACGAACAGACCGGACTGTACGGAGATTGTCACATACAGGCTCAGTAGGAGTTCGGATGGGTTTACCTCATCGGCCTTCTTATTGACATCTACCTGGGGACCGTTACGTACAGCTAGTGCCGCTTGCGGTCTGTGGTTAAACCCACTGCCAGCGTAGTGTCGAGTCTTTAGAGTCCCACACAGAGAGTTTCCCTGCACTGAGCGAAACGTGTAGAGGCCGTATGGTTTTACGGCAGGGCTACGATCACTTGCGTACACTTGTGTGCGTATGTTGTTCGGACAGGCAATACTAGTGGGCTTTGGTTTAAGCCGGATTCTAGTATTGCACAGATGGATTTGTTTTGTCTTCTATGCATTCGCATTCTACGAAATGCGGATGCGGGTGTGTATACACAGATTTGCGGAGTGAAGAAGGAGGAGGTGCCTCATTAGGGTTTTGACAGTTGGTTCGGTCAAAACCATTATGAGCCGGGGACATTATTTACTAATCCATTTATTGATAATTATGTTATGGCTAATTACATTGACCATCTTGACTTTGTTGACCGTTTGACCAAAGTTGACTAGGATCTTCTTGAAAGGTCTAAAGTATTCTTTGGTTTTCTTTTTCCTTTTTGTTATGAAAATGGTCATGTCATTAGTGCCATCAACTTTATCATGATAGGATTAGTAATGATGAAAATGAGTATTATTGCAACCATGGTTGGGTTTTCTTTTGGTTAAGCCTTTCATTTGTTCATTCTCATTCTCTCTCATAGAAAAGAAAATGAGAAACATTTCCATGGTTGCTCCTCCTTCTTCCTCCTCTTGATTCTTCCTTTGATCTCATGTGTTGAGAGAAAAAGGATTCCACTTGACAAACACATCCATACATCTCCTCTACACATCCTAGGGCTTCTTGACTAGCAATCTCTTTGCCCTAGTTGCCTCGGCTCGAGGTGGAGCTCGGTGTACATCTCTCGGGTGGATCGTCTTCGACTCAAGAAGGCCGCGGAGGTGCCCAAGGTCCGGAACGACACTTGGAGCTTGGATAGACGAGTGGGACAGCGGAATGAAGACCCGAAGGACCGGTTTCGTGAGGTATACTTTCTACAGCATAGTAGTTATAGCCTCTAGTAGTTTACTAGTTTCTAGTTGAGCAAAGATCCGTGCTTTAAGTCCATGTTGCCTTGCGCCAAATCATTGTTTTTCGTCGTTTCCGCCTCCCCGTAAGAACCGGGATGAGCAACGTGGACTTACAAGTTGCACACGTTTATGATTTTCTTTATACCTGGGTACACTTGGTGTTGTGATTGTTATAAAATTCCGATTGTGTGTATCAAATCAAATAGTCCCCGGCAACGGCGCCATTTGATTGTTATAAAATTCCGATTGTGTGTATCAAATCAAATAGTCCCCGGCAACGGCGCCATTTGATTTAGTGTAATTCTCGGATGTGTTTGTAAAAGCAAGTATCGAATCAAATAGTCAAATGATTCCCGATATCGGTTTCATTTGATTGTAATGATTTCTTGTTTTGGTATTTAGAAAATTGTATAAAGAACTCACAATCAAAGAATTATATTTGACCGCAATCAATTACGGTGTCGATTGTAGATCGTAAGCGAGTGCGGATCGTCCACAGGGATTGTGCGATTCGTTTCTATGTTTAATTTGTTTGAATCGAAAAGTTAATCGAAAAGAAAAGAAAACATGATTCAAGAATTTATCGATTGATTCAGGTGTCACGATGTTTAATCAAGAATCAAGAAACTGATAAACAAATCAAGAATCGGTGTTTCGATGATATTTCCAACCAAAATGTCAAGAATCTAAATGAGGCTCGTAGGAATCGATCGGATCCATAGACGTGATATAATCTCAAGATTTCGTGTTCTTGTCCTTCGAAGGATTTATACTAGATCGATGATGATCGACGAGAGTTAGGGCTTTCTTGATGAAACTAGGGTTTCATCGTTTAACCCTTGTTCTTTCGTTGATATCATTCGCATTCTAGCCTCTAACAATTTCAAGAAACGATCGTAACTCCCCAATCTCAAGCGATATCAATCAAGAAAGCATCGCAACGAATTGGGTCGTCGATTCTTGAACTTGCTAGGGTTTACAAAACTCGTAGGATTCAAGAATCGATTTAAGATATATTACATCATCATTCTATTGATCGTCTCGACTCCTCGACGAGCGGAGTATTACTCAAACATCATCACACAGAAAGTATTCAAGAATTGAAAAGATATCATGATGCGAGAATTTAAAGAAAACAAGATAAAAGAATATCACCTTTTATTTATATCAACAATTTGATTACAGTCGCTCAAGAACTACAAGAGGAAGAACTAAATTGTTGAATTGGCGTCGCTCGGCTCCATGAGTCGCGGATCGACTTGGACCACTTGCTCTGTTGAAGATCAGCTCGGCTCATAAAAGGTTGCAAGGCTTCTTGCTTGATGGGTACCCGGGATCTTGGCTTTTTATTGGAATTAGGGTTAGGGTTTCACACAAGCCCTCTTACTAGACTTGTGGAAGAAGAAGATGAAGAAAGATTGAATGGATCTAAATTGGCTACTAAAATTGAACTAATGATGATTCCATTTTCTTTTACAAGTGAGCCTAGGGTCTTATTTATAGATCTCCCAAACCCTAAGTCTTTGAGTTCCCTCCAAAAGTTTGTTGAAAGACTTCTAGAAGTAGTTAGTTAGGCATAGCTTAGGGTTTAAGCTAAGGTTTAGGGAGAAGTTTTTAGAATGATAGGCTAGTTTAGTGTAGATCCAAGTATTTGCTGATCTGGCAGAAGTCTCTGGAGTCTTTTCGAAATTGGAGTGTCTTTTTGAAGTGTAGGAGCTGAGCTAGGAGTTCTTCAGCAAAATTGGAGTGATGATCTGTTAGTTGTATGTATGCCCTAGAGGCCAGTATTGTACAGATGATGTATATTATATTGGATGCTTGGACATATATAGAGATGACTTTCTTGCTCGATATGATAGTATGCTATCTGGTTACTCTTTATCTTAACATGTACACTAGTCTCTTTAAACCGTCTTATAGTTACATGTTGATAAAGCCCTTAGGATGTGTACTTGACTACCTGGACTATGATGCAGATCATACTAGTGGGGACATGGTAGTCCATAAGTACATCCTTCAAGGTCCTTAGTCGTGGGTGTATCGAGACAGGGCATCGATATACCAGAGTAGACTAGCGTATACGCTTCTCGACCCATGAGATGGGCGATGGATGATCCCATATCCATTGTTGTTTGACATCAGAGAGGGTATACGGGTGCTCAGTGGAGACTGGGTACACTGGACGGACTCGCCGAGAACTCCCAGATGGTATTATACCTCACGTCAGATGGCAGTTCTCAGGTGACACTTGTACAGGTTAGTCTGTAGACCCGAGATCGTCATAGAGTCTTGTGTGATTCCTACTGTGCTTTGATCTCCACCTTACCACGTCCATGAGGGCGTGCAAAACGGTGGTCTTTGGGTACAGTCTCGAGTCACATGGAGGCAATGAGCGATAGGAAGGGTTTCGTCTCTCCCGGTATTGGGGGTTGATGTTGCGCAGTGCTCGGTTGGCCGTAACAGGGAAGTCCCTGGCCAGGGCTGATCAGAGATTTGCTGGTAAGTGTTACCAGTAGTTTCTCGACCCGTTATGAGCGTCACATCGGCACGACTTATCGGTTATTGGGGTCTGACGTTTACCACCCCTAGACTTGATATGCGACGTATCAGACGAACAGACCGGACTGTACGGTAAGTGTTACTGGTTGGATTCACAGGAGTGTGAGCGGGCTAGCTCGTCGATCTTCTGATCGCTCAATACCCGGATGGCCGTTACGTTTAGCAGACCGCTTGCGGCTTGTGGGTGCTTGATATGATCATCATCTGCTACCGGCGTATTGACGAGTCTTTAGAGTCCTACACAGAGGTTTCCTGGCTCAAGCGAAACGAAATAGGAGCGCATATGAGATATGTGCAGGACCGAGAATAATGCATGTATGTGATACCGCATTTCATTCTCGCGATATATGTTTCGATTGGTTATATTTGATATGACCTAGTTATCGAATCATTGATTCGATAAATCGATACATTGGATTCTAGTCGGTTATGTGAGACATGACCGGATCATTGAATCAAATGTTGATTTAATGATTTAATGTATAATTATATATTTGATATATTGCATTGCATTAACTGGTATTGGTTCACTTTATATGGATTCTCACTTGATGTGCAAATTGTATATGTGATATACTTTTGTGCACATGTTTGTATCATGTTTGATGATGCATGCTCATTTGGTTAAGTGTATAGAATTAAACTTAGGTTAAGAAAGTGATTAGGGTTTTTATTTATCCATTCTTTTATTTATTCATTTTTGGAAAAAGAATGGGATAAGAATACAAAATGGTTGCTTTCATTCTTGAACATTGTTGAAGCTTCATGAAGCTTTGACTTTGTGACCATTTTGTCTTCACACTAAACCCTAACCATTCTTCTAACCTTAGTTAATTCTCTACACTTAACTATGGTTCACATTATGATAAGTATTGATTTATTTTTATTTTATCTCAATACTTATCATATTCTTTCTTCTTCTTCATCTTCATCTTCAAGAAAAAAGCTTGATGCCATCAATGGCAACTTGAGCTAAAGTGAGAGAAATCCGATTCTAAAGTGAACCCACCTCCTATTTCTTCACCCTCTACCTCTTGCCAAGTTGTTTTGGGTGTTTTCTTCACAAGTTTCACAACTTTGTGAAGTCGGAGCTTGAACTTGTGATGCCTCGACGTAGATCGTCTTTGACACGAAGCCGACGATCTATTCCGCTCGTTTTCCCGATGAAGCCGACGAATGAGTCTAGGATTCGAAAAGGACAGCGAGAGGATGACTACGTGGAGCTAAGGAAGTGGATATCCGGATCTACAAAGGTTGTAGCATCTAACTTTTAGTTAAGTAGTTAACTAGATTATCTTTTCGCCTAGAATTCTAGCCAACGATCCGTATTAGGGTTTCTCGGCACCCATAAAATTTGAAATTGGCATGGTTGATGCCTTGTGAGACTTCATTAGAGTGCCTAGGAACCCTACAGTGGTATCAGAGTCTAGCTAGAGCCTTAGACGAAGTCTAGACGGAGTTTGAAGTCCGAACGAACCCGAAACCCTAACCCGATAATGCTCTCTGAACTTTTTCCAAATTTGTGGTTTTTTGTCAATTAAAAATGCTTAAAAAATTCAGTAATGAAATCTAAGAATTACGGTGCAAAACGTTTCCCATGAACAGTAATTTGTGCGGCGGAACCGCGGCAGAAGCCTAGCTTCCGCGGCGGTTCCACGGCTCTTTGGTGACGTCAGCCCTAAGTGTTTGCACAGTAATTCCTGATTAATTATTCTGAGTTTTCTGGGAATTTTTAAATTGGCTCTTAAGTTGAGTGTTCTGGGGTTAAATTGGGAAACGATGTTTCGATCGGATTATCGAACCTTGTCTAAGTGTTTTTCCGGATAATTTTTGAATTTGTTAAAAAAGTTCGACCGGATATAAATACCCAACTTTTCCCCTGTCGGGAAATTTCCAAGTGTTGGATTTTTCCGAAGTTTAACGACGTTCTAAGTAGTGCAAGTAACGCGATAGACCCTCTAGAAGACAACAAACCTTAACTCGATTATGTGACCGTCTTGAACTGCCCTTTGAACCTTCGGGTTTGGGGCAGTACGGCGTGCCACATGTGAGGCGTTGGCTTGACCCTTCTACGGCTGGACCGTTGGTACTGAGGCACGAACTGAATATTGTTAGACTTATTTCATGTGTTGAGCTGTATCGGGAAAACTTGGGTATTCGACTATTCGATCGGAAAGTTTAACATTTTCTGTTTATCTGGAATGTGATACAATAATTGGAATTCACAAACAGTTATGAGATAACTGAATGAATGTTATAAATCTAGCAATTTAGTCCCACATGATATTGAAAAGAGTTTTCGATAATGAGACTAAAATGCGGGGTTTATAATTGTTAGGCATGTGATGTCTAAGTAATTCATTTGATTAGGCATGTGATGTCTAAAGAGGTTGCGGATTCCAACTGTTGTAGTTTTACACTTTCTTTTCTGTGACCGTAAGTGTAGTATGTTCATATCGCCGGTTTCGTTGCTATACGTCAACGACAATTGGGGTATGCATACTTACTTACGTTGATGACATGTGATATTATGCTGGATATGTTATATTGGATCGTCGTGTTTGAATAGCCGGGGGTTTCTATGTAAGATGAGTGTTTTTTCATTTTCATTCATGTAAAAACTTGTATGTAATATTCTTTTATTTGGGGCACTTCCAGGTTGCGGAAGTTGTCACCTTTTGTATATTATCTACTTTTCCGCATTAGGATAGACCCAAGGAGGGGAGCACAAGTAACCGGGTTCTGGGGTCCAGTGGGAGACCAACTCGAGGAGTCGAGTCCGGGTCTCCTAACCCTAGAATTGGTAGGGTTGCTTGCCGCTCTCGTAGGGGTCTAGGGGTGTGGGATTGTCTATTCATCACGACCGTGGAATCCGTGTTTTATACTGGCTCGTTTTGAAAACACGGACGTCCTAGTATATCCAATGTTTCATATGTTTCTTCTGCTGCGATATCTGTGATGTGATCATGTGATGTTCTGAGATAGATACTATATATAGTATATATGATATATTATATAGACGTTACTTATGTTTTACAGCCGCACTAGCCCTGCCCTGCTCTGTCGTTAGTTACCTAACCTAACGGTGCACGAGGGGACATCGAGGCGAATGCGGATGGCATAAGTGTACGTCGTATTTATCTGTGATGTTTAGGTATTTAAATGATGGGACTTCATTAATGTGATTAATGAAAGAAAAGAAACCTAAGATGTTGTAGAATCAAATTTCAAAATAAAACAGGTAGCTACAGTTCTTGCTTTGCATAGCGGTATATATGATATACCCTGCACCTTATTCGATGAGGAAAGGACCGAGATCCCTTCATCGGGAGTGACTCCTTTAGCAATAACTGGCAGATGCTACACACTCGGTTTGTTTTTTATTGCTTTTATAGTTTCTGCTTTGCACAGTGATATATATGATATATCCCGCACCTCATTCGACGAGGAAAGGGCCGACGATCCCTTCACCGGGAGTGACCCCTTTAGCAAAACTGGAAAAGCCTCAAAATCACTCCATTTCAAAACTTCATTTGATTCTACAACGATATCAAGTTCATTACGCAATAGGTTTTCAGAAAAACCTGTCGTAGCCCTCCGTCATTTCAGATGAGTAGTAGTTAGTATTCGTGCTATGTTTGTTGGCCTGCGTCAAGGCGTAGTGTGCGGTAGCTAACTAGTATTTATCTGCTTATGCATATGATGCAGATTGGATTAGGGTAGTCGTGCGACTTTGTTGGCCTGCGTCAAGGGTCGTACGGGTGGGTTTAATTCGATCAGGAAATGACAGGTTGAACTTGACTAGCGCACTATGGTTTGTTGGCCTGCGTCAAGGTCATAGGACGCTAGGGGCAAAATATTATCGGGAATTTCAAGTGTTGAAATTTGCAATGAGATTGCATACCTTCTATGAGATAGTTGGATCCCGATACCCACTGCGAGTAAGAGTTACTCCTGGGAGAGTTTTACACATTGCAATTAGCTGATCAAGTAGGTGTCTAGAAAGGTGTTAACGAGGTTACGCCTCTGGGAAAATGAGGTTTACATTAATTAGGTTCGTGCGAAAGCACGGGGGACCTCCCTCAAAGTACCGACACTGGCCTGGCTGAAAGATTGGCGAACTTGTAGTGTGTAATTAATCCCGGCTAGTCTTTCCTTTTAGGGTTTGGAGGAAGATTTGATAAAAAGCAGTGGGAGCCATCCTGATTAGATAAGATAATAACCAATCTGATCTTGCACGAGCATACGCTAAAGCGTTTTCTTCTCTCTCTCTCCAGGTAGCGACCATTTCATGCCCTAATGAAGATAATAATATGGATGTATTGACCGAACCCGCATGTTATACTGTGCTGGGGAACGTTGGTTCCGTTCATTCTTATAAGAGTTATAGGACTGAACAGGATATAGGGGAATACCAGGATTCCCATGCCACCCGAATGAAGAAAGTACATGTTGATGCATTTTCTTCGGGTGTGTTCGTTACAGAGAACTGTTTCTCCATTTGCCCTACGTCCTGGGTATTAGATACCGGATCAGGATCCCATATATGTAATCAGTTACATGGGCTTAGGAAAGGTAGAGAACTTGGAGAAGGTGATAAAGACATTAGAGTTGGAAATGGTGCAATTGTTGCAGCTAAAACTGTCGGGGAATATCACCTTGTATTACCAACTGGTAATACATTGGTTCTGAACGAATGCTATTGCATGCCGAACCTGATATGCAACATTATATCGGTTTCTTTATTAAGTAAAGAGGGATATAATTTTGTATTACAGGAAAATGTTATGAACATTTTCCGTAACCAAAAGTTGGTTGGATCAGGCACGTTATGCAATGGCATTTATGTTCTAAATCAATCAACAGTTCTGAGCATAACAAACACACACAAGAGGAAGAGTTCTGAACTCAACGAATCCTTCTTGTGGCATTGTAGACTGGGTCACATCAATGCGACACGACTAGCCAAGTTGCATAAAGATTGATTTTTAAATCCGTTTGAATTTTCATCTTATGACACTTGCCAGTCATGTCTCAAAGGCAAGATGACCAAAACTCCGTTTACGGGACACGGAGAAAGAGTTACCGAACTCTTGGGACTAATACATAGTGATGTATGCGGTCCCATGTCTACACATGCCAGGAATGGTTCTTCATACTTCATTACATTCACTGACGATCTCTCTAGGTTCGGGTATGTGTTCCTGATGAAACACAAATCAGAAGCTTTTGAGAAATTTAGGGAATATAAACAAGAAGTTGAGAACCAAACCGGAAAAGGTATTAAAATCCTACGATCTGATCGAGGAGGTGAATACTTGAGCAATGAATTCCTGGACTTCCTAAAAAAGAATGGGATTCTCTCTCAGCTGACTCCTCCATATACACCACAGCACAACGGTGTATCAGAACGGAGGAACCGCACCCTATTAGATATGGTGCGCTCTATGATGAGCACAGCTGAGTTACCTATTTCCTTCTGGGGATATGCACTGGAAACAGCTGCAGACCTATTGAATATGGTTCCCACCAAAACCGTGCCGACCACTCCATATGAGATATGGAAAGGAAAGAGACCATGTCTTAATTATGTTAAGATATGGGGTTGTCCGGCCTATGTAAAAACGTAAAATCCGGACAAACTCGCGGCAAGGTCCATTCTGTGTAAGTTTATTGGATATCCCAAACATTCGCGCGGGTATATCTTCTACCACACCGAGGAACAAAAGGTGTTTGTTTCTCAACATGCCACCTTTTTAGAAAAGGAATTTCTTGAAAAGGAGATTAGTGGCAAGGAGGTAGAACTGGAAGAGGTTCCAGCAATACAGACTACAACAGAAGATTTGGTTGAACCAGAGGATTCAGTAGCTCCCGATGAACCTCAGCCTCTCCGCCGATCTAGTAGGGTTCCTCGCCCACCTGAAAGATACTATGGTTTTCTCATGGATGGTGGGAGCGAGGATTGCATCATGGATGATGATGACCCAACTAGCTTCGAGCAGGCCATCACGAGTAGGGACTCAGTGAAATGGCTGGATGCTATGCGGTCCGAGATGGAATCCATATACACCAACAAAGTATGGACTTTGGAAGTTGCTCCTGAAGGGGTAAAACCCATTGGGAGCAAGTGGATCTTCAAGAAAAAACTTGGTGTAGATGGGAAAGTGGAGACTTTCAAAGCTAGACTTGTAGCAAAGGGTTTTCGTCAAAGACCAGGTGTGGACTATGAAGAAACCTTTTCTCCAGTGGCTATGCTTAAATCCATTCGGATCATGCTTGCCATCGCTGCATATCATGATTACGAAATCTGGCAAATGGATGTTAAGACCGCCTTTCTAAATGGTGATTTAGAAGAGTGCGTGTACATGACTCAGCCAGAGGGCTTCATAGATAGTGGGAGCAGCGGGAAGGTGTGCAAGCTGCTTAAATCCATTTATGGATTAAAGCAAGCATCGCGGAGTTGGAACATCTGCTTTGACGTCGTTATCAAAGAGTTTGATTTCATCAAAAACCCAGATGAACCTTGTATCTACAGGAAGGTCGCAGAGAGAAAGGTTGTCTTCCTCGTATTGTACGTGGACGACATACTCTTGATAGGAAATGATATTCATATGCTGCAATCGGTCAAGCTCTTCTTATCACAAAGATTCTCAATGAAAGATCTTGGTGATGCCTCCTGCATATTGGGAATTAGGATCTATAGAGATAGATCCAAAAGGATATTGGGATTGTCCCAATCCAGGTACATTGACACCATACTAAAGAGGTTTAGTATGGAAGAGTCCAAGCGTGGGAACTTGCCCACGATCTCTGGAGTCACTCTCTCCAAAGAGATGTCTCCCAAGACTGATTTGGAGAGAGCTCGCATGCAAGGGATACCCTATGCTTCGGCTGTAGGCTCTATCATGTATGCGATGCTATGTACCAGACCCGATGTAGCATACTCACTAAGTATAGTGAGCAGGTATCAAGCTGATCCTGGAGAGAGTCACTGGACAGCTGTGAAGAGCATTCTCAAGTACTTACGAAGGACTAGAGATATGTTCTTGGTGTATGGTAACGGAGAACTCCAAGTGGAGTTCTTTACCGATTCGAGCTTCCAGAGTGATAAGGACGACTCTAAGTCGCAGTCGGGCTTTGTCTTTACCCTTTACGGAGGGGCGGTTAGCTGGAAGAGTTCCAAGCAGGAAACCGTGGCAGACTCGACGATGGAGGCTGAATACATCGCTGCCAACGATGCTGCCAAAGAGGCTGTCTGGATCAAGAAGTTCATTACTGAACTTGGAGTGGTTCCATCCATTGAGCATCCAATACCTTTGTATTGCGATAACAATGGAGCGGTGGCTTTGGCCAAGGAACCCAGGTCCCATCAGCGATCCAGGTATATTCTGAGGCGGAATCACCTGATCCGGGAGATAGTTGATCGCCGGGAGATCGAGGTCAGGAGGGTTGACACGAAGAACAACACGGGGGATCCACTCACGAAGGCCATTCCCCAGATACAGTTTGAGAGACTCTTCGGGATGCTCGGTATGCGATACTACAGCAGCTGGCCCTAGTGCAAGTGGGAGATTGTTAGTTGTATGTATGCCCTAGAGGCCAGTATTGTACAGATGATGTATATTATATTGGATGCTTGGACATATATAGAGATGACTTTCTTGCTCGATATGATAGTATGCTATCTGGTTACTCTTTATCTTAACATGTACACTAGTCTCTTTAAACTGTCTTATAGTTACATGTTGATAAAGCCCTTAGGATGTGTACTTGACTACCTGGACTATGATGCAGATCATACTAGTGGGGACATGGTAGTCCATAAGTACATCCTTCAAGGTCCCTAGTCGTGGGTGTATCGAGACAGGGCATCGATATACCAGAGTAGACTAGCGTATACGCTTCTCGACCCATGAGATGGGCGATGGATGATCCCATATCCATTGGTGTTTGACATCAGAGAGGGTATACGGGTGCTCAGTGGAGACTGGGTACACTGGACGGACTTGCCGAGAACTCCCAGATGGTATTATACCTCACGTCAGATGGCAGTTCTCAGGTGACACTTGTACAGGTTAGTCTGTAGACCCGAGATCGTCATAGAGTCTTGTGTGATTCCCACTGTGCTTTGATCTCCACCTTACCACGTCCATGAGGGCGTGCAAAACGGTGGTCTTTGGGTACAGTCTCGAGTCACATGGAGGCAATGAGCGATAGGAGGGGTTTCGTCTCTCCCGGTATTGGGGGTTGATGTTGCGCAGTGCTCGATTGGCCGTAACAGGGAAGTCCCTGGCCAGGGCTGATCAGAGATTTGCTGGTAAGTGTTACCAGTAGTTTCTCGACCCGTTATGAGCCTCACATCGGCACGACTTATCGGTTATTGGGGTCTGACGTTTACCACCCCTAGACTTGATATGCGACGTATCAGACGAACAGACCGGACTGTACGGTAAGTGTTACTGGTTGGATTCACAGGAGTGTGAGCGGGCTAGCTCGTCGATCTTCTGATCGCTCAATACCCGGATGGCCGTTACGTTTAGCAGACCGCTTGCGGCTTGTGGGTGCTTGATATGATCATCATCTGCTACCGGCGTATTGACGAGTCTTTAGAGTCCTACACAGAGGTTTCCTGGCTCAAGCGAAACGAAATAGGAGCGCATATGAGATATGTGCAGGACCGAGAATAATGCATGTATGTGATACCGCATTTCATTCTCGCAATATATGTTTCGATTGGTTATATTTGATATGACCTAGTTATCGAATCATTGATTCGATAAATTGATACATTGGATTCTAGTCGGTTATGTGCGACATGACCAAATCATTGAATCAAATGTTGATTTAATGATTTAATGTATAATTTTATATTTGATATATTGCATTGCATTAACTGGTATTGGTTCACTTTATATGGATTCTCACTTGATGTGCAAATTGTATATGTGATATACTTTTGTGCACATGTTTGTATCATGTTTGATGATGCATGCTCATTTGGTTAAGTGTATAGAATTAAACTTAGGTTAAGAAAGTGATTAGGGTTTTTATTTATCCATTCTTTTATTTACTCATTTTTGGAAAAAGAATGGGATAAGAATACAAAATGGTTGCTTTCATTCTTGAACATTGTTGAAGCTTCATGAAGCTTTGACTTTGTGACCATTTTGTCTTCACACTAAACCCTAACCATTCTTCTAACCTTAGTTAATTCTCTACACTTAACTATGGTTCACATTATGATAAGTATTGATTTATTTTTATTTTATCTCAATACTTATCATATTCTTTCTTCTTCTTCATCTTCATCTTCAAGAAAAAAGCTTGATGCCATCAATGGAAACTTGAGCTAAAGTGAGAGAAATCCAATTCTAAAGTGAACCCACCTCCTATTTCTTCACCCTCTACCTCTTGCCAAGTTGTTTTGGGTGTTTTCTTCACAAGTTTCACAACTTTGTGAAGTCGGAGCTTGAACTTGTGATGCCTCGACGTAGATCGTCTTTGACACGAAGCCGACGACCTATTCCGCTCGTTTTCCCGATGAAGCCGACGAATGAGTCTAGGATTCGAAAAGGACAGCGAGAGGATGACTACGTGGAGCTAAGGAAGTGGATATCCGGATCTACAAAGGTTGTAGCATCTAACTTTTAGTTAAGTAGTTAACTAGATTATCTTTTCGCCTAGAATTCTAGCCAACGATCCATATTAGGGTTCCTCGGCACCCATAAAATTTGAAATTGGCATGGTTGATGCCTTGTGAGACTTCATTAGAGTGCCTAGGAACCCTACAGTGGTATCAGAGTCTAGCTAGAGCCTTAGGCGAAGTCTAGACGGAGTTTGAAGTCCGAACGAACCCGAAACCCTAATCCGATAATGCTCTATGGACTTTTTCCAAATTTGTGGTTTTTTGTCAATTAAAAATGCTTAAAAAATTCAGCAATGAAATCTAAGAATTACGGTGCAAAACGTTTCCCATGAACAGTACTTTGTGCGGCGGAACCGCGGCAGAAGCCTAGCTTCCGCGGCGGTTCCGCGGCTCTTTGGTGACGTCAGCCCTAAGTGTTTGCACAGTAATTCCTGATTAATTATTCTAAGTTTTCTGGGAATTTTTAAATTGGCTCTTAAGTTGAGTGTTCTGGGGTTAAATTGGGAAACGATGTTTCGATCGGATTATCGAACCTTGTCTAAGTGTTTTTCCGGATAATTTTTGAATTTGTTAAAAAAGTTCGACCGGATATAAATACCCAACTTTTCCCCTGTCGGGAAATTTCCAAGTGTTGGATTTTTCCGAAGTTTAACGACGTTCTAAGTAGTGCAAGTAACGCGATAGACCCTCTAGAAGACAACAAACCTTAACTCGATTATGTGACCGTCTTGAACTGCCCTTTGAACCTTCGGGTTTGGGGCAGTACGGCGTGCCACATGTGAGGCGTTGGCTTGACCCTTCTACGGCTGGACCGTTGGTACTGAAGCACGAACTGAATATTGTTAGACTTATTTCATGTGTTGAGCTGTATCGGGAAAACTTGGGTATTCGACTGTTCGATCGGAAAGTTTAACATTTTCTGTTTATCTGGAATGTGATACAATAATTGGAATTCACAAACAGTTATGAGATAACTGAATGAATGTTATAAATCTAGCAATTTAGTCCCACATGATATTGAAAAGAGTTTTCGATAATGAGACTAAAATGCGGGGTTTATAATTGTTAGGCATGTGATGTCTAAGTAATTCATTTGATTAGGCATGTGATGTCTAAAGAGGTTGCGGATTCCAACTGTTGTAGTTTTACACTTTCTTTTCTGTGACCGTAAGTGTAGTATGTTCATATCGCCGGTTTCGTTGCTATACGTCAACGACAATTGGGGTATGCATACTTACTTACGTTGATGACATGTGATGTTATGCTGGATATGTTATATTGGATCGTCGTGTTTGAATAGCCGGGGGTTTTTATGTGAGATGAGTGTTTTTTCATTTTCATTCATGTAAAAACTTGTATGTAATATTCTTTTATTTGGGGCACTTCCAGGTTGCGGAAGTTGTCACCTTTTGTATATTATTTACTTTTCCGCATTAGGATAGACCCAAGGAGGGGAGCACAAGTAACCGGGTTCTGGGGTCCAGTGGGAGACCAACTCGAGGAGTCGAGTCCGGGTCTCCTAACCCTAGAATTGGTAGGGTTGCTTGCCGCTCTCGTAGGGGTCTAGGGGTGTGGGATTGGCTATTCATCACGACCGTGGAATCCGTGTTTTATACTGGCTCGTATTGAAAACACGGACGTCCTAGTATATCCAATGTTTCATATGTTTCTTCTGCTGCGATATCTGTGATATGATCATATGATGTTCTGTGATAGATACTATATATAGTATATATGATATATTATATAGACGTTACTTATGTTTTACAGCCGCACTAGCCCTGCCCTGCTCTGTCGTTAGTTACCTAACCTAACGGTGCACGAGGGGACATCGAGGCGAATGCGGATGGCATAAGTGTACGTCGTATTTATCTGTGATGTTTAGGTATTTAAATGATGGGACTTCATTAATGTGATTAATGAAAGAAAAGAAACCTAAGATGTTGTAGAATCAAATTTCAAAATAAAACAGGTAGCTACAGTTCTTGCTTTGCATAGCGGTATATACGATATACCCTGCACCTTATTCGATGAGGAAAGGACCGAGATCCCTTCACCGGGAGTGACTCCTTTAGCAATAACTGGCAGATGCTACACACTCGGTTTGTTTTTGATTGATTTTATAGTTTCTGCTTTGCACAGTGATATATATGATATATCCCGCACCTCATTCGACGAGGAAAGGGCCGACGATCCCTTCACCGGGAGTGACCCCTTTAGCAAAACTGGAAAAGCCTCAAAATCACTCCATTTCAAAACTTCATTTGATTCTACAACGATATCAAGTTCATTACGCAATAGGTTTTCAGAAAAACCTGTCGTAGCCCTCCGTCATTTCAGATGAGTAGTAGTTAGTATTCGTGCTACGTTTGTTGGCCTGCGTCAAGGCGTAGTGTGCGGTAGCTAACTAGTATTTATCTGCTTATGCATATGATGCAGATTGGATTAGGGTAGTCGTGCGACTTTGTTGGCCTGCGTCAAGGGTCGTACGGGTGGGTTTAATTCGATCAGGAAATGACGGGTTGAACTTGACTAGCGCACTATGGTTTGTTGGCCTGCGTCAAGGTCATAGGACGCTAGGGGCAAAACTTTGTGACCATTTTGTCTTCACACTAAACCCTAACCATTCTTCTAACCTTAGTTAATTCTCTACACTTAACTATGGTTCACATTATGATAAGTATTGATTTATTTTTATTTTATCTCAATACTTATCATATTCTTTCTTCTTCTTCATCTTCATCTTCAAGAAAAAAGCTTGATGCCATCAATGGCAACTTGAGCTAAAGTGAGAGAAATCCAATTCTAAAGTGAACCCACCTCCTATTTCTTCACCCTCTACCTCTTGCCAAGTTGTTTTGGGTGTTTTCTTCACAAGTTTCACATCTTTGTGAAGTCGGAGCTTGAACTTGTGATGCCTCGACGTAGATCGTCTTTGACACGAAACCGACGACCTATTCCGCTCGTTTTCCCGATGAAGCCGACGAATGAGTCTAGGATTCGAAAAGGACAGCGAGAGGATGACTACGTGGAGCTAAGGAAGTGGATATCCGGATCTACAAAGGTTGTAGCATCTAACTTTTAGTTAAGTAGTTAACTAGATTATCTTTTCGCCTAGAATTCTAGCCAACGATCCGTATTAGGGTTTCTCGGCACCCATAAAATTTGAAATTGGCATGGTTGATGCCTTGTGAGACTTCATTAGAGTGCCTAGGAACCCTACATGATCTGTCAAGGCCTCCACGGAACCGCGGCACAAGGAGGCTTAGGCCGCGGTTCCGCGGCCATTTGGGCTCTTTGTGGCTTGGTTCTTCTGGTGTGGTCTTGGGATGATATTTGGAACTTTATCTGATATGTTGATTTGTATTTGTCCCTTTGGATTTATACCAGAACTGAAATCATAGAGTTGGCGTATTTTTTAGCGGTGTAGATTTGAGCAAGCTTCTGATTTTCCTGCACAGACTTCGAAACAAGTGTTGCGCAATAGTAGGGATGATGCGATGCCATGAAATGTGGTCAATTTCCTTTATAGTGTCGGTTTTAGAGTCTAATACATGCAATCTGATATTTTGCGACAGTTTTGCTAATATGTAAAATATGAATACCGAACACTTCTATATGGATGCAAATGATGAGGAAATTGCCGGCTAAAATATGCAATATTTTCGACTAATCAAATTCCCCCAAACTTAATTTCAATCGTCTCGAGCGAACTGTTTTATTAAAAAGAGAAGGAGAAAATAAAGAAAGAGAAAAACTAACTGGCACACTTTCGTAGGCAACACGATTGCACTGAGCACGTGCAACAAGCCTTTAAACCTCTAGGTGTCCCTAGTAGGAGGCGTGTTGTCTCCTGAGGGTTTTCAGCGGATTGCACCCACAAAATCCAATAATAAAAGAAAGATCATGAATATTACATTTAAAGAAAAGAATTGTAAAAGAAAGACTTTGAATATTAGGGTTTCCAACTAAGCTAGCTTTTCGGTTGTCATGAGCCCTATCTTAATGGTCATGAAAAGATGTCAGAAATCACATCCTCCCTCAATAAAACATCATCTTATTCTTCATTCCTATCTTTCTTCCAAACATCGATCATATAACCCTGCGTGTGTGTAAAGGACATCCCTACACCCGGAGAATTCAATTCAAGCTATCATACTCTTGCCCATCAGCCTCAGTACTTTTTAATTAATGAATATTTAGATGAGATTGCTCACACACTTTCATGCGACCGTTAATACTTCTTGAGGTACTAACCGACCGATTACTCCTGTGCTTGCTTACTTGGTGTATTTTCCTCGTCTTGCACCATCTCAGGCATAGCAGTGACTCCCAGACCAGTTAGCCTTAGGGCACTAGGTGAAGAAGCACCCTCGCTATACATTTTTTATTGCCCTTGGTGATAAAAAAACCAGTGTCCATTTTTCTCACCACTTTATATTTTCTTTATTCATTTTTCTTTTTATTTCCTTCATACATCGGCTTTAAGATAAGAGCATTTCAAGGTATCTTCTACTATCCCAGGCTTCAAGACGTGTGTAAGTGCGAATAGCAGGGTAGCAACGTTCAAAATGTTTGGCTTCCAGAATAGAAATTATTTTTCAGACTTATTTTTATCCTCAGATTAGTGACGTCCTTCATCTTACTAACCCTTGGGACAATGGCTCATAACTACTTATTACTAGTTCGTATAAGAAAACTTCTAATTTTCTTAGTTTTCTTAAATTTTTCTAATCTCATGGATGTAAATGTTCACTATCTAAACTTTCATTATCTTATTTATATACACAAAAGTGTAAATATTAAAATTATTTTTATACTTGGAAATTTTTAAATTTTTATTGGTTTTGAAAAATTTTCAATTTTTATAGATTTTTAAAGAAATGTTTTGTGCTTATGCAAATGATATGCAAATGATGCAAAAATAAGCACAAACCTCCCCCAAACTTGTTTTCAACAGTGTCCTCACTGTTGCGAATCGCTATACCTACAAAAACTGTAAGCCTGGGGGGGAATTATTAGTGGGGGCAAAATATATAAGTGAAGAACTTCCTCCAAACCTTCTCTTTTCACTCACCTTCATTCAAAAGATGATGCAGTGATATACTGGACATGAAGGTGAGACGGAGGAATTTTAATCCAAATAAACTGGCTCTTGTAAGAACAAGAGCTCCTCCGTGGGGTCAGTGGAAAAATACGGTTTAAGTCTATGTCTATTCACTTTGAAAACGGTGCCGTTTTTAACATTTTCTACTTCTACTGCCCCGTGCGGGTATACAAACCGCACAACAAAAGGTCCCTTCCATCGAGATCGGAGCTTACCCGCGTGAAGGTGTAATCGTGAATCATAAAGAAGGACTTGTTGACCAGGTGAAAATGTTTTCCTCAAAATGTTTTTATCGTGAAAAACCTTAGTCCTATTCTTTGTGATTACAGTGTTATCATAAGCTTCATCGCGGAGTTCGCTTAGCTCATTTAGTTGCAGCTTCCGAAAGTTGCAAGCAAGGTTTAGATCAAAATTTATTTCTTTTATAGCCCACAATGCTTTATGCTCTATCTCGACGGGTAAATGACATGCTTTCCCAAACACTATCCTATATGGAGACATTCCTAGGTCGGTTTTATATGCAGTTCTGAATGCCCAAAGAGCATCCGTTAGTTTCGTCGACCAGTCTTTTCTATTTTTAGCAACAGTTTTCTCCAGGATAAGTTTGATTTGTCTGTTTGAGATTTCAGCCTGCCCGCTTGTTTGGGGATGATAGGGTGTAGAAAGTCGGTGGTTGATTGCGTATTTTTGCATCAGAGTCTCAAAAGATCTGTTGCAGAAATGTGTCCCATTATCGCTAATAATAGCGCGTGGGTGTCCAAATCGCGAAAAGATATTCTCTTTTAAGAACTTAATGACAACTTTCTTGTCATTAGTGCAACATGGAATGGCTTCTACCCACTTTGAGACATAATCAACCGCCAGCAATATGTACAAATTCCCAAAGGAGTTGGGAAAAGGACCCATAAAATCAATGCCCCAAACATCGAATATTTCAACAATCAGAATGGGTTGCTGAGGCATTTCATTCCTCTGGGATATTCTACCCGTGTACTGACATTGTGTACAGGTTTTGCAATACTCAAATGCGTCCTTGAATAAGGTCGGCCAATAAAATCCACATTGCAAAACTTTTTCCGCTGTCTTTTTAGGACCAAAGTGACCGCCACAGGCCTGATCATGACAAAATGAAAGAACACTCTTGAACTCTTCATTCGGGACACACCGGCGAATGATCTGATCAGGAAAATATTTAAACAAATAGGGCTCGTCCCAGTAAAAGTGTTTTACTTGGGAAAGAAAACGGTATTTGTCCTATTTTGACCAATCGCTCGGTATAAGTCCGGTGGCATGATAGTTCACAATATCCCTGAACCATGGTTCATTGGATACGCTCAAGAATTGTTCGTCAGGGAACGAGTCATTAATCGGCAGGGTCACAGGGGAAGAAGAGATGCGTGAAAGATGGTCAGCTACTACGTTTTCACATCCTTTCTTATCTTTGATAACAAGATCGAATTCTTGTAACAGAAGGATCCAACGTATTAGTCGACCTTTTGCATCTTTCTTCGCCAGAAGATGTTTTAAAGCGGAATGGTCAGTATACACAACTATAGGTGAGCCAATTAAGTAAGGCCTGAATTTTTCTAATGCAAATACAACCGCTAAGAGTTCCTTTTCTGTGGTTGTATAATTGATTTACGCATCATTCAGGGTCTTACTTGCATAGTATATCACGTGTGGCATCTTATTGATGTGCTGTCCTAAGAATGCACCTACTGCAAAATCAGATGCGTCACACATCAGCTCAAAGGAGTAGTCCCAGTTTGGTGATGACAACACGGGGGCTGAAGTGAGTGAGTGTTTAAGTGAGTCGAAAGCTGTCTCGCAGTCCGAGTCAAAATGGAAGGTCGTATCCTTGGCCAGGAGAAGAGTTAAAGGTCTAGCAATTTTGCTAAAGTCCATAATGAATCTCCTATAAAAGCCCGCATGGCCAAGGAAAGATCGAATATCTTTGACGCTTTTGGGATGAGGGAGGTTTTGAATGACATCTATCTTAGCTCTGTCAACCTCAATGCCTTTCTGTGAAATAACATGTCCAAGCACAATTCCTTCTTGGACCATAAAATGGCATTTTTCCCAGTTCAATGTCAAGTTCTTCTCTTTGCAACAAGTAAGAACAGCGTCCAGATTCGAAAGGCAATCAGAAAAAGAGTCTCCAAAAATCGAGAAATCGTCCATAAAGATCTCCAGAAAATTCTCTACCATATCAGAGAATATCCCCATCATACACCGCTGAAAGGTAGCGAGAGCATTGCATAGCCCAAAGGGCATGCGACTGTAAGCAAAGGTACCAAAAGGACAAGTAAAAGTGGTTTTATCTTGATCCTTTTTGGCGATGGGGACCTGATTATAGCCTGAGTATCCGTCCATAAAGCAATAATACTCTCGTCCCGCTAAGCGTTCCAGCATTTGATCAATGAATGGTAGAGGAAAGTAGTCTTTCCTCGTGGCAGCATTGAGTTTTCTATAATCAATACATACACGCCACCCAGTTTGGGCGCGTGTCTGAATCAACTCATTTGCCTCATTGGTAATTACAGTGATGCCGGATTTCTTAGGAACGACATGTATAGGACTCACCCACTGGCTATCGGAGATGGGGTATATAATACCATTATCTAAGCATTTGACGATCTCTTTCATGACAGCTTCCTTCATGACGGAATTCAACCGTCTCTGTGGTTCTCGGGTTGGTCTGGCATCATCCATCACATGTATATGATGTTCAACTATCAAGGGACTAATCCCTTTGATGTCTGCCATACTCCAACCAAACGCCTCTTTGTTAGATCTCAATACCGATAAAAGTGCATTTTCTTGCTCTGATGCAAGAGAAGCGGATATGATAACCGGTAAAGACTCATTCTCACCTAGATATGCATATTTAAGGTGAGAAGGTAAAATTTTTAGATCTAACTCAGGCGGAGAAATGATAGAAGGAGGGATCATTGAGTGATTTTTGGATTTACAAAGAAGCTCAGAGCCTGTGAAAGATACAGACTCGGGTGGAGAAAAGTCAGAAGTGCAGGACTCAAGTGTAGAGAAAGTGTCCTCACTAAGATCATGTGTGAAATCAAACAGAGATGTGGTAATGTCATCGAGATCAGTAAAGCAAAATTCCTCAGCTCCACAACTATCGGGAGCGATCTCATGGACAGAGCACACATCTAAAATATGAGCAGAGGGTTCTGATGGCTGACTTCCAACTTTGTAGATATTTAGTTCAATGGTCATATTTCCAAATGATAAGTTCATTGAACCATTTCTACAGTTTATAACAGCGTTGGAAGTGGCAAGGAAAGGACGACCCAGAATCACCGGAATTTGGCCCTGGGGGTTTGCTACAGGATGTGTGTCGAGCACAATGAAATCTACAGGGAAAACAAATTCCCCGACCTTTATCAATACATCCTCTAATTCACCCCTTGGTTTGGTGATAGATCGGTCTGCCATCTGGAGAGTGCAGTGAGCAGGTTTCAGCTCTCCAATCCCTAATTGCTCATAGACAGAATAAGGGAGCAGGTTAACACTTGCGCCAAGGTCTAAAAGAGCACGATTTATGTTTTTACCCCCAATCGAAATCGATATTGTAGGACATCCTGGGTCCTTTCGTTTCTTTGGTAGCTGGGGTATAAAAGCAGTGCTAATATTATTAGACATGAAGACCTTCTTCGGCACTTGAGTCTTCCTCTTCCTAGTGCACAAGTCCTTAAGAATTTTCGCATAAGCGGGGACTTGTTGAATCGCATCTAGGAGAGAGATATTGATGTCAACATGTTTGAACATTTCCATTATTTTCTCCATATGAGGACTCGTTCTATTAGCCCTTAACCGGTTTGGGTAAGGAGCTTTCGCAATAAGCGCTGGGTCCATCACAGGAGAAGAAAGAGGGGGTAGACGAGGTCCCAAAAGAGGTGTGGGGACCGTCTGTGGAGAACTAGAAGGGTTGGGAGAAGGTGTAGAGCCTAGTGGGAAATGGAGAATAGGCTCTCGAGAAGATGATATGGTAGAAGAAGAAGGATCAGGAGGAGAAGTGTGTGTGTGTGGAAAGGTCTCAGCCGGGGTGTTGATATGATTTTGAGTATCATCAATACCTTCCCCGATATGATTGTTCAGCACTCTTCCCGATCTCAACGTTGTGATGGCATTTACATTGTAATGCCCAGGATTCTGTAGGGGTTGAGAGGGAAGTTTCCCTTTTTCTCTCGCACTCATTTCGGCTTTTAGGCGTGCGATTTCAGCTTCCATCGTTCTGATACTCTCAGCTTGTGACGCTGAGTTTTTCTTTATCTCACTGACGGAAGATCTAACCTCAGCCGAAACCTCTATGAAATTTGACAAAAGTGATTTCATGGTTTGAGTGAATTGAGAGAATTCGTCAGAGCAGGTCATAGGATTAGACTGTGTAGGAGTGTTGACTTGATTTTAGAAGTTTTATGCCTGATAGGGGTGCTGAGTGAGTTGAAGGGGTTGCTGTTGTGGTGGAGGAAGAGCCCTTTGAAAATTATTCGTGTTTGGAACCGTGTTTTGAGATTGGTTTTGGTTCCAAGCAAAATTCGTGTGATTCCTCCAACCCTGATTGTACGTGGAAGAATATGGATCGTTTCGAGGTCTTTGAAATGCGGCATTAGAATGCTCGTGACCTTGAAACGCAGAGTTTAATGGACATTCTTCCGTTAAATGAGACGGATCAGAACAGCACCCACAAACAGTTTTGGGGAGTGACACTGGGTTTAGGGAGGCTGCTGCAAATTTGTGTTCTATAGCGTCGAGCTTCTTTTGCATTGCTGCCATTTCAGCTCGAACACCTATGGACACATCTATTTAGTGTACGCCACCCCTATTCAATGGTTGGGTTCCACTCTCCCACTGTAGTGATTTTTCAGCGAACTCTTCTAAATACTTCCAAGCTTCCCCATCATCCTTAGTCATAAAAGTACCTTGACACATGTTTTCAAGGCTCTGTTTAGTGTTTGGGTTAATGCCCTCATAAATGATTCGGCACAATTCCCATCTCGGGATGCCGTGATGAGGACACTGAACCAATAGATCCTTGAAACGTTCAAAGCATTTAGAAAATGGTTCAGTAGGGAGCTGGGCAAATTGATTCAGTTCGCTACGGATTCGAGCTGTCTTTTGTATTGGGTAAAATTTCTTAAGGAATGCAGCGACGAATTCTTCCCAATTCGTAATAGAGTGTGCGGTAGTGTTATATAGCCACTTCTCGGCTATATCGCACAATGTAAATGGAAGAAGTCGTGGACGCATTGCATCCACTGAAAGTTGTGACGTACCCATCATTGCGCATACGTTTTCAAATTTGGTAATGAAAACGTAAGCGTCCTCAGTTCGAGTCCGTGGAATTTGGGTAAAATATTGATATACTGGGGATTAATCTCAAAGTTATCCCCGTTGGCTGGTGGTGTGGATAAGCAGGTCGAAAGAGGACCTCGAATAGGGTAGCACCTCTCCTGGAGAGAGATGCGGGGTGGATTCTGCGCACCAACGGACGGCGGCAGATTAGGGTTAAAGAAGTTCGATGGATTCGGATCCATCGGTGTGGGTGTGGTAGTGGGTAAAGAAAAGGTAAATGGAGAAATATCGACTTCGGAGTCGATAAAGGGTACGCGGACTAAACGGGCACTAGAATCCCATGTCCAGCCTATCTTGCACTAAAAAGGGTTAGTACAAGTGGCAGCGTTGACTTATAATTAGGGGTAAATGAAGTGAATGCGGTGTTTGCTTTGAAAAAGGGACGGATTTTTGAAAAAATGATGCGACAAAACAAATGCAGCACACAAACCCTAGAATCTAGTGGTCACCTAGGTCCGGCTCTAGACCGCTCCTAACTGCCAAAAGACAAGTCGCAAGACAGAATCCTCCACTGCCTCTTTGTCCCCCTGTGGCCGGATAAGTGCCAGGTAAGTGGGAAGGTACTCCACTACGTAAATAGTGGGCCTAATTAAAAACCACTAGCCTTAAACACACTCGCCTTAGGCACCACAAGAAAACGCGGACAAGCAATGAATTACCCACGGCCTTCTCTTGTCCTAATTGAGCGCGACAATCCTTAGAGTCTTCTCTAGATTTCTTTTAGTTAATGTGGGTCAATGCGGATGCAAGTTTTGTGATTTTCGGGGCCTAGGAAGGGTAATGAAATCCCCACCTAATTTGGATTTGGCCGTGCCCCTTAATTTCCGTATTTAGAATGCAAACAACCAAGAAATCAAAATCACGCACAAATTTAATTTTTGCTTTTGCGGCGCTGCGATTATTTGCAAAGAAACCTGCAGAAAATTGTTAGTTGGAGCTAAAAGAGGAGAGAGGAGAAGGTAAGAAATCACCTGAAGAAAAAATTGCACAAAGACCCCCCAATCTTGCCGTGGTTCTGCCGCATATGGGCACTTAGGCCGCGCTTCCGCGGTAGGGTAGTGAGAACACTGCACCAAACTTTTTCAGGGAGCTTCTGTAGACTCCCTCTGCACTCTGGTATTTTCCAAAAAATTTCTTCAATTTCCAAACAGCTCCAGATTTCCTTGTAATTAACCACAACAAATCGTTTAGGGTTTGCACGAATTTTGATCTCAAAAATAACAATGGAATAAATCTTTCAATTCAAACTATAATATAAAACGAATTAGCGCGCGATCCCCGGCAACGGCGCCATTTGATTGTTATAAAATTCCGATTGTGTGTATCAAATCAAATAGTCCCCGGCAACGGCGCCATTTGATTTAGTGTAATTCTCGGATGTGTTTGTAAAAGCATGTATCGAATCAAATAGTCAAATGATTCCCGATATCGGTTTCATTTGATTGTAATGATTTCTTGTTTTGGTATTTAGAAAATTGTATAAAGAACTCACAATCAAAGAATTATATTTGACCGCAATCAATTACGGTGTCGATTGTAGATCGTAAGCGAGTGCGGATCGTCCACAGGGATTGTGCGATTCGTTTCTATGTTTAATTTGTTTGAATCGAAAAGTTAATCGAAAAGAAAAGAAAACATGATTCAAGAATTTATCGATTGATTCAGGTGTCACGATGTTTAATCAAGAATCAAGAAACTGATAAACAAATCAAGAATCGGTGTTTCGATGATATTTCCAACCAAAATGTTAAGAATCTAAATGAGGCTCGTAGGAATCGATCAGATCCATAGACGTGATGTAATCTCAAGATTTCGTGTTCTTGTCCTTCGAAGGATTTATACTAGATCGATGATGATCGACGAGAGTTAGGGCTTTCTTGATGAAACTAGGGTTTCATCGTTTAACCCTTGTTCTTTTGTTGATATCATTCGCATTCTAGCCTCTAACAATTTCAAGAAACGATCGTAACTCCCCAATCTCAAGCGATATCAATCAAGAAAGCATCGCAACGAGTTGGGTCGTCGATTCTTGAACTTGCTAAGGTTTACAAAACTCGTAGGATTCAAGAATCGATTTAAGATATATTACATCATCATTCTATTGATCGTCTCGACTCCTCGACGAGCGGAGTATTACTCAAACATCATCACACAGAAAGTATTCAAGAATTGAAAAGATATCATGATGCGAGAATTTAAAGAAAACAAGATAAAAGAATATCACCTTTTATTTATATCAACAATTTGATTACAGTCGCTCAAGAACTACAAGAGGAAGAACTAAATTGTTGAATTGGCGTCGCTCGGCTCCGTGAGTCGCGGATCGACGTGGACCACTTGCTCTGTTGAAGATCAGCTCGGCTCATAAAAGGTTGCAAGGCTTCTTGCTTGATGGGTACTCGGGATCTTGGCTTTTGATTGGAATTAGGGTTAGGGTTTCACACAAGCCCTCTCACTAGACTTGTGGAAGAAGAAGATGAAGAAAGATTGAATGGATCTAAATTGGCTACTAAAATTGAACTAATGATGATTCCATTTTCTTTTACAAGTGAGCCTAGGGTCTTATTTATAGATCTCCCAAACCCTAAGTCTTTGAGTTCCCTCCAAAAGTTTGTTGAAAGACTTCTAGAAGTAGTTAGTTAGGCTTAGCTTAGGGTTTAAGCTAAGGTTTAGGGAGAAGTTTCTAGAATGATAGGCTAGTTTAGTGTAGATCCAAGTGTTTGCTGATCTGGCAGAAGTCTCTGGAGTCTTCTGGAAATTGGAGTGTCTTTTTGAAGTGTAGGAGCTGAGCTAGGAGTTCTGCAGCAAAATTGGAGTGATGATCTGTCAAGGCCGCCGCGGAACCGCGGCACAAGGAGGCTTAGGCCGCGGTTCCGCGGCCATTTGGGCTCTTTGTGGCTTGGTTCTTCTGGTGTGGTCTTGGGACGATATTTGGATCTTTATCTTATATGTTGATTTGTATTTGTCCCTTTGGATTTATACCAGAACTGAAATCATTGAGTTGGCGTATTTTTTAGCGGTGTAGATTTGAGCAAGCTTCTGATTTTCCTGCACAGACTTCGAAACAAGTGTTGCGCAATAGTAGGGTTGATGCGATGCCATGAAATGTGGTCAATTTCCTTTATAGTGTCGGTTTTAGAGTCTAATACATGAAATCTGATATTTTGCGACAGTTTTGCTAATATGTAAAATATGAATGCCGAACACTTCTATATGGATGCAAATGATGAGGAAATTGCCGGCTAAAATATGCAATATTTTCGACTAATCATGTTGCTGCTTACGCATTTAAGTTATTGCTTGATATTTGTGGATGGGATGCATCAGTTCTATACTTCGTGCGTTTTTCGCACCAGTTTTATGTTTCTTGCGTTAATCGCATCAGATTTATATTTTGTGCACTACGGTTACACCTGACTTCGATTTGATGTCATTCGATATGTCGACTTTGACCCTGATATTGATATTGATTCTTGCACTCCGTGCTTTTGACTGGACTTACGCATGTTCGGCGTTTGCTGTTGGATTTCGTGATTCCGTGCATGTTGAGTGAGCAGGATTTAGTTTTCATTCATGCACGATGGATGCACCGATTTGGATTTTCGCGCATGTTGGGCGCATGTTTTGAGATACGATCTTGGTGCACACCAGATGCACTAAATCGAGATTCTTCGTGCATGTCAGATGTACCTGATTTGGCTGTCAGGAACACACGTTGCCTATAATAGATACTTCGTGTACACCCGTTGCACCTAGATGTTGTTTTGTGCACCTGTATGGCACATATATGGATTTTGATTTCCGTGCGCACCAGACGCACAGGGTGGTGTTATATGCATTTTGGGATTTATTCCTTTTGGAGCAGTACATTTTTATAATATTTGATATTCGTTTTGTACTGAGCAGGACTAGTCAGAGGACAGTACCTGGATATATTTTGCATACGTTGATAGTTATCGAAGGGATTTCCAAAAAGCGAGCTATAGTCTCCATATATATAGCTACGTGTCCAATATGACACGAAACGTTTTAAAAACAAGAAAACCCCTCTAAATTGTTTTCAAAACGGCGGAACGTACATTTTAAACAAAAGATATATATACGTATATGGTTATTTTCTTATGAAAAACGTCCGCCACTGTGCAGTGTTACGTGCATCGCACAGCGATTTAAAAAGATTTGGCATGCAATTAGATCAGCTATTCACATGTATAGATTAGATGTCTACATGTATAGTTCTGAACTATATCATATTGGTTTTGTATTGGATTTGACATTTGTGTCTTTACCATGACTCCGATGATTGCGGGATGCTTGACGGAGTTTTGTTTTTGAGTTATCTGCTCATTACTCATGCGCATGCATTGCACTATGATGTTTTATGTAATGATGATTTCGGAGCCCCGACGACTTGGAATTTGTATTGGAATGTTTTAGTATTTGGGGGTTTAAAATTAAATTCGGGGACCGAATTTCTTTAAGGGGGGTAGATTGTAACGTTTTCAAAATAATAAAATATTATTTTTGGGAATTTTTATAATTTAATATTATTTTAATGAATATTTTAATATTCTGGTATAATTAAATACAAATAAATGGGGAAAAATTATGGAAAATTCTAAAATAGGGTATTTTATGTAATTATGCCATTTTTAAGTTTTATGATTAGTTATGTGCTAATTTAGTGCTAATCGCGATTAAAAATCGCTAATCGGGTTTTTAGCATTTTTGTGCAAAAATGTGCACATATCATTTTCCATACTTGTTACACTTGTTACATGTTTTGGGTGCATGGTTGCTTAGGGTTCACCATGGTGGGAAAAGAAAAGAAAATAAAGAAAAAGTAAGTAATGATGATGAAAGAGAGAGAGAGAGTAGGTTGCTTTTGACTTTTGACCCTTTCCTCCATCATTTCCCACCTCATTTCCTCTCTCCCTTCATAGAGCTGCTGCTGCTCCTGCCCTCTCCCTCTTCTTCCTCCTCCCTCTTCAACTTAGATCCACCATTAAAACCTAACCAAAACCCTATCCCCATTTCACAAAACTTGCTCCCAAGCTCAATAGCTACGCAATGGACTAAGCAAGAGCTGATCTTGAGGACTTTGTGCAACTCAAGAATTTTCTTGAGTCGCCAAAGAAGGTAATTTCTGTACCCCTAGTTTAGTATTTCAATTCTTATTGCATCCATTCTACTTTCATGTCGATATGGTGTCGTTTGATGGACTTGTGAAACTTCAAGTTAGGGTTTAGGGTTAGACCAGAAATCAAAGTGAAATTGAGGCTTGTTGTGACCTTAGAACCCCTTGTGTGATGTTAAATTGGACCAAACCTAAACCTAGAACACAAAATACGGATTTACGGAATCGATATCGGGGAAAACTGTGAATCTGTGATCTTAATTAGGAATCTGCTATCACCCCGAGACCCCAAAAATAAAACTGAGTTGACAGTGAGATGTGCAGGCACCATGGAACCACCACACCAAACCCTGGCTCCCAACTCCAAACCCCGACCGCCAATTAATTCCTTCTGGCCGCAATTTGTGGCCAGAGCAGGAGGAAACCGTCTCGATTTTGGTGCTTGACCCTAATTCCAGTAGTCTTGACCCTGGGTATGTGCAATTTTGTCTGGTTCTATCTAGGGTAAAATCTGGGTTGATTTTCTTGAGTTGGCGTATGATTTACGACTTGTTTTAGCATGGATTTTGGTATTTGGTGATTCGTTTCTGTCGGGTGGCGTTTGGACGTCAACGACAAGTGGATATTGATCGTGTTTACATGCGAGACGATAGGTTTTTACCTATGCGAGTAGCGTGTGCTATTTTGGTTTCCGATGTGATTTTCATGTGCTTTAGCGTTGTGATATACTTGTAGGTACCCTACGTGATGTTGAGGAGAAGAAAATGAAGATGGCGACATCGGCATCAGCACATGAGAAGCAAGGTGAGTAGATTTATATCTACGGGGAGAAGTCGGGTGGATGGCGTATAGCACCCCCGCAGTCCGTGGTGATGTATACGAATACGTATACACACATATATTTATTATGTGTTGTTTAGGATTATTGATGGTAATAATGGAATTATTGATGATAAGGATGTATTGGTTTAGTATAGTGCGAAACCCTAGAGTAGTGGTTGCACCCACACATACACGTACACATATACTTGCATACATTCTTTCATTTATCTGTGCGCATATGGAGGTGTGTATATCTACACATGGGTATGGGACTATGTGTTCATATACGGGATTGAGGATGATAAGTGGGATTGAGATGAGTCGATGAGATTTGATTGAGGCCGTGAGATTCGGCGATATGACAGAGTTCGTATTTGAGATGTGATGTGATGGTAGTGATACTTGTTATGTGATGAGATAATGTGATATTGACTTAGATTTAGGTGGTTTTCATACCCCTCCCGATTGACTGATTGTTGGGTCCGTAGTTCGCATAGTAGGCGTTAGACTAGACCCGAGTCATACCTATTTCGAAACTAACGAATCAGGGATATTTTAAAGATAGGCAAAAAGGGATTCTACGGATATTTTCAAACGACACATCTTTTCTTAAAACACCGTAGCCCTTATTTTACCAAAAACCCTGATTCGTCTTATTTCAAAAGGCAAGGTTGCATGATATATTTATTGAGATAGAGTCTGTACTGTTGCGTTGATTATTCGATTCCGCATATTCATGCTATTTGCATTGCATTGCTTGTGTTTATTGATATATTACAGTCATGCTGCTAGGACACCAGCACCATTATCGATGATGCGTATGTTCCACGTACGCTTGGTTGCCGGCTCACACACTTCATCATCGATAATTGCCATGTCACTACACTGTAGTACTGTTGCATTCAGGATATGATTCTTGCATTCTTGCATGACAGACTGATATGCTTACATCTCTTTTACATGTCATATACATCATGCTTTCTGATTATACGCATTGAGAGTTGATGTTTCCATGATATTTCTGGATTTGGGAACCGTGGGTATTTCAAAAGAGAATTTGTCATTGCTTTAAAAATCCGGTTACCTTTGAAATGATATTTCAATGCATCCACCATGTGTTTTCTCGGTGCTGAGAGCGACATGTGAAACCCGATTCGAGGAGGCGGATTAGGCCGATTGCGGGTACATGGTGGACCCGGTATGGTTCCCCGGGGCAAGAAATGTTTTTCGTAGAGTAGACGATGAGCCTGGCAGGGTGGCGAGTACCTACCGGTGATTGGTTGGACCTGGCGGTTATCCGGAGGATACTGACCAGAGTCGATAGATGGATATGGGCGTACTGCTGGGGCCGAGGGCCGATTCCGCAGACGGAGCCCGTGGGCTGATCCGGACTGACGGAGCCCGATATATGAGGATTTACATGCCGATGCTGGGCACAGCTTTCATGATGTTTTCGAGTGTCGATGCTGGGAACTCCGGTTCCATGATTTCGACGTGTTGCGAGGGACACGGATGGTTTATATCCTCATATTTTTTTCCATGCATATGCTTTATGATATTTACATGCATGATGGTTATTGTCATTGGGTGACGAGTGGACGGGATCCACGTACATGCAGATTTGATTACATTGATCATACCTCACATTTATGATATGCTATTATCTGAGGCACTGGCATGAGCACTTGGCACTACACTCATGTATAGATATTACATTGCCAGTTTAGCATTCTTCGGACTTGTTCATATTGAGCTTTATATTTCTCTGATCGTATTGACCTAGGATGGGTCATACATTCGATCTCTGCTTGTAGATATTTTCTATTCACGAGTTGGCAACTCATCCCCGTTGTGCCACAGTCCTTGCAGGTTTTTGCCGTACAGATTCCATAGCGGCATTTCTGGTATATTGCTTCCATACGGGTGGCTTGCTTGGGTAGGTGGGTTATTTTGTATCAGAACCGCCATTGTTCCTGTATTATTCATTGTATCTGGACGTTCTATCAACCAAAACTTGTATATTGTTTCAGACTTAGAGACAGTGATGTATTATTTCGACCTTAGGGTCGCGCTTGTAGTATTATGGTTTTCTGGCTATTTTGAGTTTTTTTCTGGGTTTTGATCCTCGCCCTTTGGCGTTGTATATTATTATTGCTTGCATGATTGTGACCGTCGATTGACGAAGAGCTAGCTCCCGCTTGAGGATGCCTTTTATCATTTCTTATATATTATTCTTGTTGTACCCCGTTCGGGGCCAGTTTTTACAAAGGAAACTCTGCCGAAATTTTCAGGAAAGGTTACACATTTTAAAAATGCATATTCGGCTTATTTATTTAAAAACTTTTATTTTCAAAACATGATTTCCTTACTTCTTAAAACCAGTTTTCCTTATTTACTCCTTAAAATGGTTTTAGATTTCTGGGCTTTTGGCTTACTTGGATCAGATGAAGTCCTATAGACTTCATAGGATTCAAGGGCCAGTCACGTGCTCTTTCGGGTCGTGACAACTCTGAAGTATCGATGCATTGTCTCGATACACTCTCGACTAGGAACAATTATAGGATGTACTTGTGGACTACCCTGTCCCCACTAGTATGATCTGCATCATTGTCCTAGTAGTCAAGTACATATCCTAAGGGCTTTATCAACATGTGAGAGGAAAACAGTAACACAATACAAGTTAACATGTTAAGACAAAGTGAAACCAGATAGCATACTATCATGTCGAGCAAGAAAGTCCTCTCTATATATATATCCAAGCATCCACTATAATATACATCATATGTACAACAATGGCCTCTAGGGCATATACATAACTAACAGTCTTTAGAGTCCCACACAGAGGGTTTTCACGGTTCAAGCAATATGGTGTAGATGACGTATGTTGGTACATACATGTGTCCGATTAAATATGTGTACAGGCTGCACAAACATTAATCGGACGGTTGATAATGCTAGCAGCTTAGGATTAAGCCGGATTATTAAATCAGGTTTTGATTTAATAATTTATATATGTATTTATATATATGTATTCTAGTATTATTGTTAAGTATTCATTTTCTCTTTTGGCTATTCGTATTTTGGTACAAATACGCGTGTATGTATTTCGATACGTATACCAGGTTGCACCATATTTATACGAAATTGTTTCTAGAAGATGGCCACCTCATTATTGGATTTTCTTTTTAGAAAATCAATTTGGGAAATGAGGTGGAGGGTGAGTTGGCATGAGCATGTAGAGAGGCATGGCATGGAATTGTTTATTGGTAAAAATGAAAAGAGATATTTTGTGTGTGCATGATTGAGAGAGAGTGAAGGCAGCCACCACTTTCCTTGAGTTGCCTTGCTCATTTTCTTTTCTTCACTACTCATTCTATTCTCACTCACTTGGAGAAAAATCTTAGCCATTTCTTTAGTTTCTCATGCCATATGTTTCCTCACCTCCTCTTTATCTTCTTGAGTTGCTCTAGGAGCATTGTGATGAGAGAAAAATTATATTGACACATTCCTACACCTCCACTTTCCATTGCTAGCAACCTTAGAGCATCGGTTTCCTCGCTTGGCGAGGCTAGAGCTTGCGCCGTTTCCCTCAGGTGGATCATCGTAGATAGAGGAAGACCGGCAACCAAACTCGATCCAGACGACCACTAGGAGCTTGGGAAGATGGTTGAAGACCGAAGGACACAGATCAACCCGGTATAACCATTCTAACTTCTTTATATATGCTTGCTTGTATAGGGTTTAGGGTAGATCCGGGCATCGGGTAATGGTAGCGCCAGTTTAGAAAAATTTTGTTCCGCATTTGGCCACGGTTTGATGGCCGGGGCGCTGCCGTAACCCAACATGGTATCAGAGCCAACCCGTAAACCCCTTACTAACTTGTTTAGACGATGTTAAAGTATCGAAATCGAAACAACCCCGAAACGATACCCTGCAGATTCCAGTCTCTGTCGTTTTTTCAATGTCTTCAAATTTTTTTTAGGAAACTGCAGAAGACTACTTGAGTGACCACTAGAACACACCATAAATATGAGCCCAAACCGCCGGATTTGACCCGGCGAGATTAGCAAAAAAACGGGTGAGGCCGGTTTTTCTATGGAGTTTGGACTTGAAATTTTTAGTGTTTTCTAGTCTCTGGAATATTGGTGCAGTGGTATTGCTTGTTTTTCCCATTTTGGATATTATGTTATCTTTTGTTCAGGGGCAATTCGGGGTGTTTCGAAGTCGATAATTTAACACTGTTTAAATGTTTATAGTACATGCATTATTATCTGCGACCGTGAATGTCATTCGAGAAGTACAACTCGTCTAATTTCTATATGTTCTTTTAGACGAGTTTGCGAATGTGACATTGACGTTGATGTTTTGTGTTGTGCTGTGTTGTGGTTGGATCGTCGTGATGGATAGCTTGGGTGCAATGGAAGTGCAGTTTAGTTTCATTTGTACATATGATATTGCGGGGCGAGCGTCCGACATGTGGACTGCCATCACTGCCATTTTGTATATTATTTGTTTGGGGCACGACCGGGTTGAGGTCGTTGTCACCCTTGTACATATTATTTTCTTTTCTGTACTAGGATTACACCGCGGAGGAGTGCACGAATAGCCGGGTTCTAGAGGGCAACGGGTCCGCATCTCATGGCGTTGAGACTGAGGGGACCTTACTCTAGAATTGGCGGGCTATTCGCCGCATTCGTAGGGGGTATAGGTTGACCCCACGGAGGGGTGCCCAAGTTACCGGATTTCGTGAAGTGCTGAGTGGCCCATTCACGTTGTTGATTGGGGTTGCCTCGCTTCTGGGATTGGCGGGTTACTTGCCGCGCTTGTAGGGGTCTAGGTTTTATTGCACAAGCTATCCACACGACAGGGGAACGTCGAGTCTCACTTGCGGCTCAAGTGAAACCCGGGGCTCCAAGATTATCCACCATTCTGTGTTGCCTCTGTGATGCTTCTGTAATGTTTCTTATATCATGCCTGGACGAATGTTATATATATATTTATATATACTAGGAGATGTTGTATATGTTTTGCACCCGTGCTAGTCCAGCCCCCGCTCTGTCGTTAGTTAAGTAACCTAACGGGTGATGACGGGGCCCAGTGGCGAATGTGGGTGGCATATACATACATCATATTTTCGTTCATTTCTGGTATGATTAATTGATGCGACTGCGTTGATTCTGATCAATGCAAAGATAAAACAAACCAATATATGATGTTGTTGGAACCATGTTTTTTAAAAACTGACATTACAGATATTTTCTATTGCTTTGCACAGTGGTAATCGGTTATGAATATCCAGTGCCTCATTCGACGAAGCAAGGGCCGAGATCCCTTCATCGGGAGTGACCGCTTGGGCAGAAGTTTGCGTTAGCGTAATAACTTCACTATAGTCGATTGTTTTTTTGCTTTTCAACATGGTATTCGATTGGGAATATCCTGCACCTCATTCGATGAGGAAAGAGCCGAGATCCCTTCACAGGGAGTGACCTCTTTAGCAAAAGTTTGCGTCACTATATATTTGTAAAACCAATCGGTTCCTTCAACGATATCAAGTTCATTACGTTAAAGGTTTTTCGCCAAAAACCAGCCGTAGCCCTCCATCATTTCTTTCGAGTAGTACCTAGTATTCATGTTGCGTTTGTTGGCCTTTGTCAAGGCATAGTGTGCGGTAGCTAGATATTGCTTCTCTTGAGCCTCGGGGAGTCGAAGAAAGTGAGTGCTTGCCTATTCAGGTTAGATAGCTTAATGGAGTTATCAAATGGCAATTGTCTTGGAAAAAGACACAAATCCTTCCGTCCATGTGCAGCAGTTGTCGATTTCTCCCGAACATAAGATTTTTAACAACTTACATCAATTCATATGAAAAGACCTAAACCCGAATCTAAACTCAAACTCAAACCCAAAACTCGAACATAAACTTGAACTTGAACACGATTTTAAACTCGAATATGAATTCGGATCTAATCTACTCGAACCAAGATTGCAATTGTCATGACTCGTATATTACTCGACTCATTCGACTACATTCTACAACTTTTGAAATCTATGGTTTCGATCAAGACATGTTAATCAATCAATCGAATCAATTAAGTATATTAACCAGTTATAATATATTATTCTCGGGATGCTTGGGATAGTTTCTTGTGTGGATCCAACGGAGCTTCAGGAGTCCCGTATTAACCTTTTTTTTATTTTACTTGAATATCAGTCGGGTTAACTCATCCACAGCGTAGAGCCCCGATGCTAACACATGAACATATGCACGTGAATACTTCAACGGCTGCGTTGACATTCACACTTGGAACTTAACGTTAACATAATGACCATATAAAGACCTATAGTATATACTTACCTATGAACATATGCTCTTACTCGTAATATATATTCTACACTTGTCATTTTCTTTACTCTTACTTATCTTTGAGACTTACCGAGCATAAGTTCCCTGACGGGCATTCCACCCACTTTTGTTTTCTTGAAATGTTCGTTAGATACGATCGAGATGGAGTAAGTGGACGTTATTGAGGAGGATTACGACCAGATAGCTACTCAGGACTAGCCCACCTTCACTTTTCTTCAGTTTACGTATGCCACTTATTTAGGCATTTTCCTTATTGTATTTACTTTCCAGCATAAACTCATATACTTGTATATATTTGAAGTTGAATGTAAATAAAGATGTTTGTTGAAAAATTTTACAGTCTTCATTTACTCTTGGATTGTGTATTATTGTTTCAATACGCTTAGTATATTTATTTAGGGAATGACCTTCTCTGGATAAATATGCTGTGGGCTTGCCACGCCACCGTTTCCGTCTATTGGGAAGCGGGGCGTGACAAAAATAATACACATCCACATAATAAATGCAAACAAAATCCTAGAAAAGGATTAGTTACTTATGTTTATAAAAGAAAAGTAAGTCTTCATTCATAATCAAGAGAACTTACAATATTAGGGGGAAACCACTGACCTTACGGATTTAGCCGTAGGGACAAACCACTACCACTACGAATATATCCGTAGGGACATAAAATTTCTCCGTAGGTCCAAAGACCGCAGGTGCAAGTCGTCGCCCTAAGCATGCCCTTATGGAGTAATAATTACCCCTACATCTTAATCCATAGGGTTTATCCCTATGGATTATTCCGTAGGGACATAATCTTTATTTAATTTATCTGTTTATAAAATAAAATACTTGCCCCTATGAATTTATTTTTACGGCATGATAAATGCCCCTACGAAACTGTCCGTAGGGCCAGATAAATTCCTCTACGGTTTAACCCATAGGGGCAAGTTTTGCCCCTATTACTGAGTCCATAAGGACAAAATATCAGATATTCTGATATTTTGTCCCTATGGAGAAATGTGTAGGGCAAAACTTGCCCCTACGGCTTAAGCCGTAGGTGCAACAGTTGCCCCTACGGAGTAATTCGTAGGGACATTATATCAAGCATTTTGGCCCTAAAAAGACAGCCGAAAAGATCTTGCAGTGTGGGTTCTACTGGCCGCAACTTTTTAAAAACGCACATGATTACAGCAAGACATGCTCCCGGTGCCAACACTTGGGCCGGATATCTAGGAGAAACGAAATGCCGCTCCAACCAATATTGGTTGTGGAAATTTTTGATGTTTGGGGGATTGATTTTATGAGACCGTTTCCCAATTCTTTTGGGAACTTGTATATTCTCCTCGCTGTTGATTATGTTTCTAAGTGGGTCGAGGTTGTGCCCAGCCGGACTAATGACAACAAGGTTGTCGTTAGATTTCTCAAAGAAAACATTTTCTCCTTGTTTGGGCACCCCTGCGCAATAATCAGCGACAATGGAACTCATTTCTGTAATAGGACTTTCGAGTTCTTAATGCGGAAATATTCCATTAATCACAAGTTATCAACGCCCTATCATCCCCAAACGTGTGGGCAAGCCGACATTTCAAATCGGCAAATTAAGCAGATATTGGAGAAGACGGTTTCCAAAAACCGTAAGGATTGGTCTCTAAAACTTACTGATGCCCTTTGGGCATTTCGAACTGCCTATAAGACCAATCTTGGTATGTCTCCTTATCGGCTTGTTTATGGAAAGGCTTGCCACCTTCCGGTAGAAATAGAGCATCGTGCATTCTGGGCGATAAAACAGCTGAATCTATCTATCGAAGATGCGGGCAGCCATAGAAAGCTGTAGTTAAATGAATTAAACGAGCTTCGGGATGAAGCTTATGAGAACACGGTTGTCGTCAAAAACCGAACGAAGGTGTTTCACGATAAACACCTTATGCGCAAAACATTCAAACTTGGTCAACAGGTTTTACTTTACGACACCCGGCTATATTTCCATCCCGGCAAGCTCAGATCTCGATGGAAAGGGCCATTTTTGGTACGCACCGTATATCCGCACGGTGTGGTCGACTTAGAGAATCCCGAAGACGGTTCACTATTTAAAGTGAATGGACATAGGCTTAAACCGTTTCTCATCGCGGACCCTTCGGAGGAGCTCCTGCTGTTGTAGGAGCCGATTTATATTGACTGATATTTCTCCATCTACCCCTAAATTTCGGTTATCCTGCCATAAACAGTGGAAACACTGTCTCAAATAAGTTTGGGGGGATGCACAATTTGTAATTATAAATTATAAAAAAATAATAAATTGAAAATAAAAAATAAAAAAAATTCAAATTTTTAAGGATAGTTTTGTAAATTTTCAGTTTTAAAAAAAATTTACAAAATATAAAAATAAAAATATTTTTTTACAAATAAATTCCTCTTTTTAAGAGGTCCTTTTTGCGAATAACCAAATAAACCTATAAATAGAACCCGACCCCTCTACTGCATTTACCAAACTCTAACTTTCTCAAAGCCATAGCCGCCGCTTCAATTTCTGCAGAGAGATCGCTCCATCCCGCCGCGCAACCGCTGCCGAAGCCTCCTCTGCGCCGCGCTTCCGCCGCTCCTTGGTGTCGTCTCCCTTTGAAAACTTCAGAGGAGGATTGCATTTTCTGATCCTCTCTGTTGAATTTATTTTTTTTTAATTACTTCTCTGTAATGGCCCTGACCCTGCAATTTGAAAAGGAATTTTCCCAAATGTTCGAACACACTGTTTATGGTAGTTACTTCGGTGATGAGATTCGAAGGCGCGGATGGAACTTTTTACTATTTAACCATCTGAATGCCTTCGCGCTTCCGGATCTTGTCACCCGTTTTTAGGAATGCATGGAGGATGGTTGCCTCTCACAACACGGTTACATTAGGTTAATTTGGGGGGATAGGGAAATAATAATTGATAGGGACTTCATCCATGAAGTCACATTAATACCTAGACTCCCTATTCACGATCAACCCCTCCAAGTCGAGGACTACCTACCCTTGATGGGTAATGATTGTTTGAGGGAGCCACGAAAAGGCATCCAGTCTAGAACCCTTTTTGCGAACGTCTTAACTGTGTGCCGTTGGGCACAAAATAATATTTTTGGTTGTTCACACAACACGACATTTTTCACACCATCCCTTCATATAGTGCACACTTTGATGACTAGAAACCCCAGTTATGATATGTGCACTGTATTACTTCACTCATTAGGTGCGGGCAAGAGGGCTGCCAACTATCCATGCCCTATATTGGTGACACAACTGTGTCGCCATTTCCTCCTTGTGGAGGAATTCAAATTTTATATGCATGGAGAGATCCCCATTAGACCTCTTCTTGAGGACGTATCCACGTCCTACACACGCTTACATGATGTATGGTCACGTACCGAGCCGGCCGAGGACGTGCCCGCCAAGACAACCAGCTCCAGCTCGACAGCGAGCGATGAAGAGCTTACCCCCGCTGCACAAGCGCGCTTGATGCGACGAACCAATAGGGGGGTAGAAAGATTGATAGGGATGATGACCAACCTTAGTCAGCGAGTGACGAGTTTGGAGCAGGGCATGACCACCCTGCTGGCGAGAGAGGAACGTTCCCGTTCACGATCGTGGAGACGGGGGGTGAGAACAGTGAGGCTGTGTCTAGTAGACGCCGCTTGGAGCAGTGAGGACACTGCTTTCGATAAGTTTGGGGGTGGATGTGGATTGTGAATAGTTATCTTTGCATTGCATCTACATTTTTTTTATTTTTTGTACATATTTGTTTTTCTTTCTTTGCATATTTAATTCCGCATTGCATCTTTATAAAAAATATAAAAAATAAAAAATATAAAAATATATAAAATAAAATATAAAAATAAAATCAATAAAAAATTGAAAATTTTTCAAAATTATAAAAAATCGAAAAGTTCAATTTTGGCAATATTTGACTTAAATTCAACATGACGGTTGACTGGTTAGGAAAAACTAGATCCTAAACTTGGTAAATTAAAAACCCTAAAAATAACCTTTTTTAAAGTTTAATTATAGAAAATATATGTCCTCGCAGTTTATTTAGAAATAGGCAAATTTTGAGTTTAGTTCTTGGGCTAAGTCAAAATAAGTGAAGAGTATTGAAATTTTTATTTGAAGTGTAAGTCTGAAAAATAAATCTGAACCTTTAGTCTAAATTCTGAAAATATATACCTTTCTTTACGCACTCACACACATCTTGAAACTTGGGATGGTAGAGGATACCTTGAAATGCTCTTGTCTAAAATCCTTAGTACGAAGGAAATAAAAGTATAAGTGGTGAATAAAGAGACATATAAAAAAAATGAACACTGGTTTTGTAATTGCTTAAGGCAGCATAAATAAAAAAATTTATAGCGATGGTGCTTTATCACCTAGTACCCTAGACCAACTGGTTTGAGAGTCATTGCTAGGCCTTAGGTATTACAAGATGAGGAATTACGCCTAAATGCGCAAGCACATTTTGTAATCGATCGTTTAGTACCTCAAGAAGTTTTAAGGGTCGCATGAAGGATGTGTGAGCAATTTCATCTAAAATTCACCAACTAAAAGTATTTTGGACGATGGACAAGAGTATGATAGCTTGAATTGAATTTCCAAGTGTAGGGGTAAAAATTACACACACGTAGGGGTATATGATTGGTGTTTGGATGAGAGATAGGAATGGAAGATAGGCCTTATATCTTCAGTAAAGATGATAAAAATTCTTGAGTTGAGATTGCACCTTAGAAGGAAAATACAAAAGATGCTGAAAGCTTAATAAATTTGCAGAACATATACGATCTTAAGTTAAATGAAAAGTGAGTATGAAAAATATGGGTTGATGATTTCTAAGTTAATAATAATAGAATTTCTTACTAGAATATTGAATTGAAGAATTAGAGTCAATGGCCTAATTGATTGGATTTTGTGGGAAGTATCCGCTGAAAACCCTCAGGAGACAACACTCCTCCTACTAGGGACACCTAGAGATTTAACGGCTTATTGCACGAGCTCAGTGCAATCGCGTTCCCTGCGAAAGTGAGGTTAGGAATTTTTAAGAATAAAATTTGCTTTGCTCGGGACGAGCAAAAGATAAGTTTAGGGGTATTTGTTCATATCAGATTTTTGCATTATTATATCACCCATTCTTAATCACATTGCATATAAGTAGGTACTTTTGATCCATGTCTGCTAAATAGTTGCAGGTTACAGGTTCTCAGCTTGTTAAAGTGAAATTCATGAAAAGTCGCTACAAATATGAGACTACGACCAACAACAGATGAATCCGTATGATGCCGCCTACCAATTCAAGGAACAAATGGAAAATCATTAGACTATTCAATGCACAAAGTACAAGGGCAGCACAAGATCCAATACTTCAACGCGAAGCTCAAAACAAAAGTCCATATCATTCTGCACTGTTGGAAATCTGGAAGTAAATAGAAGAGATTCTGAGAAACTAAGTAAAGAAAACAGAAGATAAAAGCAACACAGAGAAACCCTGAAGAGATAGGCCCAAGATCCCATCAAATGGCCGCGGAACCGCGGCCAAACAGGCCTTTCTGCCGCGGTTCCGCAGCCGTCCTCTGCACGTGTCGGTGGCAGTGTCGGTGCATTGACTCAGCTCTCTTGGGGTAGTTCTGTAATTTCGTGTATGGATCAGAATGTAAACCTAGGATTTTTCTATCTATAAATAGGAAAGCTCAAAGCCAAATTAAGGGTGTCTCTTTTGAGGATGCCTCTCTTTATTTTTAAGTCTCTTTTTAATTTCTAGATTTAAATTCAATTGTAATGCGTTGTTGAGAGGACATCAATAAAATAAGTTTTATTTTTATCTCGCATTCTTTTTATCTGAATTTTAATTCCTGCAATTTTTTATCTATTCTTTTATTATCTGCAATTTAGTTCATCTATTAAAATAAAAAAAATGAATTTTATTATTATCTTCCTAATGAGTGAGTAATTCCTCACTTGTTAGGGATAGGAGAGGGAAGGCTTGAGAGAAGAAAATCTCTCACTCCTTTCTTTACCTAAATAATTTTAATTAAGAACTCTCTTTAAATCAACCATAATCCACTCTCTACGGCACCCTATCCTATATGATAGCGGTGATTCCCTAGTAAGACCGGTTACGGTTGAATTAACCGGAGATTAGGGCTAAGAGCCAAGAACGGACGGACAAGGACCAAAAGGAAGAAACTAAGTTTCTTCCTAGTCGTGCTAATCCCCGTTGTTGACTATTACCCTAACACCTATATTCTTAACTAGGGCATTGAAAGAAGTGAGAAGAATCCCTATTTCGAACTAACCTAATCCTAACCCTAGCAAGCCTTTAAATCAATTTATTCTCATTCTTAGATCTTAAAACAAAACCTACCAAAGTTAGGACTTAACTCGTTAGAACTTCAAGAAAAGGACACCATTTCCCTGTGGATCGACTCGTACTCAACCGGCTAGCTACCAAGCGACACCGTCTTGATTGCGGTATTCTTAAATTTAAAACGCATACAAAATCTCTAACAATCAAATGGCGCCGTTGCCGGGGAAACGGTAGTTTATTTCTTTTTGTAATTTCGGGTAAATTAAATAAAAATATATAAAAACTGAGAAATAAATAACATAAAAAATCATCTTGTTATTTTTGATTGGTTTTTGTGCGAATTGTGCAGGAAAGGAAGACGGACTGATTCAGATCTGGAGAAAACTCAGTGAACAAATCCAGAAACATAGGATCTGAACAGACAGAGGAGAACCAAAACAACACAGAGTAAATTTTTCTAAATCTGAACCTACTGATCCACCGCGGAACCGCGGCAGAAGTAGGCATTTGACCGCGGAACCGCGGTCAAAAGGTGACGTCAGCAACTGAAAATCTCTATAAGTACCTTTTTTCTTCTCTTCCACCCCCTAAGCTCCACTGAAAAAAAAATTCCTGCAGATATTCTTTTCACAACAACCTCTTCTCCCACTCCAATAAATTGTTTTTGTGCAGGATTCTTTGCACCGCAAATTAAAAAAAAATTTGGCAAGTGTTTTAGATTTTGGTGTGTTACTGCTTTGCATATTTAAAACGGAATCTAAAGGGCTATTACACCAATTAAGATTGGGTGGGGATTTCATTACCCTTCCTAAGACCCCAGAAATCACAAAAAGCATATGCATCACTCTTGAGTTAATTAAAAAATATCTAGACTCAGCCAATTAAGGACTGTCGCGCTCATTAGGACAGAGGAAGGTTGTGGGCATTCAGTCGTTTATCTAAACCTGACTTTGTGGTGTCTAGGTTAGACAAGTGAGAAAGGTAATTTTAAAAAGCCCGTCTCACGGTGATTCGTGAGCGGAACCTTCCTTTCTTCATTTGTGCTTACCTGGCCACAATTGGCGGTGAAGAGGCGATTTGAGAGATATCTCACAACTTATCGCTTTGGAACAGTTAGGAGCAGTCTAGTTGACTTATGAGACCCTAGCTCTAGGTTTGATTGTGCATGTTTAAACTGTGGTTGTTTGAAAGTGTGCCGTAGTTCCGTACAAATTTTTGCAAAACTCTTTATAAAAAAAACACAAAACAAAAATTCTTACAAAAACTTCCTTTTGTCGCTAGAATCCCATTTCACCCACCTTTCATCCACATTTCCCCATTGACGTTTTCTTACCCTCACATTCTACGTTTTGACTACACTAAACCCGTTTAGTGTATGTCCGGTTGGACTCGGGACACTAGCGCCCGTCTAGTCCGTATTTCGTTAGTCGCTACCGACAGCGCGATCGACTCTGAAGTCGAAACTCCCTCCACTCCTTTTTCATCCTTACCTTTGCCGGCCAACTCCTACGTTGACCGGAATTCTGTTCATTCACCTTCATCTTCACATTCATCATCTTCTAAAGAGACGTTAGGATTCAATCCTAACAACCCTTTACCTACCTCGAGACTGATTCCACCTCAACTGGGTGCGAATAACCCGCAACCACCTCCTGTTGAAGCGCCACAGCAAATTGCGCTCCAGGATCGTTTCTATCTTACCCGCTCCGCACTTCCTACCTGTCTTTAACTTCCGCCGGCAAATGGGGATAATTTCGAAATTAAGCCCCACTTCATCAATATGTTGCCCAAATTTCACGGGGAGGAATCCGAAGATGCCTATATCTTCATTAATAAATTCCAGAATGTTTGTGCAATGATAAAGACTACCTAACTGTCCGACGATGCTATACGGCTACGAGTCATTCATTTCACTTTGTGTGACCTAGCTGAAAAGTGGCTGTATAGCACCACGTCGCATTGCATAAACAATTGGGAAGAGTTTGTTAAAGCATTTCTTAAAAAGTTTTACTCAAATCACAAGACCGTGAGAATACGTAATGAAATTAACCAATTTTCCCAGCCTCCTTCCGAACCTTTTTGGAAGTGTTTCGAACGTTACAAAGACGTTCTTGTTCAGTGCGCTCATCACGGTATTGAGAGATGGCCACTTTGCCAAAATTTATACGAAGGACTAAACCCAGCAACTAAGCAGTTGCTGCAAAACCATGTTGGATATCGTGTCCTCAAAGTCAATTATTGGATCGCAGGTACATGATTGCAATGATTGAGGGAGGACCTATACCGATATGACAGTCTTGCTCGAGATGATAGTATGCTATCTGGTTTGTCATTATTATCGTATACATGTTTTAGTTCACTATTGCATGTTGATAGAGCCCATAGGATTCTTGCTTGACTGCCAGCAGTATGATGGCGATCATATACGTGGGAGCTGGGGTCTATAAGCACATCCTTAAAGTGTCCTTAGTCGTGGGAGTTTCGAGACAGGGTATCGATACTCCAGAGTAGACTAGTGTATACAGTCGAGACCCCGACGAGAGGCGGTGGCTGGTCTCACAAGCCATTGGTATCAGTTGGTTCACCTAAGATGTATACAGGTGCTAATTGGGTTATGAGTACACCGAACAGGACTCGCCGGGAACATGCTAGTTGGTATTATACATATCGTCAGATAGCAGTTCCTAGGTGACATGTGTACAGGTCAGTCTGTCGACCTAAGATCGTCATTTGTCTCGTGTGAGTTCCCACTGTACTTTGATTACTACCCTACCACGGCTCAAAGGAGTCGTGCAAATAGGTTTTAGTTGGGTACAGTCCCGAGCCACATGGAGGCAGTGAGCGGATCATCAGGGATTCGTCTCTCCTGGTATTGGGGGTGAGATCGCGCTTTGTCTAGGAGAGCCATTACACGAAATCCCTGGCCAGGGTAATCGAAATTTACTGGTGGGTATTCCATTAGTATCTCAGGGTGTTCTGGGCTACTCTCTGACATGACTTATACGGCTATTGGGGGTCTGACGTTTACCAGCCCCCTAGGCCCGATATGCGATACTCATAGACGAACGGACCGGACTGTACGGATATTGTCACTGTTAGGCTCAGTCGGGTTTCTGGATGAGTTCGCTCGTCAGCTTCCCTTCCGATCAATATATGGGCAACCGTTACGTACAGCTAGTACCTCTGACGTGCTAGTGGTTATACTCAGTGCCTGTGAATTGATGAGTCATTAGAGTCCCCCATAGACAGTTTCCTAAGTTCGGGCGAAACATTGTAGAGGACGTATGGTTTTATGGCAGGTTTCAATCATATTCGTGCACTTGTGCACGGATCAGGATTTGACGGATAATACTAGCGGGCTTTGGTTTAAGCCGGATCCTAGTATTATACTGTAGGAATATTTTTGTCTCATTGCATTTCGTATTCGGTCGGAATACAAATACGGGTATGTATTTACTGTTGACGGGTAATTCCATAATTCGTTACGGGATTATTTTCGGAGTTGCCAATTTTTTTTTTCCGTCTCAAACACCTTGATTGATTTGACCCTTTTCTTTCCTTAGACCCTTTTCCTTGCACTGATTTTCCTGGCCTGGTGAAGCATGGGCTTCTACTGTGTGAAGCCTGGTCTTGGGTTGGTGTGGGGTTGCCTGCAATTTCACCTGTCTCCTTTTGCATGGGGTTTTGTGTGGTGCATGGTTTGCATTTGAAGGGTTTTTTCTTTGGTTGTTTAATTAATCCAACACACTTTTCCTTCACCATATTGGACATTCACTGTGTGCACAGTGGTGTGGCCGAGCACATTTATGAGGCATGGGCATGATTGTGATTGGGATGGGCTGGCCTTTCTTGTTCTGTTAGGTGGCTGGTTTTTCCTTGGTTGGGTTTAATTTTTTAGTGCTTGCTTGATTATTCATGCCCTTTCACTCACCTCAACACTAGCATTCCCAGGGAGCACAAAAAGGAAAATCCCCAGAGCACCTTGGTCGAGCCAATTTCTTGCTATGAGAATTTTTCCTAAGCAAAAATCCTATGCTCACATGTTCATCCCATTTGGCTACTCCTATTTACCTCCATCCAATCGTTTGGATGCCTTGAGACAAAAGATCTCACACTCTCTCTACTTCATTCTTGAACATGTCGGCTGACAAACTTCATGTCCGAGTTGCCTCTGTTCGAGGCGGGAGCCCGTATAAAGATTCACAGACGTGGTGCCGCTTCGACGGGCGTGATCGGGAAGCGGACTTCGTCAGCGCAGCAGCGGGGAGCTTGCTGCGGAGATTAAAGAACGAAGGACACGGATCGATCGGTATAATTTTTAACTCCTTTACATATTGCTAGAATGCGGTTAATGGAACGATCCGGGTATTTGGGCTGCGGTGGCGCCGGTTTAGTAAAAAGTTTTTGTTCCGCATTTGGCGTCGGTTTGACGTCCGAAGCGCCGCCGCACCCCAACATGGTATCAGAGCCACGCCATTAACCTATACTAGCTTGTTCTAACACGTTTTAAATATCAATCGAACAAAATTTCCGAAACCGCAATTTCAAAATTTAAGTATATGTCTAATTTGTAAATTGGTCGAAAAATTATTTTAAGTGTTTCAGAAAAACAGGCAGACCTTTATATGACAACTGTAAAAATTTTGTTACATGATTCCTCTGTTGCGTCGCGGAACCGCGGCCGTAACCACGTTTTGGCCGCGGTTCCGCCGCAGTGTTGGGGTTTCAGTGCAGTAAATTTTTTCTTTGGGTCTTTTACTTGGAACTGGGGTTTCTGGAAAATTTAGTTTTAGCCCAGATTATTTTGAGTACTGGATTTGTGCTTGGAGCCCATTTCGGGAAGTTTTGTCGATCGGAATTTTAAATGTGTTAGTTTACAGTGCTTTACATTATATCTGCGACCGTGAATGTCATTTGATCGGTAAATCTTGTCTAATCGCTATAGTCTTTTTAGACGGATTTGCGCACGTGATATTCACGTTGATGTTCTGTGTTGTGCTGTGATGTTGCGGTTTTGTCGTGGTGGATAGCTCCTGTGCAATGGTAGTGCAGTTTAGATTTATTTGTACATTTATTATTGCGGGACGAGCATCCGACATGTGGACTGCCGTCAATACCTATTTGTATATTATTCTTTTGGGGCACGACCGGGATGAGGTCGGTGTACCCATTGTATATATTTTATTTTCTGTAGTAGGATTACCCCGCGGTGGGGTGCACGGATAGCCGGGTTCTAGAGGGCAACGGGCCCGCATCTCATGGCGTTGAGACGGAGGGGGCCTCACTCTATAATTGGCGGGCTATTCGCCGCACTCGTAGGGGGTACAGGTTGACCCAAGGAGGGGTGCTCAAGTTACCGGAAACAATGAAGTGCTTGGTGGTCCATTCACTTTGTTGAAGGGGGCTGCCTCGCTTCAGGTTTTGGAGGGTAACTTGCCGCGCTCGTAGGGGTCTAGGTTTTCATTGCACAGGCTATCCACACGACCAAGGGAACGTCGGGTTTCATTTGCGGCTCTATGAAACCCGGGGATCCCAGATTATCTGTATTGTTCTGTGATGCTTATTACTTTTCTGTGATGTTGCATTTATTTTGCATGGAGCGATTATTATATATTGATATATATACTAGTAGATACTGTATATGTTTTTCACCCGCGTTAGTCCAGTCCCCGCTCTGTCGTTAGTTAAGTAACCTAACGGGTGATGACGGGACCCAGTGGCGAATGCGGATGGCATATACGTACATTATATTTTCGTTCTTTTCTGGTGTGATCAATTAATGGGACTGCGTTGATTTTTATCAATGCAAGGAAAACAAACCTATATATGATGTTGTTGGAACCAAGTTTTTAAAAAAAACTGACATTGCAGACGTACGCTTTTACTTTGCAAAGTGGTATTCGGTTGTGAATATCCAGCACCTCATTCGACGAGGTAAGGGCCGAGATCCCTACATCGGGAGTGACCCTTTGGGCAAAAATTTGCGTCAACGTAATAACTTCACTATAGTCGATTACTTTTTGCTTTGCATCGTGCTATTCAGTTTGGAATATCCTGCACCTCATTCGATAAGGAAAGAGCCGAGATCCATTCACCGGGAGTGACCTCTTTAGCAAAGGTTTTCACTACTATATTTTTATAAAACCACTTGGATTCCTTCAACGATATCAAGTTCATTACACTAAAGATTTTTCACCAAAAACCAGCCGTAGCCCTCCGTCATTTCTTTCAGGTAGTACCTAGTATTCGTGCTGCGTTTGTTGGCCTTTGTCAAGGTGTAGTGTGTGGTAGCTGGGTATTACTTGTCTGTTGCATTGAGTTGCGATTATCTAGGACAGTCGTATAACCTTGTTGGCATTTGTCAAGGGTTTGTACGGGTGGGTTTAGAGTAATCCACGATAATGACGGGTTAAACTTGACTTGTGGTTTATGATTTGTTGGCCTTTGTCAAGGTCATAAACTGCTTTGGGTAAAAATTATATCGGGAGTTTCAAACATACAGGAAACTTGCCAGGTTTGTGCATACCTTCTAGAGTGTGATGACGTGAGTGGCTTCCATCACATTATCATACGATGATAGTTGGATCCCGATTCCCACTGATGAGTTAGTTTACTCCTCGGGTGATTCCGACTAATTTTTCTTTCAGGTTTGGAGGAGAATTTGAGAAAACAGTGGGAGGTTTCCTGATTGGATAAACTGATTTAACCATTCTGATCTAGGTTAAAGTGCACGCAGAGTGTTTCTACTTTTTCTCTCTATGACTGCGACCATGACCCGACCCTAGACTATAACTCAGTGACCAAGTTAACCGAATATTCATAAAACACTGGCTTTTGGATTGTCTGAGTTGCATACATCATTGCCACTCTTTCTTTTACCCTTTGAGTTTCTCCGGAACACCCCGTATTATTACGAACATCCACTTCCATTGGATAAATCCATCGTATGGTTATATACGAACTCGGAGGAATTTCTTCGAGGATGGATTCTGGTTCTGGAGAGATCGAATAGGATTATTCAATTGTCTTTTCCATTTACCTTCTCTCAGGTTGTGAGGGCTCCTAGGATTAGGAGAGGGTACACCTATTACGCTTATTGGATAGTCTTTTTCCAAACCATAGGCAGGTGCCGAAAGGTAGGGAATGAAGAAAACCAATTAGCCTAAGTCGGGTGTACAGAAGGTAATAAGTAAAGACAAAATAAAGGGATTAGAAAGAGGGCAAAATAAATTGCGACTGCTATCATTCACGACCGAACCACGTATTTCATCGCCACTCCTACTTCACCTTTGTATTTCTCCAGAACACCCAGTATTACTACGAACATCCAATTCTATTGGATAAATCCATTGTAAGGTTATATACGAACTCGAAGGAACTTTTTCGAGGATGGATTCTGGTTCAGGAGAAATAGGAATAAGTTTTATTCAGTTGTCTTTTATCCTTACCTTCTCTCAGGTTGCGAGTGCTCCTAGGATTAGGAGAGTAACACCTATTATGCTTATTGGATAGTCTTCTTCCAAACCATAGGCTGGTGTCGAACGGTAGGGAAGGAAGAAAACCACTTAAGCCTAACGATGGTGTACAGAAGGTAACGACTAAAGACAAATAAAGGGAATTGGAGAGATGGCAAGGAAATATACAGTTACAGTCATGAATATGAATAATGGAAGAGGCATTACTAGGAATACCCGGATACCCCTTCGAAACATTTTTAATGTTTCAGTTTCACTGTATATTGTTAACAGAAAACTGATTTCCCAATTGGACCCTTGCTCCAGGGTATGTATTTACCAGGTATGATTCTCATATCTGTATGGTGTTACAGATGATGAGTGGGAGTAACTTATTGGAAATTAGGTGATCATCCTCATTATATCGGAATTCGTTGTAATTGGTGATATTTGAGGAAATCGCCTGGGTACAGTTTTCAACCTACGATGCACAGAGTTTGAGTTATTCAACTCAGGGGACTTATACAAAGTATTGTATATTGCCCAGTGTCCATTAGGACAAAGGGGTTGGTCCTCATACTGTATTCTGTTTACTTATGACTTCTCAAATTTTAGACAAGTGTTTCGTAGAAATACAGGGTCCAAGTTTGAGAAGTTATAGGTACAGAAATAAAGTAAAGAAACATGTGTTGCAAGTAACAGGATTCTTCAAGGTTGTCGAAAATGTAGATACTTGTGGTTGGTATTCAGTTGATAGTAATGGTTTTTGAGTAACTTGTTTCTCTTTCAGGTTACTCATAATTGGATGCACTCCTAAGTTGAGTAATGATGATCGTCCTCTCTCCATTTAGTTAACATGCACTGGAGACAGCTGCATGATTTGAATCTGGTTCCAATTAAATCAGTGCCTCTATTTCTATATTGTATATAGAATGGTTCGTATCTTAACGATGTTAAGGTACGGGGAGTTGTCCGGCTTATGCTTAAAACCAGACTCCGGATAATTCAAGGCACGTTTCTGTAATGGCAGTTTGTGGGTTAACCCGGGCTATGACGAGGGTTGATTTTCTACCATCAGGAAGATCAATATTTATATTGTTCTTGACTCGCTACAGTTTTAGTAAAATGGATTTTTTAAGAAAACAGTAGTGGGAGTATGGTAGAACTGGAAGAGATTCCAGAACCACAAACGATTACGGAAAATTTAATAGGACCTAAAGATTCAATCAGGTTTGACATTCCATTAGCTACTCCGCAGATATGGTGGGTGACCTCAGGCATCCGAGAGGTACTCCGATAGCCTCAAAGACGGTGACAGGGAGGTTCTTGTTTACCCAGACTTGTCATTGCTGTTGTTCCAGACTATGAGACCCGGCAGAAGGATGAGTATAACGTCGTTCTAAACTAGTTTTAGGAGTGCACGTGTATATGACTCTGCCATAGGGTTGTTGTAGTCAGTGGGAGCAGCGGAAGTATAGTGGACAAGTAGCTTATATATATTTATAGACTAAAGCACATATAGCGGAGATAGATCATCTATTTTTGATGTGACAGTCATAGGTTTTGATTTCATCAGAATAAGAGATAGATTTGTTAAGAAGGTAGTAGGGTGTGATGTCCTGGTACTTGGATGACATACACATAGTAGGAAGTGAAATTCCTACACTACGATCGGTTATACCGTGGTTGTCACACAGTAGTTTCTCCACATAGAATATGGATATAATATCATATGTTGTTTTTTGCACTAGATGCAATAGGTTGATATATTATTCCAATCCTGGAGAAATGTTCGGAAGAAGCTTATGAACATAAGTGGTTGTTCTAGGGATTTGATAACGACAGCCTCCTTCGGGAGACAGTTATCATTCCAGTCTTCCAAGGTGACCCGGATGACAGAGTGACTGTCAGAGTTGTAGTCTTCCCTCTGACGAGGGGCAGTAGTTTGGACAGGTAGTCCAAGCGGATACTGAGGGAAGCATGGTGCAGTATACTGATTAAATTCAGTTGACGATACAGTCTAAGAAGTTTGCTGGATTTGGAGTTCATTTATGAACTGGGTCCCATCAGATATCCAGACATATTCTAAGACAGGTATTGCTCATTTCGGGAGATGGCTTTCTTCGCGAACTTGAGAAAAAGAGAGACATTGAAAGAAATATCAGGGTGGATCCACTCACTGAGGCTATTTCTCGAACACAATAGTTTTACAAACGAGCTTTGTGAAACTGATTAGTAGAGGAGTTGGATGTTCGGTATCACACGAGCTGTGAGTACGCGACATCGCAATAATTAGACTTAAGTGCAAGTGGGAGATTGTTGGATATAGTGCCCTCAAAGTCAATTATTGGATCGCAGGTACGTGATTGCAATGATTGAGGGATGACCTATACCGATATGACAGTCTTGCTCGAGATGATAGTATGCTATCTTGTTTGTCTTTATCATCGTATACATGCTTTAGTTCACTATTGCATGTTGATAGAGCCCATAGGATTCTTGCTTGACTGCCAGCAGTAAGATGGCAATCATATACGTGGGAGCTTGGGTCTATAAGCACATCCTTAAAGTGTTCCTAGTCGTGGGAGTTTCGAGACAGGGCATCGATACTCCAGAGTAGACTAGTGTATACAGTCGAGACCCCGACGAGAGGCGGTGGCCGGTCTCACAAGCCATTGGTGTCAGTTGGTTCACCTAAGATGTATACAGGTGCTCATTGGGTTATGAGTACACCGGACATGACTCGCCGGGAACATGCTAGTTGGTATTATACATATCGTCAAATAGCAGTTCCCAGATGACATGTATACAGGTTAGTCTGTCGACCTGAGATCGTCATTTGTCTCGTGTGAGTTCCCACTGTACTTTGATTACTACCCTACCATGGCTCAAAGGAGTCGTGCAAACAGCTTTTAGTTGGGTACAGTCCCGAGCCACATGGAGGCAGTGAGCGGATCGTCAGGGATTCGTCTCTCCCGGTATTGGGGGTGAGATCGCGCTGTGTCTAGGAGAGTCATTACACGAAATCCCTGACCAGGGTAATCGATATTTACTGGTAGGTATTCCACTAGTATCTCAGGGTGTTCTGGGCTACTCTCTGACACGACTTATACAGCTATTGGGGGTCTGACGTTTACCAGCCCTCTAGGCCCGATATGCGATACTCATAGACGAACGGACCGGACTATACGGATATTTTCACTGTCAGGCTCAGTAGGGCTTCTGGATGAGTTCGCTCGTCAGCTTCCCTTCCGATCAATACATGGGCAACCGTTACGTACAGCTAGTATCTCTGACGTGCTAGTGGTTATACCCAGTGCCTGTGTATTGATGAATCATTAGAGTCCCCCACAGACAGTTTCCCAAGTTCGGGCGAAACGTTGTAGAGGCCGTATGGTTTTATGGCAGGGTTCGATCATATTCGTGCACTTGTGCACGGATCAGGATCGGACGGATAATACTAGCGGGCTTTGGTTTAAGCCGGATCCTAGTATTATACTGTAGGAATATTTTTGTCTCATTGCATTTCGTATTCGGTCGGAATACAAATACGGGTATGTATTTACTGTTGAGGGGTAATTCCGTAATTCGTTACGGGATTATTTTCGGAGTTGCCAAATTTTTTTTTTCCGTCTCAAACATCTCGATTGATTTGATCCCTTTCTTTCCTTTGACCCTTTTCCTTGAACTGATTTTCTTGGCCTGGTGAAGCATGGGCTTCTACTGTGTGCAGCCTGGTCTTGGGTTGGTGGGGGGTTGCCTGCAATTTCGCCCGTCTCCTTTTGCATGGGGTTTTGCGTGGTGCATGGTTTGCGTTTGAAGGGTTTTTTCTTTGGTTGTTTAATTAATCCTACACACTTTTCCTTCACCATATTGGACATTCACTGTGTGCACAGTGGTGTGGCCGAGCACATTTATGAGGCATGGGCATGATTGTGATTGGGATGGGCTGGCCTTTCTTATTCTGTTAGGTGGCTGGTTTTTCCTTGGTGGGGTTTAATTTTTTAGTGCTTGCTTGATTATTCATGCCCTTTCACTCACCTCAACACTAGCATTCCCAGGGAGCACAAAAAGGAAAATACCCAGAGCACCTTGGTCGAGCCAATTTCTTGCTATGAGAATTTTTTCTAAGAAAAAATCCTATGCTCACATGTTCATCCCATTTGGCTACTCCTTTTTACCTCCATCCAATCGTTTGGATGCCTTGAGACAAAAGATCCCACACTCTCTCTACTTCATTCTTGGACATGTCGGCTGGCAAACTTCATATTCGAGTTGTCTCGGTTCGAGGCGGGAGCCGGTATAAAGATTCACAGACATGGTGCCGCTTCGACGGGTGTGATCGGGAAGCGGACTTCGTCGGCGCAGCAGAGCTTGGTGTGGAGATTAAAGACCGAAGGACACGGATCGATCGATATAATTTTTAACTCCTTTACATATTGCTAGAATACGGTTAATGGAACGATCCGGGTATTTGGGCTGCGGTGGCGCCGGTTTAGTAAAAAGTTTTTGTTCCGCATTTGGCGTCGGTTTGACGTCCGGAGCACCGCCGCACCCCAACAAACCATTTGTCAAGGTTACTTCTTATCCAAATCTGACGAGGAAGCTTGGCAATTTCTCGACGATCTTGCTGAACAAATACTTCAGTGGGAAAGCACTAGACCGACCACTTCGTCCACTTCATCTACTTCTTCCGGTCCATCTAGGGCAGGCGTTCATCAACTTGATATGTCAATTGCAATGAAGGCCGAAATAGCAGCAATTACACGAAAACATGAAGCAATTGAGAGCAAATTCTCATCGCCTTCTCCTGCCCCTGCTTTACCCCCTCACACTATATGCGCTTGTTGTTCGGATCCATCCCATTTGATCGAAGAGTGTCCTTACAACCTACCTGCTCAAGGACAGGATCAAGTCAATACTGCCTTTCAGCAGAGACAAAGAAATGATCCATACTCTTCCACTTACAATCCTGGTTGGAGGAACCACCCCAATTTCGCCTGGAATCAAAATCAACAATTCCAAGGCAACAACAACTTCCAGAGGCCTCCTCCTCAACAACAAGCTACTCAACAAACTCAATATCAGCAATCTTTCCAACCCCAACTTTACCAAAATCAAGCGAACAATTTTGCACCAAACAATTCTTTTCCTCAAAACAATTTTGTTCCACCAAATAACGATAAGGTTACCTCGTTAGAATGAAGTCTGGAGGCGTTTTTAAAAAAATCAACTCAATCCTCCGCTAACATCCAGTCTTCCATTCAGTCTTTTGTGCAACACACTGCGTCGCATGGACAAAGCATCAAAACCATTGAAGCCCAGATTGCACAACTGAATGCAGCTTTAAGCGAGCGAGAGAAAGGGAAGCTTCCATCTCAACCACTCCCAAATCCTGGTCACCCACAAAATGCACATGTTGCTCTTGAACAACAAAACCATAATGTGAGTGCCGTGACTACATTGAGATCTGGAAAGATGTTGCACAACAATTTTGGCACTGATGATGACACCCCGGCCGCCGCTTCTTCTTCTTCCTCTTCTTCTTCTTCTTCTTCTTCTTCTTCAGAGCATGTTCTCCATTCTTCACAAGGCTCTACTTCTTCTGCTGCTCCGAATGGACCCACATTTCACTCCACGAAAACACCAGCACTGGGATCTGTTCCTGCTCCACAATCTCCTCAACCAATTTTCAAAATGTTCCATTTCCTAACCGGTTGAGATCCAATAAACAAAATCCATAAATGGAGAAGATTGTGGAGTTATTTAAACATGTTAACATTAATATTCCTTTCTTGGATGCAATCCAACAAGTCCCTTCTTACGCAAAAATCTTGAAGGACTTATGCACTAAGAAGAGGAAATCTCAGGTACCTAAGAAAGTGTTTTTAGCTAGTGCCGTGAGTGATGCTCTTACCCAACCTTTATCTCAAAAACGAAAGGACTCTGGTTGTCCTACTATTTCAATAACTATTGGGGATAAGAACATCAACCGCGCACTTTTGGATCTTGGTGCCAGTGTTAATCTGCTTCCTTATTCGGTATATGAACAATTAGGTGTAAGAGAGCTGAAACCCACCCATTGTACTCTCCAAATGGCTGACCGATCTATCACCCATCCTCGGGGTGAGTTAGAGGATGTGTTGATCAAAGTAGGGGACTTCATATTCTCCGTTGATTTTATTATTCTCGACACACAACCTGTAGCTAACCCCCGGAGTCAAATTCCGGTGATACTCGGTCGACCATTCCTTGCAACCTCTAATGCTGTGATCAATTGTCGAAATGGTTCGATGAACCTATCTTTTGGAAACATGACAATTGAACTCAACATTTTTAAGTTGGGGAATCAGCCCTCTGAACCTAATGCTAATATACTAGACGTTTGCTCGATCCAAGAGATCACCCCGGAGGACTGTGAATTAGAAAAATTTTTGTTCGATCACAGCAATCTTAACGCCACTAGTGCGTTCCTCCTTGAACCTGATACTGCTTTCACGCCCGATAATGACTACGAGTGTTTCACTTTCTCAAACGATCTCGACCAATCACCACCCGAGTTTGAATCCTTTGAATATTCGGATGAGTTAGCTGAACCATCTGACTCGGTTGCTTACACTCGTTTTGAACCTCTGTTGAAATCCTTTGAGTTTGAGACAATTTCACCGATTTTACCTTCAATTGTTTCACCTCCAACCCTCGAACTCAAGCTATTGCCATCTCACCTTAAATACGCTTACTTAGGTGAGAATGAGACCCTTCATGTTATCATCTCGGCTTCTCTAGCCCCAGAGCAAGAGAAAGCCCTTTTGACGGTCTTGCAAAGCAATCGGCAAGTTTTTGGCTGGACTATGGCGGACATCAAGGGGATTAGTCCCCTAATAGTTGAACATCATATTCATATGATGGATGATGCCAAGCCAGCAAGGGATCTACAGAGACGACTCAACCCAGTCATGAAGGAGGCTGTTAAAAAGGAGATCGTAAAATGTGTTGATAGCGGTATCATTTACCCTATCTCTAATAGCCAGTGGGTTAGCCCCAGTCACGTTGTCCCCAAGAAATCGGGCATAACGGTCATAACTAATGAGGCGAATGAGTTAATACCTACTCGCACCTAAACTGGGTGGCGAGTATGCATCGATTATAGAAAACTCAACGCCGCGACACGGAAAGGCCACTTTCCATTACCTTTCATTGACCAAATGCTAAAACGATTGGCCGGGCATTAATACTATTGCTTTTTGGATGGCTACTCCGGCTATAATCAAATTCCCATCGCGGAAAAGGACCAAGACAAGACCACATTCACTTTTCCTTTCGGTACGTTTGCTTACCGTCGCATGCCCTTTGGGTTATGCAATGCACCCGCTACCTTCCAGCGGTGTATGATGGGTATATTTTCAGACAAGGTGGAAAAATTCTTGGAGATCTTCATGGATGATTTCTCCATTTTCGTCGACTCCTTTGATGAGTGTTTGCTACATCTCGACACAGTCCTTACGCAGTGTAAGGATAAGAACCTTACTTTAAATTGGGAGAAGTGCAAGTTTATGGTATGAGAAGGTATTGTCTTAGGACATATCATCTCGCAAAATGGCATTGAGGTAGATAAAGCAAAGATTGAAGCCATTTCCAATCTCCCTCCTCCCAAATGCGTCCGAGACATTCGAGCCTTCCTTGGCCATGCCGGTTTCTATAGACGGTTCATCAAGGATTTTAGCAAGATTCCTAGACCCTTGACTCTTTTGTTTGCCAAGGACACCGCATTTGATTTCGACTCGAGCTGTATGAAGACGTTCGAGTCATTGAAAAACTCACTTACTTCTGCTCCCATTCTTTCTTCTCCTGACTGGACGCATCTATTTGAAATTATGTGCGATGCATCTGATTTTGCCATTGGTGCTGTCCTTGGACAGCACATTGATAAGATGCCACATGTCATCTATTACGCTAGCCAAACCTTGAACGAGGCCCAATTAAATTACACAACAACCGAGAAGGAATTCTTAGCTGTTGTGTTTGCATTAGAAAAGTTCAGGCCCAACTTAATCGGCTCTCCAGTCATCGTATACACTGACCATTCAGCTCTTCGCCATCTTTTTGCGAAGAAGGACGCTAAATCTCGGCTGATACGTTGGATCCTCTTACTATAAGAGTTTGACCTTGTCATCAAAGACAAAAGAGGATGCGAAAATATAGTCGCCGACCATCTTTCACGCCTCCCTTCTTCGCCGATGTTTCAATTTCCTATAAAAGACGTTTTTCCATATGAGCAGCTCTTGACTGTATCATGCGAACCTTGGTTCGCAGATATTGTGAATTATTTGGCCACCGGATTTATACCAAATGAATGGTCGAATCAATACAGACTCCGATTCCTATCCCAGGTAAAACATTTTTACTGGGATGAACCTTATCTATTCAAATACTGTCCTGACCAAATTATTCTTCGGTGTGTCCCCGACAATGAATTTAAGAGCGTGCTGTCATTCTGCCACGATCAAGCGTGTGGCGGGCATTTTTACCCTAAAACGACAGCCGAAAAGATCTTGCAGTGTGGGTTCTACTGGCCACAACTTTTTAAAGACACACATGATTACTGCAAGACATGTCCCGGTGCCAACACTTGGGCCGGATATCTAGGAGAAACGAAATGCCACTCCAACCAATATTGGTTGTAGAAATTTTTGATGTTTGGGGGATTGATTTTATGGGATCGTTTCCCAATTCTTTTGGGAACTTGTATATTCTCCTCGCTGTTGATTATGTTTCTAAGTGGGTCGAGGCTGTGCCCAGCCGGACTAATGACAACAAGGTTTTCGTTAGATTCCTCAAAGAAAACATTTTCTCCCGGTTTGGGCACCCCCACGCAATCATCAGCGATAATGGAACTCATTTCTGTAATAGGACTTTCCAGTCCTTAATGTGGAAATATTCCATTAATTATAAGCTATCAATGCCCTATCATCCCCAAACGTGTGGGCAAGCCGATATTTCAAATCGGCAAATTAAGCAGATATTGAAGAAGACAGTTTCCAAAAACCGTAAGGATTGGTCTCTAAAACTTACTGATGCACTTTCGGCATTTCGAACTGCCTATAAGACCGATCTTGGCATGTCTCCTTATCGGCTTGTTTATGGAAAGGCTTGCCACCTTCCAGTAGAAATAGAGAATCTTGCATTTTGGGCGATAAAACAGCTGAATCTATCTATCGAAGATGCGGGCAGCCATACAAAGCTGTAGTTAAATAAATTAAACGAGCTTCAGAATGAAGCTTATGAGAACGCGGTTGTCGTCAAAAACCGAACAAAGGTGTTTCACGATAAACACCTTATACGCAAAATATTCAAACCTGGTCAACAGGTTTTACTTTACGACACCTGGCTACATTTCCATCCCGGCAAGCTCAGATCTCGATGGAAAGGGCCATTTTTGGTACATACCGTATATCCGCACGGTGCGGTCGACTTAGAGAATATGGAGGACGGTTCACTATTTAAAGTGAACGGACTTAGGCTTAAACCGTTCCTCACCGCGGACCCTTTGGAGGAGCTCCTGCTGTTGCAGGAGTCGATTTACATTGACTGATCTTCCTCCATCTACCTCCAAATTTCGGTTATCCAGCCATAAACAGTGGAAACACTGTTTCAAATAAGTTTGGGGGTATGCACAATTTGTAATTATAAATTATAAAAAAATAAAAAATTGAAAATAAAAAATTCAAATTTTTGACGATAGTTTTGTAAATTTTCAGTTTTAATAAAAAATAAAAAATATATAAAAATAAAAATATTTTTTTACAAATAAATTCCACTTTTTAAGAGGTCATTTTTGCAAATAACCAAATAACCCTATAAATAGAACCCGACCCCTCTACTGCATTTACCAAACCCTAAATTATTCCTCTCTCAAAACCCTAACCGCCGCTTCAATTTCTGCAGAGAGATCGCTTCATCCCGCCGCGCAACCGCTGCCGAAGCCTCCTCTGCGCCGCACTTCCGCCGCTCCTTGGTGTCGTCTCTCTCTGAAAAATTCAGAGGAGGTTTGCATTTTCTGATCCTCTCTGTTAAATGTTAAAAAAAAATTAATTATTTCCCTGTAATGGCCCCGACCCTGCAATTTGAAAGGGACTTTTCCCAAATGTTCGAACACACTGTTTATGGTAGTTACTTCGGTGATGAGATCCGAAGGCGCGGATGGAACTTTTTACTATTTAACCATCCGAATGCCTTCGCGCTTCCGGATCTTGTCACCCGTTTTTATGAATGCATGGAGGATGGTTGCCTCTCACAACACGGTTACATTAGGTTAATTTAGGTGGATAGGGAAATAATAATTCATAGGGACTTCATCCATTAAGTCACCTTAATACCTAGACTCTCTATTCACGATCAACCCCTCCAATTCGAGGACTACCTACCCTTGATGGGTAATGATTGTTCGAGGGAGCTACGAAAAGGCATCCAGTCTGGAACCCTTTTTGTGAACGTCTTAACTCTGTGCCGTTGGGCACAAAATATTATTTTTGGTAGTTCGCACAACACGAAATTTTTCACACCATCCCTTCATATAGTGCACACTTTGATGACTAGAAACCCCAGCTATGATATGTGCACTGCATTACTTCACTCAATAGGTGCGGGCAAGAGGGCTGCCAACTATCCATGCCCTATGTTGGTGACACAACTGTGTCGTCATTTCCTCCCTGTGGAGGAATTCGAATTTTATATGCATGGAGGGATCCCCATTAGACCTCTTCTTGAGGGCGTATCCACGTCCTACACATGCTTACATGACGTATGGTCACGCACCGAGCCGGCCGAGGACGTGCCCGCCAAGATACCCAGCTCCAGCTCGACAACGAGTGATGAAGTTACCCCCGCTGCACAAGCGCGCTTGATGCGACAAACTAATAGGGGGTAGAAAGATTGATAGGGATGGTGACCAACCTTGGTCAGCGAGTGACGAGTTTGGAGTAGGGCATGACCACCCTGCTGGAGAGAGAGGAACGTTTCCGTTCACGATCGAGGAGACGGGGAGTGAGACCAGTGAGGCTGCGTCTGGTAGACGCCGCTGGGAGCAGTGAAGACACTGCTTTCGATAAGATTGGGGGTGGAGGTGGATTGTAAATAGTTATCTTTGCATTGCATCTGCATTTTTTTTATTTTTTGTACATATTTGTTTTTCTTTCTTTGCATATTTAATTCCGCATTGCATCTTTATAAAAAAATATAAAAACTAAAAAATATAAAAAAAATATAAATATAAAATCAATAAAAAATTGAAAATTTATAAAAATTATAAAAAATTGAAAAGTTCAATTTTGGCCATATTTGATTTAAGTTCAACATGACGGTTGACTAGTTAGGAAAAACTAGATCCTAAACTTGGTAAATTAAAAATCTTTAAAATAACATTTCTTAAAGTTTAATTATAGAAAATATATGTCCTCGCAGTTTATTTAGAAATAGGCAAATTTTGAGTTCAACTCTTGGGCTAAGTAAAAATAAGGGAAGAGTATTGAAATTTTTATTTGAAATGTAAGTCTGAAAAATAATTCTGAACCTTTAGTATAAATTCTGAAAATATATACCCTACTTTACGCACTCACACACATCTTGAAACTTGGGATAGTAGAGAATGCCTTGAAATGCTTTTGTCTAAAATCCTTAGTATGAAGGAAATAAAAGTATAAGTTGTGAATAAAGAGACATATAAAAAAAAATGAACACTGGTTTTGTAATTGCTTAAGGCAGCATAAATAAACAAAATTATAGCGAGTGTGCTTTATCACCTAGTGCCTTAGACCAACTGGTTTGGGAGTCACTGCTAAGCCTTAGGTATTACAAGACGAGGAATTACGCCTAAATGCGCAAGCACATTTTGTAATCGGTCGTTTAGTACCTCAAGAAGTATTAACGGTCGCATGAAGGATGTGTGAGCAATTTCATCTAAAATTCACCAACTAAAAGTATTTTGGACGATGGATAAGAGTATGATATCTTGAATTGAATTTCCAAGTGTAGGGGTAAAAATTACATGCACGTAGGGGTATATGATTGGGATTTGGATGAGAGATAGGAATGAAAGATAGGCCTTATATCTTCAGTAAAAATGATAAAAATTCTTGAGTTGAGATTGCACCTTAGAAGGAAAATTCAAAAGATGCTGAAAACTTAATAAATTTATAGAACATATACGATCTTAAGTTAAATGAAAAGTGGGTGTGAAAAATACGGGTAGATGATTTCTAAGTTACTGATAATAGAATTTCTTACTAGAATTCAGAATTGAAGAATTAGAGTCAATGACCTAATTGATTGGATTTTGTGGGAAGTATCCGCTGAAAACCCTCAGGAGACAACACTCCTCCTACTAGAGACACCTAGAGGTTTAACGGCTTGTTGCACGAGCTCAGTGCAATCGCGTTCCCTACGAAAGTGAGGTTAGGAATTTTTTAGAATAAAATTAGCTTTGCTCGGGACGAGCAAAAGATAAGTTTGGGGGTATTTGTTCATATCAGATTTTTGCATTATTATATCACCCATTCTTAATCACATTGCATATAAGTAGGTACTTTTGATCTATGTCTGCTAAATAGTTGCAGGTTATAGGTTCTCAGCTTGTTATAGTGAAATTCATGAAAAGTCGCTACAAATGTGAGACTACGACCAACAACAGATGAATCTGTATGATGCTGCTTACCAATTCAAAGAACAAATGGAAAATCATTAGACAGTTCAATGCACAAAGCACAAGGGCAGCACAAGATCCAAGACTTCAACGCGAAACTCAAGACAAAAGTCCACATCATTCTGCACTGTTGGAAATCTGGAAGTAAATTGAAGAGATTCTGAGAAACCAAGTAAAGAAAACAGAAGATAAAAGTAATACAGAGAAACCCTGAAGAGATGGGCCCAAGATCCCACCAAATGGCCGTGGAACTGCGGCCAAACAGGACTTTCTGCCGCGGTTCCGCGGCCGTCCTTTGCACGTGTCAGTGGCAGTGTCGGTGCATTGACTCGGCTCTCTTGGGGTAGTTCTGTAATTTCGTGTATGGATCAGAATGTAAACCTAGGGTTTTTCTATCTATAAATAGGAAAGCTCAAAGCCAAATTAATGGTGCCTCTTTTGAGGATGCCACTCTTTATTTTTAAGTCTCTTTTTAATTTCTAGATTTAAATTCAATTGTAATGGGTTGTTGAGAGGACATCAATAAAGTAAGTTTTATTTTTATCTCGCATTCTTTTTATCTGAATTTTAATTCCTGCAATTTTTTTATCTTTTCCTTTATTATCTGCAATTTAGTTCATCTATTAAAATAAAAAAAATGAATTTTATTGTTATCTTCCTAATGAGTGAGTAATTCCTCATTTGTTAGGGATAGGGGAGGGAAGGTTTGAGAGAAGGAAATCTCTCACTCCTTTCTTTGCCCAAATAATTTTAATTAAGGACTCTCTTTAAATTAACCATAATCCGCTCACTACGGCACCCTATCCTATATGATAGCGGTGATTCCCTAGTTAGACCGGTTGTGGTTGAATTAACCGGAGGTTAGGACTAAGAGCCAAGAACGGACGGACAAGGAACAAAAGGAAGAAACTAAGTTTCTTCCTAGTCGTGCTAATCCCCGTTGTTGACTATTACCCTAACACCTATATTCTTAACTAGGGCATTGAAAGAAGTGAGAAGAATCCATATTTCGAAGTAACCTAATCCTAACCCTAGCAAGCCTTTAAATCAATTTATTCTCATTCTTAGATCTTAAAACAAAACCTACCAAAGTTAGGACTTAACTCGTTAGAACTTAAAGAAAAGGACACCATTTTCCTGTGGATCGACTCGTACTCAACCGGCTAGCTACCAAGCGACACCGTCTTGATTGCGGTATTCTTAAATTTAAAACGCATACAAAATCTCTAACAATCAAGATTTTAGTCGAATTCATATCATTATCAGATTATTGTGAAACCGTGAATTTATATATGCTTTGTTGAGATTCCACACATTCTGTTGAAATTCATATGTTATGTATGAGAATTTATACATCTTGAAATTCCATACATTCAGGGCTATACTTTTATACCCCAATCTAAGAATACTTAGAGAATTAGGCCTAGTTTAGGTATCTAGTTTGGAAAAACGTAGTTTATTTTAAGTGGAGGTAGAAATGATGCTTACTCTAACTTGTAAGCCCGTATCTCTCCTTAATTGTTTAGCTTTGATTGGATGCTTGGATTTGGAGTTATCTAATTTACAAAGAAATGTTTTCTTCTCAAGTTTTGAATTTGGATAATCATAACTTTTAAAACTCCAAAATGAAGAAAGATGTGACATGATTATGATTATAGAGTTTATTTTAACTAGATATAATTATGTTAATCAGATTAATCAAACCTAAGTCTAAAACCAAAAAAGCTTAAGCTACTAATATTGCATATGTTACTATCTATAATGTGATATAATATTTTACTAATAAGTAATATACGTACCAACATCTCCTTCAACTTCTCGATGGTGGTCTTCAAAGCGGCAACATCATGCCCCAGACGTCGCTCACGGGGGGTAGGAGAAGTAACCACCGGAAAGGAGACCAACTTCATATGGGCCCTGCTAGGACCCAGTCCTCGGCCTCTCTCTAAACCTCCGTGGTGCCCTCCGTGTGCTATTTTATATAGTGCCCTCAATTCAATTATTGTGATCGCATGCACGCGATTGTGATAATTGAGGGATGACCTATACGGGTAGAACAGTCTTTCTCAAGATGATAGTATGCTATCTGGTTTGTCTCTATTATCATGTACATGCTTTATGTGGTATTACAAATCACTATTACATGTTGTTAGAGCCTATAGGATTCTTGCTTGACTACCAGCATTATGATGGTGATCATATATGTGGGAGCTGTGTGGGCTATAAGCACATACTTAAATGTCCCTAGTCGAGGGAGTATCGAGACTGGGCATCGATACTCTAGAGCAGACTAGTGTATACTTATCGAGACCCCGACAAGGGACGGTGGCCGGTCTCTCATGCCATTGGTGTCAGTTAGTCACCTAAGATAGTATACATGTGCTCATTGGGTTATGAATACACTGGACGGACTCGCCGGGAACATGCTAGATGGTATTATACCTATTGTCAGATAGCAGTTCCCAGGTAACATGAGTACAGGTTAGTCTGTCGACCTGAGATCGTCATTTGTCTCGTGTGTGTTCCCACTGTGCTTTGATTACTACCCTACCATGGCTCAAAGGAGTCGTGCGAACATGTTTTAGTTGGGTACAGTCCCGAGCCACATGGAGGCAGTGAGCGGATAATCGGAGTTTCATTTCTCCCGGTATTAGGGGATTGATGTCGCGCGGTGCACGGGTGGCCATCACCAGAAATCCTTGGCCAAGGTAGATGTGAATTACCGATTTGGATCAGTAGTTTCTCAGTGGGTGATGGACTTCATACTGACGCGAAATATCGCGTTATTAGGGGTTTGACTTTATCCACCCCCTAGACTCGATATGCAATACTCTTAGACGAACAGACCGGACTATACGGAGATTGTCACTGACAGACTCAATAGGGGTTCGGATGAGTTTGCTCGTCGGCCTTCCTTTCACTCAATAGCTGGGTGGCTGTTACGTACAGCTAGTGCCGCTGACGTGCTTGTGGTTAAACCCACTGCCAACATATTGACGAGTGCTTAGAGTCCCACACAGAAAGTTTTCACGGTTCAGACGATATGATGTAGATGACGTATGTTGGTACATATAGGTGTCCGATTAAATATGTGTACATGCTACATAGATTTTTATCGGACGGTCGATAATACTAGCGGTTTAGGATTGAGCCGGATTATTAAATCAAGTTTTGATTTAATAATATATATATATATATATATATATTTATAAATGTATTCTAGTATTATTGTTCACTATTCATTTTCTCTCTTGGCTATTCGTATTCTTATAAGAATACGCGTATATGTACTTCGATGCATATACCGGGTTGTATTCCGTATTTATACGGAATATCTTCTAGAAGATTGACACCTCATTATATGATTTTATTTTTAGAAAATCATTTGGAAATGAGGTGGAGGGTGAGGTGGCATGAGCATGGTTGGAAGTACGTAGAGAGGTATGGCTCTTGATTGTTTATTGTAAAATGTGTGAGATATTTTCTTGCATGGTTGAAAAACACTTAGCCATTCTTTATACATGACACTCATTCATTCATTCATTCTCTCTCTTAGAAACTTAGCTATTTTTCTTGAGTTGCTCATGCCCATGGTTTTCCTCACCTCCTTCTTCTTCTTCTTTTATTGCTCACTTGAGCACGTGACATGAGAGAAAAAGTTAGTGAGATATTCCTACACACCCCACTCTCCATTGCTAGCAACCTTGGAGCGTCGGTTGCTTCGCTAGGTGAAGCTGGAGCCTGCATCGTTTCTCTCGGGTGGATCATCTTCGACGGAGGAAGACCAGAGGCCAAGCTCAATCGTAGACACCTCAAGGAGCTAAGGATGATGTGTTGGCTATAGTGCCCTCAAGGCAATTATCGTAGTCGCAGGCTGGTGATTATGATGATTGAGGGAGGACCTATACCGGTAGAACAGTCTTACTCGAGATGATAGTATGCTATCTGGTTTGTCTTTATCATCACTATTACATGTTGATAGAGCCCATAGGATTCTTGCTTGACTACCGGCATTATGATGGCGATCATATACGTGAGAGCTGGGTGGTCTATAAGCACATCCTTAAATGTCCCTAGTCGTGGGAGTGTCGATACTGGGCATCGATACTCCAGTGTAGACTGGTGTATACTGATCGAGACCCTGACGAGGGGCGGTGGTAAGGTCTCACAAGCTATTGGTGTTAGTTTGTTCACTTAAGATAGTATACAGGTGCTCATTGCGTTATGAGTACACTGGACGGACTCGCCGAGAATCTTCTTGTTAGTATTATACCTATTATCAGATAGCAGTTCATTGGTGACATGTGTACAGGTTAGTCTGTCGACCTGAGATCGTCATTTACCTTGTGTGAGTTCCCACTGTGCTTTGATTACTACCCTACCACGGCTCAAAGGAGTCATGCAAACAGGTTTTAGTTCGGTACAGTCCCGAGCCACATGGAGGCAGTGAGCAGATCGTTTGGGATTCGTCTCTCCCAGTATTGGGGGTTGATGTTGCGTCGTGCACGAGTGACCATCAACAGAAATCCTCGGCCGGGGTATACGAGAATTACCGATCCAGGATCGATAGTTTCTCAGGTGGTGATGGGTTACATACCGACACGAATTATCGCATTGTTAGGGTTCTGACTTTATCCATCCCCTAGACTCGATATGTGATAATCTTAGACGAACAGACCGGACTGTACGGATATTGTCACTGTTAGGCTCAGTAGGGGTTTGGATGAGTTTGTTCGTCGGCCATCCTTTCGCTCAATACCTGGGTAGCCGTTACGTACAGCTAGTACCGCTGACGTGCTTGTGGTTAAACCCACTGCCAGCGTATTGATGAGTCTTTAAAGTCCCATACATAGGCTTTTCACGGTTCAGGATATATGGTGTAGATGACGTATGTTGGTACATACAGGTGTCCGATTAAATATGTGTACAGGCTGCACAGACTTTAATCGGACGGTTAATAATACTAGCGGCTTAGGATTAAGCCGGATTATTAAATCAGTTTTTGATTTAATAATTTATATATGTATTTATATATATGTATTCTAGTATTATTGTTCACTATTCATTTTCTCTCTTGGCTATTCGTATTTTGGTACGAATACACGTATATGTATTTCGATACGTATACCATGTTGCATTCCGTATTTATACGGAATTGTTTCTAGAAGATGGCCACCTCATTATTGGATTTTCTTTTTAGAAAATCAATTTGGGAAATGAGGTGGAGGGTGAGTTGGCATGAGCATGGGCTTGAGCATGTAGAGAGGTATGGCATGGAATTGTTTATTGGTAAAATGAAAAGAGATATTTTGTTTGTGCATGATTAAGAGAGAGAGGAGGCAGCCACCACTTTCCTTCAGTTGCCTTGCTCATTTTCTTTTCTTCACTACTCATTCTATTCTCACTCACTTGGAGAAAACACATAGCCATTTCTTTAGTTGCTCATGCCACATGTTTCCTCACCTCCTTTTCATCTTCTTGAGTTGCTCTTGGAGCATTGTGATGAGAGAAAAATTATAGTGACACATTCCTACACCTCCACTCTCCATTGCTAGCAATCTTGGAGCGTCGGTTGCCTCGCTTGGCGAGGCTGGAGCTTGCGCCATTTCCCTCAGGTGGATCATCGTAGATGGAGGAAGACCGGCAACCAAACTCGATCCAGACGACCACTAGGAGCTTGGGAAGATGGTTGAAGACCGAAGGACACGGATCAACTCGGTATAACCATTCTAACTTCTTTATATATACTTGCTAGTATAGGGTTTAGGGTAGATCCGGGCATCGAGTAAAGGTAGCGCCAGTTTAGAAAAATTTTGTTCCGCATTTGGCCACGGTTTGATGGCCGGGGCGCTGTCGTAACCCAACATGATGGTGGAAGACCGAAGGACACGGATCATTCGTTATAATGCTTATATCATAGTAGTTTAGCTCTTTGTTAGTTAGCTAGTTTAGGTTTATGGTTCGATTCTACGACAGGTTCGTTAGCGCCAAGTTTTTTAACGTCATTTTTGTTCCGCGTCGGCCATGGTAGATGGCCACATCGCTATCGTAACCCAACATGGTATCAGAGCCATCCCATAAACCCATACTAGCTAGTTTACACAAGGTTAAAATGTCGATCGACCAAATTTTTCGAATCGTTTTTCCATTTTCATGTGCCCGCTTTCGATTTTGAATATTTTTCAAAAAATTATTCAGAGCATCCTAAAAATACGTGCAGGCATATTTAGAGCACCATAAGAAATTTGGGCACGTGAGCCAACAAATTGGCCGCGGAACCGCTGCAAGTTATGCCTATTGGCAGCGGTTCCGTGGCTGTTTTGTGGCCACTGTGCGCCAAATTTCTTCTGGACCTCTATAAGTTGGAAATATGATTTTTGGAATGTATGGTTTTGGCCTAGATTTGTTTGAGTGTTGGATTGCATTTGGGACCAATTTGGAAAAGTTTAGTCAATCGAAATTTTAAGTAACTGATTATCAGTGCATGTGAATATATTTGTAACCGTGAATATCATTGAGCGGTACAAACCGACTAGTTGCTATATGTTCAACTAGACGGGTTTGCGAACGTGATATTCACGTTGATGTTCTGAGTTGTGATGATATTGTGGTTGGATTGTCGTGGTGGATAGCTTATGGTGCAATGGTGGTAGTACAGTTCAAATTCATTTGTATATTTGTTATTGCGGGGCGAGCGTCTGACATGTGGACAACCGTCTCTGCCAGATTGTATATTCTTTTATTAAGGCACGACCGGGTTGAGGTCGATGTCGCCATTGTATATATACTTTTCTTTTCTGTACTAAAATTACCCCGCGGTGGAGTGCTCGAATAGCCGGGTTCTAGAGGGCAATTGTCCCGCATCTCATGGCATTGAGACGGAGGGGGCCTTACTCTAGAATTGGCGGGCTATTCGCCGCACTCGTTGGGGGTATAGTATGGACCACAGAGGGGTGCTCAAGTTACCGGATTCCGTGAAGTGCTGGGTGGCCCATTCACTTTATTGATTAGGGTTGCCTCACTTCTGGGATTGGCGGATAACTTTCCGCGCTCGTAGGGGTCCAGGTTTTCATTGCACGAGCTATCCACACGACCGGGAACGTCGAGTCTCATTTTCGGCTCAAATGAAACCCGAGGCTCCAAGATTATCCACCATTCTGTGTTTCTTGTTGACGTTCTGTGATGTTGCTTATATCATGCCTGGGAAGAATATTATATATATATTTGTATATACTAGTATATGTTGTATATGTTTTGCATCCGCGCTAGTCCAGTCTTCGCTCTGCCGTTAGTTAAGTAACTTAACGGTGCATGACGGGGCCCCGTGGCGAATGCGGATGGCATATACGTACATTGTATTTTCGTTCCTTTTTCTGGTGTGATATGGATTAATTGATAGGAATGGGTTAACTTTGATTAATGCAAGGAGAAACAAACCTAAATGATGTTGTTGGAACCAATTTTTGAAAACTGTTATTACAGACGTTTTGTTTTTCTTTGCACAGCGGTATTCGGTTATAAATATCCAGCACCTCATTTGACGAGGCAAGAGCCGAAATCCCTTTATCGGGAGTGACCTCTAGGGCAAAAGTTTATGTCATTGTAATAACCTCACTGTAGTCGATTATTTTGCTTTGCATCGTGGTATTCAGTTAGGAATATCCTGCACCTCATTCGATGAGGAAAGAGCCAAGATCCCTTCACAGGGAGTGGCCTCTTTAGCAAAGTTTACATCGCTATATATTTGTAAAATTATTCGGGTTCTTTCAACGATATCAAGTTCATTACGTTAAAGGTTTTTCGCTAAAAACCAGTCGTAGCCCTCCATCGTTTCTTACAAGTATCACCTAGTATTCATGCTATGTATGTTGGTCTACGTCAAAGCATAGTGAACGGTAGCTGGGTAATGCTTGTTTGCTGCATGGGTATGCAATTATTTAGGACAGTCGTACAATTATTTTAGCCTACGTCAAGGACTTGTATGAGTGGGTCTAAGTTAATCCAGGATAATGACAGGTTGAACTTGACTAACGACTTATGATATGTTGGCCTACGTCAAGATTATAAGTGTTAGGGGAAAAAATCACATCGGGAGTTTCAGACATACAGGAAACTTGTCAGGCATGCGCATACCTTCTGGTGTGTGGTGACTTGAGTGGATTCCAACAAGTAAGCATGCGATGATAGTTGGATCCCGATTCCAACTGATGAGTAAGTATTAATTCTCGGGTGATTTTTAGATGATCCCGGCCAATTCTCCTTTTAGGGTTTGAAGGAGAATTTGAGGAAACAGTGGGAGCCATCCTGATTAGATAAAGTGATTAATGAATATGATTTAGGTTAGAGTGCACGCTGAGTGTTTCTTTTCTCTCTCTTTGGCAGCGACCATGACCCGACCCTAAACTAAAACTCATGAACCAAGTTAACCGAACCTTCTTAAAACACTTTGGCTTTTTGGATTTTCATTAAGTCGCATATATCCCTGTCGCTCCTATTTTCCCTTTGCATTTTTCCAGAACACTCCGTATCACTATGAAGATCCATATTTATTGGATATTCCATCTTATAGTTACATACGAACTCGAAGAAACTTATTTCGGTTCGAGAATGGATTCCGGTTCTGGAGAAATTGAATAGGATGGAGAAATTGAATAGGATTATTCCGTTGTCTTTTCTCTTTACATTCTCTCAAGTTGCGAGGGCTCCTAGTATTAGGAGAGTACACCTATTGCATTTATTGGATAGTCTTCTTCCAAACCATAGGCAGGTGCCGAAGGGTAGGGAAGGAAGAAAACCAATTAGCCTGAATGTGGTGTACAGAAGGTAATAAGTAAAGACATAGAAAGGGATTAAGGTAAGGGCAAAGTAAATTGCGACTACTATCATTCACGACGAATCCGCGTATACCCCTGCCACTCCTACTTCCACTTTGCATTTCTCCGGAACAATCCATATCACTACGAAGATCCATATTGATTGGATATTATATCGTATAGTTACATACGAACTCGAAAAACTTGTTTCAGTTCGAGGATGGATTCCGGTTCTGGAGAAATTGAATAGGATTATTCGGTTGTCTTTTATCTTTACCTTCTCTCAGGTTGCGAAGGCTCCTTGTATTAGGAGAGTACACCTATTGAGCTTATTGGATAGTCTTCTTCCAAACCATAGGCAGGTGCCAATAGGTAAGGAAGGAAGAAAACCAATTAGCCTAAGTGTGGTGTACAGAAGGTAAGAAGTAAGGACTTATAAAGGGATTGGAATGAGGGAAAGGAAATATATGGTTACTGTCATGAATCTGGATAGTGTAAGAGACATTACTAGGAATACCCGGCCACACTTTCGAAACATTTTCATGTTTCAGTTTTACTGTGCGGTGTTAATTGAAAACTGTTTTCCCAATTTGATTCTGACTCTAGGCTATGTATTTACCAGATTTGATTCTCACATCTGTATGGCGTTACAGATACTGAGTGGGAGTAAGATATTGGGAATTGGGTTATTAGATCCTCTATATATATCGGAATTCTTTGTAATTGGTGATATTTGAGCAAATCACCTGGGTTTTGCCTGACGACAAATATTTGGTTTTGAATATCCGTCGTTATGCACTAATTTCAAACTGATATAACTGTATGTTTATTTATAATGTGAGATATAACTTTTTAAAATTATGTCTATGACATTTACCTGTATTAGTTGATGGTTAGGTAAGGTGCATTCAACGGTGTAATTCTTCTTAACCATAGCACAGTTTTTGACCTACGGCGCACAGGGTTTGAGTTATTGAACTCAGATGACTTATACAAAGGATTTTATGTTGTCCGATATCCGTATGGACAGAGGAGTCGGTACTCATACTATATTCTGTTTACTCATGACTTCTCTAGTTTTAGACAAGTATTTCGTTGAAATAAAATGTCCAGATTTTGAGAAGATATAGGTATAAGAATAAAGTAGAGAACCATATGTTGCAACTATCAGGATTCTTAAAGGTGATCGAAGATGTAGATACTTGTATTAGGTATTCCGTTTTAAGTAATAGTTTTGAGAGCTTGCTTCTCTCTCAGATTACTCATCCGTGAGTACGCTCCTTGATAAGTAATGCTTCTTGGCCTTCTTCCATTTAGTTGATATGCACTGGAAACGGATGCATGTATTTTGAATTTGTTTCCAATTAAATTAGTGCCTTTGTTTCTATGTTGGATATAGAATGGATTCATATCTTAACGATGTTAAGGTATATGGAGTTGTCCGGCTTATGCTTAAAACCAGAATACGGATAAACTCTAGGCACATTTCAGTAATGGCAGTTTGTGGGTTTTCCCAGGTTTTGACGAGGGTAAACATTCTACCGTTTGGAAGATCAATAGTTATATTATTCTTGACTCGCCACATTTTTAGTAAAGCGAATTCTTTTCAGAAAATATTAGTGGGAGTATGGTAGAACTGGAAATGATTCCAGAACCACAAACGATTACTGAAAATTTAGTAGAACCTACAGATTCAATTGGATTCGACAATTAATTAGCCACTCCGTAGATTTGGTGGGTAACCTTAGACACCCGAGAGGAACTTCGGTCTCCTCAAAGACGGTGACATGGAGGTTTATGATTACCAAAACATGCCACTATTGTTGTTCTAGACTATGAGTTCTGGCAGGAGGATGAGTATAATATCGTTCTAAATTAGCTTTAGAAGTGCACATGTATATGACTCTGCCAGAAAGTTGTTGTAGTTAGTGGGAGCAGCGGAAGCAATGTAGGCAAGTAGCTTATGTTTATTTATAGACTAAAGAAGGTATAGCGGAGATAGATCGTCTAGTTTTGATGTAACAGTCATAGAGTTTGATTTCATCAGAATAACAGATGGACCTGGTAAGAAGGTAGTAGGGAGTGATGTCCTGGTATTTGGATGAAATGCTCTTAATAGGAAGTGATCTTCCTATACTACGATCGGTTATATTGTGGTTGTCATAAGGGGTTTCTCCACATAGGATCTGGATAAAATATTAGGGTTTCTGATCACTAGATCTATGGTTTTAGATCTAGATTTGGGAAGTGTCCCAATTAGGGTACTTTGACACTATTCTAAAGTGTTTTAGAATGGATGACTCCTGGCGTGGTGGTGTACCCACAGGTGATTGAGTCACCCTCTCTATAGAGATGTCTTCTAGACTGATGAAGATGAGATTTACATGATTGTCATATCTCTTGCTTAGGCAATTGAGTCAATCATAAGATATCAAGTACTACACCAGATATTGCTTTTGCACTAGCTGTAATAAGCATATATATTAATCCAATCCTGGAGAAACGTTGAGAAGCAGTTATGAACATAAATGGATGTTCTTAGTATATGGTAACGTCAGCCTCCATCAAGTGGCGGTTATCATTTCTGGCTTCCAAGATGACCAGGATGACAGAGTGGCTGTCAGAGTTATAGTCTTCCCAATTTTGAGAGGCGGTATGTTGGACAGATGGTCCAAGAGGATACTATGGAAGGCATGGCGCAGGATACTGATTAAATTCAGTGGTTGATACTGTAAGTCTACGGTAGCGCCCCGGCAGTCAATCTGAGGCCAAACGCGGAACAAAAACTTTTACAACTGGCGCTATCGCATACTATAACCCGGATCTTACCATTAAGGCTAAACTAGCTAACTACAAAGATGATAGAATGGATATACCGATCGATCCGTGTCCTTCGGTCTTTAGCCATCATCCCACGCTCCTCGCGGCATCTTCGATCTCCTGTCTTCTCGTCGAGGTGGCACCACGTCAACGGATCTTTATACGAGCTCCCGCCTCTATACCGAGGCAACTCGGACATGAAGTATGCTAACCGACATGTCCAAGATGAAGTAGAGAATGAGTGGAATACTTTGTCTCAATACACTCTTTGGTTCTCATCACATGAGAGGGTAAGAGTGGAGGTTGAAGAATATGCAAAGGGATGAAGAGTGTGAGCTCAAGAAAATTAAGTGAGCAAAAGGAAACCAAGCACAAAAACTTAACCCTTGGCTGTCCACTCATTTTGGGTGTGATATATATTAGGTTTTGTAATGAAATATCAAGGAAAAAATCCCATCAAAATATCTCTACAAAGCCCTCATAATATCTCACCCAAAACAAACTCCATTAATTCATCAGGAGTCACTACATGACTCATTAGCATGAGTCATTAGTGAACATGCTAGAATTAATGAGTCACCAAAAATGAGTCACACTTTCCAAATCCAATAATCATTTAAACCAAAATGATTAACCCAAAAAGAAATGCATCTTCTAAAGTAATCTCGTAACGGATTACGAGAATACCCCTCACCTGTAAATATATACCTATATCCGTATTCCGACCGAATACGAATACGATGAGACGAAAGTAATCTAACACTGTATAATACTTGGATCCGGTTTAAACCAAAGCCCACCAGTATTATCTGTCCGAACCATGACACGTGCACAAGTGCACGTGCATGTTCGAACCCTGCCACAAAACCATACGGCCTCTACAACGTTTCGTCCGAACTTGGAAAACTATCTGTGGGGGACTCTAAAGACTCGTCAGTACCCTGGCAGTGGGTTTGACCATAAGCAAGTCGGCGGCACTAGCTATGCGTAACGGCTGTCCATGTACTGACCGAAAGAGAAGCTGATGGGCGTAATCATCCTGGAACCCTACTGAGCCTATCAGTGACAATATCTGTACAGTCCGGTCCGTTCGTCTATGAGCATCGCATATCGGGCCTAGGGGGCTGGTAACGTCAAACCCCAATACCGGTATAAGTTATGTCAAAGGGTAGCCCTGAACACCCTGAGAAACTACTGGAATACCTACCAGTAATTCTCACCTGCCTTGGCCAAGGACTTTGTGTGATGACTTTCCTAGACACAGCGCGATCTCACCCCCAATACCGGGAGAGACGAATCCCCTGCCGATCCGCTCACTGCCTCTATATGGCTCGGGACTGTACCCAACTAAAACCTGTTTGCACGAATCCTTTGAGCCATGGTAGGGTAATAATCAAAGCACAGTGGGAACTCACACGAGACAAATAACGACCTCAGGTCGATGAACTAACATGTACACATGTCACAAGGGAACTGCTATCTGACGCTAGGTATAATACCAACTAGCAGGTTCCCGGCGAGTCCTGTCCGGTGCACTCATAACCCAATGAGCACCTGTATACATCTTAGGTGATCCAACTGACACCAATGGCTTTTAAGACCAGCCACTGCCCCTCGTCGGGGTCTCGACTGTATACACTAGTCTACTCCGGAGTATCGATGCCCTGTCTCGAAACTCCCATGACTAGGGACCACTTTTAAGGATGTGCTTATAGACTACCCAACTCTCACGTATATGATCGCCATCATACTGTTGGTATTCAAGCAGGATCCTAAGGGCTCTATCAACGTGTAATAGTGAACATGTCACCTAAAGCTGTACACGATGATAAAGACAAACCAGATAGCATACTATCATCTCGAATAAGACTGTCTTACCGGTATAGGTCCTTCCTCAATCATTGCAATCACGTGCCTGCTGTTGGATATAGTGCCCTCAAAGTCAATTATTGGATCGCAGGCACGTGATTGCAATGATTGCGGAGGACCTATACCGGTAGGACAGTCTTACTCGAGATGATAGTATACTATCTGGTTTGCCTTTATCAATCGTGTACAGGTTCAGGTGACTGATCACAGTTACACGTTGATAGAGCCCTTAAGATCTTTCTTGACTACCAACAGTATCATAGCGATCATATACGTGAGAGTTGGGTGGTCTATAAGCACATCCTTAAAAGTTGTCCCTAGTCGTGGGAGTTTCGAGACAGGGCATCGATACTCCGGAGTAGACTAGTGTATACAGTCGAGACCCCGACGAGGGGCGGTGGCCGGTCTCATAAGCTACTGGTGTCAGTTGGATCACCTAAGATGTATACAGGTGCTCATTGGGTTATGAGTACACCGGACAGGACTCGCCGGGAACCTGCTAGTTGGTATTATACCTATCGTCAGATAGCAGTTCCCTGGTGACATATGTACAGGTTAGTTCATCGACCTGAGGTCGTCATTTGTCTCGTGTGAGTTCCCACTGTGCTTTGATTTCTACCCTACCACGGCTCAAAGGAGTCGTGCAAACAGGTATTTTTTGGGTACAGTCCCGAGCCACATGGAGGAAAGTGAGCAGATCGGCAGGGGATTCGTCTCTCCCGGTATTGGGGGTGGAGATCACGCTGTGTCTAGGAAAGCCATTACACCAAGTCCTTGGCCAAGGCAGGTGAGAATTACTGGTAGGTACTCTGGTAGTTTCTCAGGGTGTTCAGGGCTTGTCTCCGACACGACTTATACCGCTATTAGGGGTCTGACGTTACCAGCCCCTAGGCCCGATATGCGATTCTTATAGACGAACGGACCGGACTATATATACATTGTCACTGTTAGGCTCAGTAGGGTTTCAGGATGAGTTCGCTCATCGACTTCCCTTGAGGTCAGTACATGGGCAGCCGTTACGCACAGCTAGTGCCACTGACGGCTTGTGGTTAAACCCACTGCCATGTTAATGACGAGTCATTAGAGCCCCCCACAGATAGTTTCCCAAGTTCGGGCGAAACGTTGTAGAGGTCGTATGGTTTTATGGCAGGGTTCGGAAAATGCACGTGCGTTTATGCACGTGTCATATTTCGGGCAGATAATACTGGTGGGCTTTGGTTTAAGCCGGATCCGAGTATTATACTGTGTAGATATAATATCTTTGTCTCAATTGACTTTGTATTCGGTCGTAATACAAATGCGGGTATGTTTATACTGTTACGGGGTTATCCTGAAATTCGTTTCGAGATCACTTTTGGAAGTTGCCAGTTTTCTATCACCCGCTTTAACATTCGGTTAAATTCGGATTTATCTTTTCTTCACTTGGGTGAGTCATGAGGGTGATGAGTGTGGAAGCTTCTAGAAGAGGTGACTAGGTTAGTGAGGTGTTCTTGATTCATTGGTTGCATTTAATGAAAGGATGACTAGGTTAGATGATTCATTGTATTCATTAATGGTTAAGCAAGGTGTTTATATGACTCACTCACTCATTTAATGTTATGGTCACTCTCCCTTCTCCTACACCCCCCACCTTCTATATGTGGCCGGCCCCTCATTTGAAGATTGATAAAAAGTTTTGCTTGGAAAAAATAAAGGATGGGAAAAATAAAGATGATAGTTCTTGTTTCATGGAAATTTCATTTCTCATTTACCCGATTCCAAAAGGCAACTTCATTAACCGTTCATCCATGGTTTTGGATGTAACGAGACAAAGTGTTCTACTCATTCTCTACATCAATCTTGGTCATCTCTTTTAGCAAATTTGATGACCGAGTTGCCTCGGTTCAGAGGCGGGAGCCCGTTTAAAGATCCGTTGATGTGGTGCCACCTGGACGAGCAGACCGGAGATTGAGCGAGATCAGAGCAGCCACAACAAAGCGTGGGATGATGGTTAAAGAACGAAGGACTCGGATCGTTCGGTATAACATTTCTACCCACTTTGTAGTTTGTTAGTTTAGCGATAATGGCAGATCCGGGTTATAGTATACGATAGCGCCAGTTAAAAGTTTTGTTCCGCATTTGGCGTCAGATTGACGGTCGGGGCGCTACCGTAGACTTACAATGGTATCAGAGCCTCGCCATTAAGCTTTACTAACTTGTGCTAACGCGTTTAAAATATCGATCGGACGGAATTTCGCGAAACTACAATTTTCTGTTCAAAGTTTCTGTCGATTTCAAATCATGCCTAAAAATTATTTTGAACATCACAGAATAACGAGCAGGCTTTTATTAGAACACAGCAGAAATACGATCCTCTGACTCGACCGTATGGCCGCGGAACCGCCGCCAAAGCCATGCTTTGCCCGCGGATCCGCGGCCGTATTGAAGCTTCAGAGGGTCAAATTTCTTCTGGGGATTCTACACAGTGAATTGTGGTTTCTGGAATATTTCTTTTGGGCCCAGATTTTATTACTGTACAGCAGATGTATGTGGGGCCCACTTCGGGAAGTTTTGTCGATCGAAATTTAAACGTGTTAGTTTACAGTACTTACATTATATCTCCGACCGTGAATGTCATTCGAGCGGTAAACCGCGTCTGATTGCTATAGTTCTTTTAGACGGGTTTGCGAACGTGACATTCGCGTTGATGTTCTTTGTTGTGCTGTGATGTTGCGGATTTGTCATGGTGGAAAGCAGTGTGCAATGGTAGTGCAGTTTGGATTTATTTGTACATTTGATATTGCGGGGCGAGCGTCTAACATGTGGACTGCCGTCTCTGCCAGTTTGTATAATATTCTTTTGGGGCACGACCGGGCTGAGGTCGATGTACCCGTTGTAAATATTTTTCTTTTCTGTACTAGGTTTACCCCGCGACGGAGTGCACGGATAGCCGGGATATGGACGGGGAACGGGTCCGCATCTCATGGCTTTGAGAAGCAGAGGGGCCTCACTCTAGAATTGGCAGACTATTCGCTGCACTCGTAGGGGGTACAGGTTGACCCAAGGAGGGGTGCTCAAGTTACCGGATTCCGTGAAGTGCAGGGTGGTCCATTCACTTTGCTGTAGGGGGCTGCCTCGCTTCAGGTTTTGGCGGGTAACTTGCCGCACCCGTAGGGGTCTAGGTTTCATTGGAAGGCTATCCACACGACCAGGGGAACGTCGGGTTTCAGTAGCGGCTCTGTGAAACCCGGGGATCCCAGATTATCTGTATTGTTCTGTGATGCTTATTACTTTTCTGTAATGTTGCATATTATCACACCTGGAGCGATTATTGTATATTGGTATATATACTATTAGATGTTGTATATGTTTTACACCCGCGCTAGTCCAGTCCCTGCTCTGTCGTTAGTTAAGTAACCTAACGGGTGATGAAGGGACCCAGTGACGAATGCGGATGGCATATACGTACATTTTATTTTTGTTCTTTTCTGGTGTGATTAACTGATGGGACTGCGTTGATTCTGATCAATGCAAAGGAAAACAAACCTGTTTGGTAGTTGTTGGAACAGTTTTAAAAAGTGTTATTATAAAGACGTTTCCTTTTGTTTTGCACAGAGGTATTCGGTTGGAATATCCTGCACCTCATTCGACGAGGCAAGGGCCGAGATCCCTACACCGGGAATGACCCCTTGGGCAGAAGTTTGCGTCAGGGTAATAACTTCACTATAGTCGATTACAAGTTGCTTTGCATCGCGGTATTCAGTTAGAATATCCTGCACCTCATTCCACGGGGAAAGAGCCGATATCCCTTCACCGGGAGTGACCTCTTTAGCAAAGGTTTTCGTCACTATATTTTTATAAAAAGCTATCAGGTTCCTTCAGCGATATCAAGTTCATTACATTAAAGGTTTTTCGCCAAAAACCAGCCGTAGCCCTCCGTCATTTCTTTTGGGTATTCAGTAGTATTCAAGCTATGTATTTTGACCTAACGCCAAGGCATAGTGTTTGGTAGCTGCTGGGTATTCATTTGTTGCATAGATAGATGAGTTGGTTTGGGACAGTCGTTCTGCCATTTTGGCCAACGTCAAGGGCATGTGCGGGTGGGTTCAAATTGACAAGATAATGATGGGTAGAACTTGGCATGTGACTTATGACATTTTGACCTAACGCCAAGGTCATAAGAGCATGGGGCAAAAATCATATCGGGAGTTTCTAAAGAAACTGAAACTTGCCAAGTATGCGCATACCTTCTGGAGTGTGATAACGTGAGTGGATTCCGTCACGTTATCATGCGATGAGAGTTGGATCCCGATTCCCACTGATGAGTTGGTTTACTCTTCGGGTGATCTTGATTGATTCTTCTTTTAGGTTTAGAGGAGAATTTGACAGTACAGTGGGAGGTTTCCTGATTATATAAAGTGATAACCATTCTGATCTAGGTTAGAGTGCACGCAGAGCGTTTCTTTTCTCTCTCTCTTTGGCAGCGACCTTTGACCGACCCTAGACTATGACTCAGTGACAAAGTTGACCGAACCTTCTTAAAATACTGGCTTTTGGATTGTCCATAGTTGTATAAGTCATTGCCGCTCTTTCTTTTACCCTTTGCATTTCTCAGAACACCCCGTATTACTACGGACATCTACTTCCATTGGATAAATCCATCGTATGGTTATATACGAACTCGAAGGGAGTTCTTCGAGGATGGATCGAGGTTCAGGAGAAATAGAATTGATTTATTCAGTTGTCTTTTATTATCACCTTCTCTCAGGTTGCGAGGGCTCCTTAGTTTAGGAGAATACACCTACTATGCTTATTGGATAGTCTTATTCCAAACCATAGGCAGGTGCCGAAAGGTAGGGAATGAAGAAAACCAATTAGCCTAAGTAGGGTGTACAGAAGGTAATAACTAAAGACAAAATAAAGGGACTAGAAAGAGGGCAAAGTAAATTGCGACTGTTATCATTCACGACCAAACCGCGTGTAGGGTTCCTAGGCACCCTAGTGAGGTCTCACAAGGCATCGAACATGCCAATATAAAAATTATGGGTGCCGAGAGACCCGACTACGGATCGTTTGCTAGAAAACTAGGCGAAAAAGCTAACTAGTTAACACTTAACTAAGGGATACGGATATACAACCTTTGTAGATCCGTTTGTCCACCTCCATAGCTCCATGAAGAAGTCATCTCCGCTGTACAAATCCGAAATCCGGGCTCTTGCGTCGGCTTCATCGGAGAAGAAGCGGGCTAGGTCATCGACGACGTGCCGAAGATGATCTACGTCGAGGCATCGCTAAATCAAGCTCCGACTTCACCAAGTCAAGAAACTTGTGAAGTAAACACACTGTACTACTTGGCAAGAGGTAGAGGATGAAGAAATAGGAGTTGGGTTCACTTTAGAATTGGATTTCTCACTCATCTTCATCAATCACCATTGATGAAGTGGAGGTTTCTTCATGGAAGAAGATGAAGAAGAAGAAGAAAGAATTATGATAAGTTATTTAAAAAGAAAAGAATTTCCAAACTTATCATAATCCTAACTATGGTTATGTGTAGAGAATTAACCAAGGGTTAAAGGAATGGTTAGGGTTAAGGATGAGATAAGAATGGTGGACAAAGTCAAAGCTTCATGAAGCTTCAACTAAACAACAAATAAAGCCACCATTCTTTTCTCTTCTCATTTATTTTCCAAAATGAAATGGATAAATAAATAAGTGAATAAAACAAAACCCTAACCATAATCATGTAACCATGGTTTGATCTTTACACAAAAACCCTAGCATAACATGTATCATCAATTATGATACAATCAAGTGCACAAAAGTATATCGCATATACAATGCGCACATCCGAGTGAGAAAATCCATCTTAAGTGAACCGATACTAGTTAACGCAAAGTAATATATCAAATATATAATTATGCATTAAATCATTAAATCAACTCTTGATTTAACGATCCGGTCATATCGCATATAACCGACTAGTATCCAATGTATCGGCTTATCGAATCAATCCTTGATTCGATAATTAGGTTATATCGCATACAACCATTCGACACATTGATCGCGAGAATGAAATACGGTATCACATACACGCATTACTCTCGGTCCCGCACATATCTCATATGCGCTCCTATTTCGTTTCGCTTGAGCCAGGAAACCTCTGTGTAGGACTCTAAAGACTCGTCAATACGCCGGCAGCGGATGATGATCATATCAAACATCCACAAGCCGCAAGCGTTCTGCTAAACGTAACGGCCACCCGGGTATTGAGCGATCTGAAGATCGACGAGCAAGCCCGCTCACACTCCAGTGAATCCGACCAGTAACACTACCGTACAGTCCGGTCTGTTCGTCTGATATGTCGCATATCTCGCCTAGGGGTGGTAAACGTCAGACCCCAATAGCTCGATAAGTCGTGTCGATATGAGGTCTATAACTATTCGAGAAACTACTGGTAACACTTACCAGTAAATCTCAGCAACCCTGGCCAGGGATTTCCTGTTATAGCCAATCGAACACAGCGCAACATCGACCCCCTATACCGGGAGAGACGAATCCCCTCCTATCGCTCATTGCCTCCATGTGACTCGGGACTGTACCCAAAAACCACCGTTTTGCACGCCCTCTTGGACGTGGTAAGATGGAAATCAAAGCACAGTGGGAACCACACAAGACTCTATGACGATCTCGGGTCAACAGACTACTCTGTACCAGAGTCACCAGAGAACTGCCATCTGACGTGAGGTATAATACCATCTGGGAGTTCTCGGCGAGTCCGTCCAGTGTACCCAGTCTCTACTGAGCACCCGTATATCATCTCTGATGTCAAACACCGATGGATATGGGATCATCCATCGCCCATCTGTATGGGTCGAGAAGGTATACGCTAGTCTACTCTGGTATATCGATGCCCCGTCTCGATATACCCACGACTAGGGACTTTGAAGGATATACTTATGGACTACCATGTCCCCACTAGTATGATCCGCATCATAGTCCAGGTAGTTAAGTACAGATCCTAAGGGCTTTACCAACATGTAACAGAGAGACAATCGGCATACACGTTAAGGTAAAGGGTAACCAGATAGCATACTATCATGTCGAGCAAGAAAGTCCTCCCTATATATGTCCCAGCATCCACTACAATATACATCCTATGTACAGTAATGGCCTCTAGGGCATACATATAACTAACACCGCGTACTTCATCGCCACACCTATTTCACCTTTGATTTTTTCCCCAGTTCGGGAGAAATAGAATAAAGTATTATTCAGTTGTCTTTTATCATCACCTTCTCTCAAGATGCGAGTACTCCTAGGATTAGGAGAGTACACCTATTATGCTTACTGGATAGTCTTCTTCCAAACCTTAGGCTGGTGCCGAACGGTAGGGAGGAAAGAAAACCATTTAGCCTAACGATGGTGTACAGAAGGTAACGACTAAAGACAAATAAAGGGATTTGGTGAGAAGGCAAAGAAATATACGGTTAAAGTCATGAATTGGATTATGGAAAAGGCATTGCTAGGAATACCAGGATACCCCTACGAAACATTTTCATGTTTCAGTGCATTGTTAAAGGAAAACTGATTTCCCGATTAGATACTTACTCCAGGGTATGTATTTACCAGGTATGATTCTCACATCTGTATGGTTTTACAGATGATGAGCGGGAGTAAGTTAATGGGAATTAGGTGATCATCCTCATTATATCGGAATTCGTTGAAATTGGTGATATTTGAGGAAATCGCCTGGGTACAGTTTTCAACCTACGATGCACAGGTTTTGAGTTATTCAACTCAGCGGACTTATACAGAGTATTGTATGTTTTCCAGAGTCCGTCAGGACAAATGGGTTGGTCCTCGTACTATGTTCTGTTTACTTGTGACTTCTCTAGTTTTTAGACAAGTGTTTCGTAGAAATACAAGGTCTAAGTTTTGAGAACTTGTGGGTATAAGAAAAAAGTAGAGAACCAGGTGTCGCAAGTATCGGGATTCTTCAAAGAGATCGAAGATGTAGATTCTTGTGATTGGTATTCAGATGATAGTAATGGTTTTGAGAAACTTGTTTCTCTTTCAGGTTACTCATAATTGGATGTATTCCTAAGTTGAGTAATGCTGATTAGCCTCTTTCCATTAAGTTGATATGCACTGGAGACAGCTGCATGATTAGAATCTGGTTCCGATTAAATAAGTGCCAAAGTTTCTATATTGGATATAGAATGGTTCATATCTTAACGATGTTAAGGTACGGTGAGTTGTCCGGCTTATGCTTAAAACCAAACTCTGGATAACGCAGGGCACGTTTCTGTAATGGCAGTTTGTGGGTTGGCCCAGGCTATGACGAGGGTTGACTTTTTACCATCTTGAAGATCAATAGTGATATTGTTCTTGACTCGCCACAGTTTTAGTAAAATGGATTTTTTTCAGAAAACAGTAGTGGGAGTATGGTAGAACTGGAAGTGATTCCATAACCGCAAATGATTACGGAAAATTTAATAGGACCTAAAGATTCAATCAGGTTTGACATTCCATTAGCCACTCCGCAAATATGGTGGGTAACCTCAGACACCCGAGAGGTACTCCGGTAGCCTCAAGGACGGTGACAGGGAGATTCCTGTTTACCCAGACTTGACACTACTGTTGTTCCAGACTATGAGACCCGGCAGGAGGATAAGTATAGCGTCGTTCTAAACTAGCTTTAGAAGTGCACGTGTATATTATTCTGCCAGAGGGTTGTTGTGGTCAGTAGGAGCAGCGGAAGCAAAGTGGGCAAGTAGCTTATGTCTATTTATAGACTTGAGCAGTTATAACGGAGATAGTTCATCTAATTTTGATGTGACAGTCATGGGTTTGACTTCATCAGAATAGAGGATGGATCTGTTAAGAAGGTAGTAGGGTGTGATGTCCTGATATTTGGATGACATACACAGAGTAGGAAGTAAAATTCCTATACTACGATCGGTTGTACAGTGGTCGTCACACAGTTGTTTCTCCAGAAAGGATATGGATATAATATCAGACATTCTGGTTTCTAGATCTATGGTTTTAGATCTAGATTTGGGTAGTTTACCAATGTGGGTACTTTGACAGTATTCTAATGGTTTTTAGAATAGATGACTCCTGGCATGGTGGTGTACCTACAGGTGATGGAGTCACCCTCTCTAAAGGTGTCTTACAGACTAAAGGGGAGAGGGATGTGCATGATTGGCAGATCACTTGCTTAGGCAATTGAGTCAATCGTGAGATGTCAAGTACCACACCAAATGTTGTTTTTGCACTAGATGCGATAAGTTTGTATTAATCCAATCCTGGAGAAACATAAGGAAGCAGTTTTAGAACATAAGTGCATGTTCTACGGATTTGATGACGGCAGCCTCCTTCGGGAGACGGTTATCATTCCAGGCTTCAAAGGTGACATGGATGACAGAGTGATTGTCAGAGTTATAGTTTTCCCTCTGACGAGGGGCAGTATTATGGATAAATGGTCCAAGAGGATACCGTGGGAGGCATGGTGCAGGATACTGATTAGGTTCAGTTGACGATACAGTCTAAGAAGTTTGGATTTGGAGTTCATTTATGAACTAGGTCCCATCAGATATCCAGACATATTCTAAGACAGGTATTAATCGATTTGGGAGATAGCTTTCTCCGGGAACTTGAGATTAAGAGAGACATAGAATGAAACATCAGGGCGGATCCACTCATTGAGGCTGTTTCTCGAACACAATAGTTTTACAAACGGGCTTTGTGAAACTGATTAGTAGACGAGTTGGATGTTCGGTATCACACGGGCTGTGAGTATGCGACATCGTAATAATTAGCCTTAAGTGCAAGTGGGAGATTGTTGAATATAGAGCCCTCAAAGTCAATTATTGATCGCAGGCACGCGATTGCAATGATTGCGGAGGACCTATACCGGTAGGACAGTCTTACTTGAGATGATAGTATGCTATCTGGTTTGCCTTTATCAGTTGTGTACAGGTTCATGTGACTGATCACTGTTACATGTTGATAGAGCCCTTAGAATCTTGCTTGACTACCAACAGTATGATGGCGATCATATACGTGAGAGTTGGGTGGTCTATAAGCACATCCTTAAAAGTTGTCCCTAGTCGTGGGTGTTTTGAGACAGGGCATCGATACTCCGGAGTAGACTAGTGTATACAGTCGAGACCCCGACGAGGGGCGGTGGCCGGTCTCACAAGCCACTGGTGTCAGTTGGATCACCTAAGATGTATACAGGTGCTCATTGGGTTATGAGAACACCGGACAGGACTCGCCGGGAACCTGCTAGTTGGTATTATACCTATCGTCAGATAGCAGTTCCCTGGTGACATGTGTATAGGTTAGTTCATCGACCTGAGGTCGTCATTTGTCTCGTGTGAGTTCCCACTGTGCTTTGATTTCTACCCTACCACGGCTCAAAGGAGTCGTGCAAACAGGTATTTTTTGGGTACAGTCCTGAGCCACATGGAGGCAAGTGAGCGGATCGGCAGGGGATTCGTCTCTCCCGGTATTGGGGGTGGAGATCGCGCTGTGTCTAGGAAAGCCATTACACCAAGTCCTTGGCCAAGTTAGGTGAGAATTACTGGTAGGTACTCCGGTAGTTTCTCAGGATGTTCAGGGCTTGTCTCCGACACGACTTATGCCGCTATTGGTGGTCTGACGTTACCAGCCCCCTAGGCCCGATATGCAATTCTCATAGATGAACGGACCGGACTATATATACATTGTCACTGTTAGGCTCAGTAGGGTTTCAGGATGAGTTCGCTCATCGACTTCCCTTGAGGTCAGGACATGGGCAGCCGTTACGCACAGTTAGTGCCGCTGACGGCTTGTGGTTAAACCTACTGCCATGTTACCGACGAGTCATTAGAGTCCCCCACAGATAGTTTCCCAAGTTTGGGCGAAACGTTGTAGAGGCCGTATGGTTTTATGGCAGGGTTCGGAAAATGCACGTGCGTTTACGCACGTGTCATATTTCGGGCAGATAATACTGGTGGGCTTTGGTTTAAGCCGGATCCGAGTATTATACTGTGTAGATATAATATCTTTGTCTCAGTTGCATTTGTATTCGGTCGTAATACAAATGTGGGTATGTTTATACTGTTACGGGGTTATCCTGAAATTCGTTTCGGGATCGCTTTTGGAAGTTGCCAGTTTTCTATCACCCGCTTTAACATTCGGTTAAATGCGGATTTATCTTTTCTTCGCTTGGGCGAGTCATAAGGGTGATGAGTGTGGAAGCTTCTAGAAGAGGTGACTAGGTTAGTGAGGTGTTCTTGATTCATTGGTTGCATTTAATGAAAGGATGACTAGGTTAGATGATTCATTGTATTCATTAATGGTTAAGCAAGGTGTTTATATGACTCACTCACTCATTTAATGTTATGGTCACTCTCCCTTCTCCTACACTCACCCCCCCACCTTTTATATGTGGTCGGCCCCTCATTTGAGGATTGATAAAAAGTTTTTCTTGGAAAAAATAAAGGATAGGAAAAATAAAGATGATAGTTCTTGATTCATAGAAATTTCATTTCTCATTTACCCGATTCCAAAAGGCAACTTCATTAACCGTTCATCCATGGTTTTGGATGTAACGAGACAAAGTGTTCTACTCATTCTCTACATCAATCTTGGTTATCTCTTTTAGCAAACTTGATGACCGAGTTGCCTCGGTTCAGAGGCGGGAGCCCGTTTAAAGATCCGTTGACGTGGTGCCACCTTGACGAGCAGACCGGAGATCGAGCGAGATCAGAGCAGCCGCAACAAAGCGTGGGATGATGGTTAAAGAATGAAGGACTCGGATCGTTCGGTATAACATTTATACCCACTTTGTAGTTTGTTAGCTTAGCGATAATGGCAGGTCCGGGTTATAGTATACGATAGCGCCAGTTAAAAGTTTTGTTCCGCATTTGGCATCAGATTGACGGCCGGGTTGCTACCGTAGACTTACACCTGCGATCCAATAATTTACTTTGAGGGCACTACATCCAACAGTCTCCCACTTGCACTTAAGGCTGATTATTGCAATGTCGCATACTCACAGCCCGTGTGATACCAAACACCCAACTCCTCTACTAATCTGTTCCACAAAGCTCGTTTGTAAAAACTCTTATGTTCGAGAAATAGCCTCATTGAGTGGATCCGCCCTGATGTTCCTTTCTATGTCTCTCTTAATCTCAAGTTCGCGGAGAAAACCATCTCCCGAATTGAGTAATACCTGTCTTAGAATATGTCTGGATATCTGATGCGACCTAGTTCATAAATGAACTCCAAATCCAAACTTCTTAGACTGTATCGACAACTGAAACTAATCAGTATCCTGCACCATACCTCCCACAGTATCCTCTTGGACCACCTGTCCATAATACTGCCCCCTTCGTCAGAGGGAAAACTATAACTTTGACAATCACTCTGTCATCCATGTCACCTTTGGAAGCCTGGAATGATAACCGTCTCCTAAAGGAGCCTGCCGTTATCAAATCCCTAGAACATCCACTTGTGTTCTAAAACTGCTTCCGTATGTTTCTCCAGGATTGGATTAATTGCATCTAGTGCAAAAACAACATCTGGTCTGGTACTTAACATCTCATGATTGTAACATTTCAAAAAAATAAAATATTATTTTTGGGGAATTTTTATAATTTAATAATAAAATATTGAATATTTTAATAAGGCGGTAAAATTAAATACCGATAAATTTGGGGAAAAATTTGGAAAACTATAGAAATTACTAAAAAGAGGGTGCTTTATGGACTTAAGCAATTTTTTTGTTTTTATGATTAATTATATGCTAATTTAGTGCTAATCGCGATTAAAAATCGCTAATCGCGTTTTAAGCGTATTTTGTGCAAGCATGCACCATATCTTTTTATTAACACTTGTTGTATTTTTACTACATGTTTTTAGGTGCATGGCTTTTGTTTTGGGGCTACTATTGATGAGAGAAGGAAATTAGAAAAGAAAAGAGTATAATATATAGGTATGGGTGAGAGAGGGAAAGGTGAGGGTTTACCTTTGACTTGGTCTTGAGCCATCCCCCCTATCATCATTTCACTCATTTCCTCTCCCCTCTCTTCATCTTGCTGCTGCTGCTGCTTCCCCTCTCCTTCTCCTCCATCTTCAACCCCCAAAACACCATGAAAAGCACCTCAAAACCCAAATCCTATTTCATTAAAAAGATGCATGAGCTCACTAGCTACCCCATGGACCAAGAAAGCTTGTATTTTGGACACTTGGGGCAACTCAAGAAAATTCTTGAGTTGCCAAATGAGGTAATTTCTGGACTTTTAGCTTAGTATTTCCATTTCTTTTACCCCCATGTTAGATTAGAATCGATATCGTGTGGTTTGGGTGAACTTTGAAAACTCTAGTTAGGGTTTATGGAAACTTTGGGTTGTAATATGTAATTAAGCTCAGTAGAGACCACACAAACCCCCTAGTGCTAGAATTCAGATCTAAACCAGAGACTAGAACCCCGGAATATTGATTTAGAAAAGCCGATATCGGAAAATTATGGATTCTGTGATGGTTAATTGAAATCTGCTATCACTCGGAGACTCTGAAAATTATTTTGCAAACACAGAGAGATGTGCAGGCACTCAGGAAGCTAACCCCAAGACCCCAGCCCCTGATCCATTCCTTGGCCGCAGATTTATTCCCTCTGGTCGCAATTTGCGGCCAAACCTGGGCCATTGTGCCTCGTGTTGGTTCTGTGATCCCCTCATTAGTAAAATAGACCCTTGGCATATGCAAAATTGACCAATTTGACCTAGGGTGAAATCTGGGACCTTTTTCCTGAGTTGCTGTTTTGATTCGAGTTTTGTTTTGCGTATTTTAAATTCTGGATTTGCGTATTTATGTTTTACCTCGATCACTTGACGTTTGTACGACGATATCGAGGATTGTTTGATGGTTTTGAAAGCGTAGTCCATAGGTTCTAACCTATAGGCCTTAGCGCGTCGTTTGGTTTTCTCGATGTGATTTTAAGGTGCATTTGCGATTGTGTTATCTTGTAGGTACCTTCTCGAGGGCTTCATACGATGAAGGAGATGAAGGCGACATCGAAACCGACACGCAGGATGCAATGTGAGTAGATTATATCTACGGAGGAAGTCGGGTGGATGGCGTATAGCACCCCCGCAGTTCGATGCTTAGTATACTTGATATATACTATATTTATGTAGGGTTCCTAGGCACTCTCATGAGGTCTCACAAGGCATCAACCATGCCAATTTCAAATTTTACGGTGCCGAGAAACCCTAGACTAGATCGTTAACTAGAATTTTAGGCGACAAAGTGAAACTAGTTAACTACTTAACTAAAAGAAAGATGCTACAACCTTTGTAGATCCGGTTCTCCACTTCCTTAGCTCCACGTAGACATCCTCTCGCTGTCCGTCTCGAATCCCGAACTCAAGCATCGGCTTCATCGGAGAAATGGGCGGGCAAGGTCGTCGGCTTCGTGCCGAAGATGATCTACGTCGAGCTTACACAAGATCAAGCTCCAACTTCACCAAGTTGTGAAACTTGTGAAGTAAACACCCTATACTACTTGGCAAGAGGTAGAGGGTGAAGAAATAGGAGGTGGGTTCACTTTAGAATTAGATTTCTCACTCATTTGCTCAAGTTGCCATTGATGAAGGCAAGGTTTTTCTTTATCTCATGAAGAAGAAGAAGATGAAGATGATTATGATAAGTCTTTAAAATGAAAAAGAAAATGAATACTTATCATAATGTAAACCATAGTTAGGTGTAGAGAATTGACTAAGGTTAGATGAATGGTTAGGGTTAAGCATGAAGACAAAATGGTCACTTTGGTCAAAGCTTCATGAAGCTTCAACAAGCTTCAAGAATGAAAGCAACCCTTTTGTTTTCTTTTGCCATTTCTTTTTAATCCAAATTAAAAAGAAAGATAAAAGAATGAATAAATAAAAACCCTAACCATTTACTTAACCAAGGTTTAATTCTTTACACTTAACCAAATGAGCAAGTATCATCAAACATGATACAAACATGTGCATAAAAGTATATCACATATACAACTTGCACATCAAGTGAGAAAATCCATTTAAAGTGAACCAATACTAGTTAATGCAAAGTAATATATCAAATATACAATTATACATTAAATCATTAAATCAACACTTGATTTAACGATCCGGTCATATCGCATATAACCGACTAGTATCCTATGTATCGTCTTATCGAATCAATCCTTGATTCGATATCTAGGTCATATCGAATATAACCAATCGATACATACATCGCGAGAATGGAATACGGTATCACATACACGCATTATTCTCGGTCCTGCACATATCTCATATGCGCTCCTATTTCGTTTCGCTTGAGCCAGGAAACCTCTGTGTAGGACTCTAAAGACTCGTCAATACGCCGGCAGCAGATGATGATCATATCAAGCACCCACAAGCCGCAAGCGGTCTTCTAAACGTAACGGCCATCCGGGTATTGAGCGATCAGAAGATCGACGAGCTAGCCCGCTCACACTCCTGTGAATCCAACCAGTAACACTTACGGTACAGTCCGGTCTGTTCGTCTGATATGTCGCATATGAAGTCTAGGGTGGTAAACGTCAGACCCCAATAACCGATAAGTCGTGCTGATGTGAGGCTCATAACGGGTCGAGAAACTACTGGTAACACTTACCAGCAAATCTCTGATCAGCCCTGGTCAGGGACTTCCCTGTTACGGCCAATCGAGCACAGCGCAACATCAACCCCCAATACCGGGAGAGACGAAACCCCTCCTATCGCTCATTGCCTCCATGTGAATCGGGACTGTACCCAAAGACCACCGTTTTGCACGCCCTCATGGACGTGGTAAGGTGGAGATCAAAGCACAGTGGGAATCACACAAGACTCTATGACGATCTCGGGTCTACAGACTAACCTGTACAAGTGTCACCTGAGAACTGCCATCTGACGTGAGGTATAATACCATCTGGGAGTTCTCGGCGAGTCCGTCCAGTGTACCCAGTCTCCACTGAGCACCCGTATACCATCTCTGATGTCAAACACCAATGGATATGGGATCATCCATCGCCCATCTCATGGGTCGAGAAGCATATACGCTAGTCTACACTGGTATATCGATGCCCCGTCTCGATACACCCACGACTAGGGACCTTGAAGGATGTACTTATGGACTACAATGTCCCCACTAGTATGATCTGCATCATAGTCTAGGTAGTCAAGTACACATCCTAAGGGCTTTACCAATATGTAACTATAAGACAGTTTAAAGAGACTAGTATACATGTTAAGATAAAGAGCAACCAGATAGCATACTATCATATCGAGCAAGAAAGTCATCTCTATATATGTCCAATCATCCAATATAATATACATCATCTGTACAATACTGGCCTCTAGGGCATACATACAACTAACAATCTCCCACTTGCACTAGGGCCAGCTGCTGTAGTATCGCATACCGAGCATCCCGAAAAGTCTCTCAAACTGTATCTGGGGAATGGCCTTCGTGAGTGGATCCGCCGTGTTGTTCTTCGTGTCAACCCTCCTGACCTCGATCTCCCGGCGATCAACTATCTCCCGGATCAGGTGATACCGCCTCAGAATATGCCTGGATCGCTGATGGGACCTGGGTTCCTTGGCCAAAGCCACCGTTCCATTGTTATCGTAATACAAAGGTATTGGATGCTCAATGGATGGAACCACTCCAAGTTCAGTAATGAACTTCTTGATCCAGACAGCCTCTTTAGCAGCATCGTTGGCAGCGATGTATTCAGCCTCCATCGTCGAGTCTGCCACGGTTTCCTGCTTGGAACTCTTCCAGCTAACCGCCCCTCCGTAAAGGGTAAAGACAAACCCCGACTGCGACTTAGAGTCGTCCTTATCACTCTGGAAGCTCGAATCGGTAAAGGACTCCACTTGGAGTTCTCCGTTACCATACACCAAGAGCATCTCTTTAGTCCTTCGCAAGTACTTGAGAATGCTCTTCACAGCTGTCCAGTGACTCTCTCCAGGATCAGCTTGATACCTGCTCACTACACTTAGTGAGTATGCAACATCGGGTCTGGTACATAGCATCGCGTACATGATAGAGCCTACAGCCGAAGCATAGGATATCCCTTGCATGCGAGCTCTCTCCAAATCAGTCTTGGGAGACATCTCTTTGGAGAGAGTGACTCCAGAAATTGTGGGCAAGTTCCCACGCTTGGATTCTTCCATACTAAACCTCTTTAGTATGGTGTCAATGTACCTGGATTGGGACAATCCCAAAATCTGTTTGGATCTATCTCTATAGATCCTAATTCTCAATATGCAGGAGGCATCACCAAGATCTTTCATTGAGAATCTTTGTGATAAGAAGAGCTTGACCGATTGCAGCATAGGAATATCATTTCCTATCAAGTGTATGTCGTCCACGTACAATACGAGGAAGACAACCTTACTCTCTGCTATCTTCTTGTAGATACAAGGTTCATCTGGATTTTTGACGAAATCAAACTCTTTGATAACGACGTCAAAGCAGATGTTCCAACTCCGCGATGCTTGCTTTAATCCATAAATGGATTTAAGCAGCTTGCACACCTTCCCGCTGCTCCCACTGTCTATGAAGCCCTCTGGCTGAGTCATGTACACGCACTCTTCTAAATCACCATTTAGAAAGGCGGTCTTAACATCCATTTGCCAGATTTCGTAGTCATGATATGCAGCGATGGCAAGCATGATCCGGATGGATTTAAGCATAGCCACTGGAGAAAAGGTTTCGTCATAGTCCACACCTGGTCTTTGACGAAAACCCTTTGCAACAAGTCTAGCTTTGAAAGTCTCCACTTTCCCATCTACACTAAGTTTCTTCTTGAAGATCCACTTGCTCCCAATGGGTTTTACCCCTTCAGGAGCAACATCCAAAGTCCATACTTTGTTGGTGTACATGGATTCCATCTCGGACCTCATAGCATCCAGCTATTTCACTGAGTCCCTACTCGTGATGGCCTGCTCGAAGCTAGTTGGGTCATCATCCTCCATGATGCAATCCTCGCTCCCACCATCCATGAGAAAACCGTAGTATCTCTCAGGTGGGCGAGGAACCCTACTAGATCGGCGGAGAGGCTGAGGTTCATCGGGAACTACTGAATCCTCTGGTTCAACCAAATCTTCTGTTGTAGTCTGTATTGCTGGAACCTCTTCCAGTTCTACCTCCTTGCCACTAATCTCTTTTTCAAGAAATTCCTTTTCTAAAAAGGTGGCATGTCGAGAAACAAACACCTTTTGTTCCTCGGTGTGGTAGAAGATATACCCGCGCGAATGTTTGGGATATCCAATAAACTTACACAAAATGGACCTTGCTGCGAGTTTGTCCGGATTTTGCGTTTTTACATATGCCGGACAACCCCATATCTTAACATAATTAAGACATGGTCTCTTTCCTTTCCATAACTCATATGGAGTGGTTGGCACGGTTTTGTTGGGAACCATATTCAATAGGTCTGCAGCTGTTTCCAGTGCATATCCTTAGAAGGAAATAGGTAACTCAGCTGTGCTCATCATAGAGCACACCATATCTAATAGGGTGCGGTTCCTCCGTTCTGATACACCATTGTGCTGTGGTGTATATGGAGGAGTCAGCTGAGAGAGAATCCCATTCTCTTTTAGGAAGTCCAGGCATACATTGCTCAAGTATTCACCTCCTCGATCAGATCGAAGGATTTTAATACCTTTTCCGGTTTGGTTCTCGACTTCTTGTTTATATTCTCTAAATTTCTCAAAAGCTTCAGACTTATGTCTTATCAAGTACACATGTCCGTATCTTGAGAGATCGTCAGTGAATGTAATGAAGTACGAAGAACCATCCCTGGCATGTGTAGACATGGGACGACATACATCACTATGTATTAGTCCCAAGAGTTCGGTAACTCTTTCTCCGTATCCCGTAAACGGAGTTTTGGTCATCTTGCCTTTGAGAAATGACTGGCAAGTGTCATAAGATGAAAATTCTAATGGTTTCAAATATCCATCCTTATGCAACTTAGCCAGTCGTGTCGCATTGATGTGACCCAGTCTACAATGCCACAAGTAGGATTCGTTCAGTTCTGAACTCTTCCTCTTGTGTGTGTTTGTTATGCTCAGAACTGTTGATTGATTTAGAACATAAATGCCATTGCACAACGTGCCTGATCCAACCAACTTTTGGTTACGGAAAATGTTCATAACATTATCCTGTAATACAAAATTATATCCCTCTTTACTCAATAAAGAAACCGATATAATGTTGCATATCAGGTTCGGCATGTAATAGCATTCGTTCAGAACCAATGTATTACCAGTTGGTAATGCAAGGTGATATTCCCCGACAGTCTTAGCTGCAACAATTGCACCATTTCCAACTCTAATGTCTTTATCACCTTCTCCAAGTTCTCTACCTTTCCTAAGCCCATGTAACTGATTACATATATGGGATCCTGACCCGGTATCTAATACCCAGGACGTGGAGCAAATGGAGAAACAGTTCTCTGTAACGAACACACCCGAAGAAAATGCATCAACATGTACTTTCTTCATTCGGGTGCCTTGGGAATCCTGGCATTCCCCAATGTCCTGTTCATTCCCATAACTCTTATAAGAAAGAACGGAACCAACGTTCCCCAGCACAGTATAACATGCGGGTTCAGTCAATACATCCATATTATTATCTTTATTAGGGCATGAAATGGTCGCTACCTGGAGAGAGAGAGAAGAAAACACTTTAGCGTATGCTCGTGCAAGATCAGATTGGTTATTATCTTATCTAATCAGGATGGCTCCCACTGGTTTTTATCAAATCTTCTTTCAAACCCTAAAAGGAAAGACTAGCCTGGATTAATTACAGACTACAAGTTCGCCAATCTTTCAGCCAGGCCAGTGTCGGTACTTTGAGGGAGGTCCCCCGTGCTTTCGCACGAACCTAATTAATGTAAACTTCATTTTTCCAGAGGCGTAACCCCGTTGACACCTTTCTAGACACCTACTTGATCAGCTAATTGTAATGTGTAAAGCTCTCCCAGGAGTAACTCTTACTCGCAGTGGGTATCGGGATCCAACTATCTCATAGAAGGTATGCAATCTCATTGCAAATTTCAACACTTGAAATTCCCGATAATATTTTGCCCCTAGCGTCCTATGACCTTGACGCAGGCCAACAAACCATAGTGCGCTAGTCAAGTTCAACCCGTCATTTCCTGATTGAATTAAACCCACCCGCACGACCCTTGACGCAGGCCAACAAAGTCGCACGACTACCCTAATCCAATCTGCATCATATGCATAAGCAGATAAATACTAGTTAGCTACCGCACACTACGCCTTGACGCAGGCCAACAAACGTAGCACGAATACTAACTACTACTTATCTGAAATGACGGAGGGCTACGACAGGTTTTTCTGAAAACCTATTGCGTAATGAACTTGATATCGTTGTAGAATCAAATGAAGTTTTGAAATGGAGTGATTTTGAGGCTTTTCTAGTTTTGCTAAAGGGGTCACTCCCGGTGAAGGGATCGTCGGCCCTTTCCTCGTCGAATGAGGTGCGGGATATATCATATATATCACTGTGCAAAGCATAAACTATAGAAGCAATCAAAAGTCAAACCGAGTGTGTAGCATCTGCCAGTTATTGCTAAAGGAGTCACTCCCGGTGAAGGGATCTCGGTCCTTTCCTCATCGAATAAGGTGCAGGGTATATCATATATACCGCTATGCAAAGCAAGAACTGTAGCTACCTGTTTTGTTTAAAATTTGATTCTACAACATCTTAGGTTTCTTTTCTTTCATTAATCACATTAATGAAATCCCATCATTTAAGTACCTAAACATCACAGATAAATACGACGTACACTTATGCCATCCGCATTCGCCTCGATGTCCCCTCGTACACCATTAGGTTAGGTAACTAACGACAGAGCGGGGCAGGGCTAGCGCGGGTGTAAAACATAAGTAACGTCTATATATAATATATCATATATACTATATAATGTATCTATCACAGTACATCACATGATCACATCACAGATATCGCAGCAGAAAATATCATATGAAATATTGGATATACTAGGACGTCCGTGTTTTCAATACGAGCCAGTATAAAACACGGATTCCACGGTCGTGATGAATAACCAATCCCACACCCCTAGACCCCTACGAGAGCGGCAAGCAACCCTACCAATTCTAGGGTTAGGAGACCCGAACTCGACTCCTCGAGATGGTCTCCCACTGGACCCTAGAACCCGGTTACTTGTGCTCCCCTCCTTGGGTCTATCCTAATGCGGAAAAGTAAATAATATACAAAAGGTGACAACTTCCGCAACCTGGAAGTGCCCCAAATAAAAGAATATTACATACAAGTTTTTACATGAATGAAAATGAAAAACACTCATCTCACATAAAAACCCCCCGGCTATTCGAACACGACGATCCAATATAACATATCCAGCAACACATAACATCACATGTCATCAACGTAAGTAAATATGCGCATCCCAATTGTCGTTGACATATAGCAACGAAACCGGCGATACCACATATTACACTTACGGTCACAGAAAAGAAAGTGTAAAACTACAACAGTTGGAATTCGCAATCTCTTTAGACATCACATGCCTAATCAAATGAAATACTTAGACATCACATGCCTAACAATTATAAACCCCGCATTTTAGTCCCATTATCGAAAACTCTTTTCAATATCAAGTGAGACTAAACCGCTAGATTTAAAACATTCGTTCAGTTATCTCATAACTGTTTGTGAATTCCAATTATTGTATCCCATTCCGGATAAATAGAAAATATTAAACTTTCCGATCGAACATTCGAACACCCAAGTTTTCCCGAAACCGTTCAACACATGAAATTAGTTCAAAGACATTCACTTCATGCCTCAGTACCAACGGTCCAGCCGTAGAAGGGTCAAGCCAACGCCTCACATGTGACACGCCGTACTGCCCCAAACCCGAAGGTTCAAAGGGCAGTTCAAGACGGTCACATAATCGAGTTAAGGTTTGTTGTCTTCTAGAGGGACCATCGTGTTACTTGCACTACTCAGAACGTCCTTAAACCACAGAAAAATCCAACACTTGGATATTTTCCGGCAGGGGAAAGATTGGGTATTTACATCCGGTCGAACTTTTTAACATATTCCAAAATTATCCGGAAAAACACATAGACAAAATTTGATAATCCGATCGAATCTACGAACTTCTAATACAACCCAGAAAACTCAACTCTTAAGTTCAGATTAAAAATTCCCAGGAAAATCAACACTGCAACATAGGAATTACTGTGCAAAATTGAACAACAGAGGAGACTAGATGGCCGCGGAACCGCCGCATTAGGCATGCTAATGCCGCGGTTCCGCCGCTCTTCTATGGAATTAGGCTATCGAATTTCACAGTAACTCTTACAATCACCTGTTGATTTTTCTGCATATTTTTAATATGGAAAAAACCCAGTTTTTGAAAAAAGTCCAGAGAGCAAGTTTGGGATTAGGGTTTCGATTCGTTCGGATTTCAAACGTCGTCTACACATCGCCTAAGGCTCTAGCTAGGCTCTGATACCACTGTAGAGTTTCTAGGCACTCTCATAAGGTCTCACAAGGCATCAACCATGCCAATTTCAAATTTTACGGTGCCGAGAAACCCTAGACTAGATCGTTAACTAGAATTTTAGGCGATAAAGTGAAACTAGTTAACTACTTAACTAAAAGAAAGATGCTACAACCTTTGTAGATCCGGTTCTCCACTTCCTTAGCTCCACGTAGACGTCCTCTCGCTGTCCGTCTCGAATCCCGGACTCAAGCATCGGCTTCATCGGAGAAATGGGCAGGCAAGGTCGTCGGCTTCGTGCCGAAGATGATCTACGTCGAGCTTACACAAGATCAAGCTCCAACTTCACCAAGTTGTGAAACTTGTGAAGTAAACACCCTATACTACTTGGCAAGAGGTAGAGGGTGAAGAAATAGGAGGTGGGTTCACTTTAGAATTAGATTTCTCACTCATTTGCTCAAGTTGCCATTGATGAAGGCAAGGTTTTTCTTTATCTCATGAAGAAGAAGAAGATGAAGATGATTATGATAAGTCTTTAAAATGAAAAAGAAAATGAATACTTATCATAATGTAAACCATGGTTAGGTGTAGAGAATTGACTAAGGTTAGATGAATGGTTAGGGTTAAGCATGAAGACAAAATGGTCACTTTGGTCAAAGCTTCATGAAGCTTCAACAAGCTTCAAGAATGAAAGCAACCCTTTTGTTTTCTTTTGCCATTTCTTTTTAATCCAAATTAAAAAGAAAGATAAAAGAATGAATAAATAAAAACCCTAACCATTTACTTAACCAAGGTTTAATTCTTTACACTTAACCAAATGAGCAAGTATCATCAAACATGATACAAACATGTGCATAAAAGTATATCACATATACAACTTGCACATCAAGTGAGAAAATCCATTTAAAGTGAACCAATACTAGTTAATGCAAAGTAATATATCAAATATACAATTATACATTAAATCATTAAATCAACACTTGATTTAACGATCCGGTCATATCGCATATAACCGACTAGTATCCTATGTATCGTCTTATCGAATCAATCCTTGATTCGATATCTAGGTCATATCGAATATAACCAATCGATACATACATCGCGAGAATGGAATACGGTATCACATACACGCATTATTCTCGGTCCTGCACATATCTCATATGCGCTCCTATTTCGTTTCGCTTGAGCCAGGAAACCTCTGTGTAGGACTCTAAAGACTCGTCAATACGCCGGCAGCAGATGATGATCATATCAAGCACCCACAAGCCGCAAGCGGTCTGCTAAACGTAACGGCCATCCGGGTATTGAGCGATCAGAAGATCGACGAGCTAGCCCGCTCACACTCCTGTGAATCCAACCAGTAACACTTACCGTACAGTCCGGTCTGTTCGTCTGATATGTCGCATATCAAGTCTAGGGGTGGTAAACGTCAGACCCCAATAACCGATAAGTCGTGCTCATGTGAGGCTCATAACGGGTCGAGAAACTACTGGTAACACTTACTAGCAAATCTCTGATCAGCCCTGGCCAGGGACTTCCCTGTTACGGCCAATCGAGCACAGCGCAACATCAACCCCCAATACCGGGAGAGACGAAACCCCTCTTATCGCTCATTGCCTCCATGTGAATCGGGACTGTACCTAAAGACCACCGTTTTGCACGCCCTCATGGACGTGGTAAGGTGGAGATCAAAGCACAGTAGGAATCACACAAGACTCTATGACGATCTCGGGTCTACAGACTAACCTGTACAAGTGTCACCTGAGAACTGCCATCTGACGTGAGGTATAATACCATCTGGGAGTTCTCGGTGAGTCCGTCCAGTGTACCCAGTCTCCACTGAGCACCCGTATACCATCTCTGATGTCAAACACCAATGGATATGGGATCATCCATCGCCCATCTCATGGGTCGAGAAGCATATACGCTAGTCTACACTGGTATATCGATGCCCCGTCTCGATACACCCACGACTAGGGACCTTGAAGGATGTACTTATGGACTACCATGTCCCCACTAGTATGATCTGCATCATAGTCCAGGTAGTCAAGTACACATCCTAAGGGCTTTACCAACATGTAACTATAAGACAGTTTAAAGAGACTAGTATACATGTTAAGATAAAGAGCAACCAGATAGCATACTATCATATCGAGCAAGAAAGTCATCTCTATATATGTCCAAGCATCCAATATAATATACATCATTTGTACAATACTGGCCTCTAGGGCATACATACAACTAACAATTTATATATATGATAGCGTTATATGTGACATGGATATTCTAGATGTTATTAGGTGTACTATGGATAGATTAGGGTTTAGAAGTAAACTAGTATAGTTCCTAGTTGCGAACCCTAGAATAGGTTTACACCCACCCACACACACATGCTGGCTTGTTATACTTATACCAGGATGATGAGGATAGTGTATGATATTTGGAGATGAGTCGATGAGATTGGGGATAGTGCCATGAGATCGGTGGTATAATGTGATTCGTATTTGGGATACGACATGAGATTTTAGCGGGCCTTTGGACGTGTGTTTCACACACGCATTTATATTTATATAGATGGTATCGATTTGTACTAGATTTAGATCAGTACCCCAGGTCATGAGATATGATGATAAGGATACCAGATAATTGATGAGATGAACGTGATATTGATCCGTACCCATCTTTTCGGATGCCGTACGATGATTTACCGTACGAGCTTTATTTGATGATAAGATCTGCACTCATGACTCGAGGATGTCATATGATATTGTATCGTACGCGGTACCTTTGAGGTGGAATCACCGACTATTATATTTATATATATGTATATATCGACTCAGATTTAGGTGGTTTCCTTACCCCTCCCGATTGACTTGTTAGTTAGATCTGTAGTTGCTTAGTAGATGTTAGGCTAGACCGATGTCATACCTATTTCAAAAACTAACGAATCGGAAGTATTTTAAAGACAGGCAAATGGATTCTACGGATATTTTCAAAAGACGCATCTTTTCTTAAAAACACCGTAGCCATATTTTCTTAAAACCCCCGATTCTTCTTCTTTCAAATGGGAAAACAGTATGACATAGATACACTGATGTAGATTCTGCACTATTGTGGTTATTATTCATTTGCTGCATATTCTTGCTGTCCGCATCGCATTGCATGTTAAATATGTTTACTGTTATATTAAAACCATGCTGATAGGACATCAGCACCATTATCGATGATGCATATGTTCTACGTACACCTGCTTGCCGGCTCACACACTTCATCATCGATAATTGCCATGTCACTACACTGTAGGACTGTTACATTCAGGATATGACCCCTTGCATGTCATACTTGTGTACATACATATTGTACACTCATACTTGTGTACATACATATTGTATACTCATACTTGTTCGCATCCATATTGTACACTCATACTTGTGCACCTATCTGTTGTACACTCATACTTGTGTACATACATATTGTACACTCATACTTGTGCACCTACCTGTTGTACACTCATACTTGTGCACTTACCTGTTGTACACTCATACTTGTGTACATACATATTGTACACTCATACTTGTGCACCTACCTGTTGTATACTCATACTTGTTCACCTACCTGTTGTACACTCATACTTGTGTACATACATATTGTACACTCATACTTGTGCACCTATCTGTTGTACACTCATATTTGTATACATACATATTATACACTCATACTTGTGCACCTACCTGTTGTACACTCATACTTGTGTACATAAATATATTACACTCATACTTGTGCACATACATATTGTACACTCATATTCTGTACACATACATACTTGCACATACATAGACGATTCTGTCTTAATTTTGGAGATTTGGGAACCGCAAGATGTATTTTAAAACTGCATTCATTTTAAAAGAGCGGTTTCCCTCAATATGTGCATATTGCTATTCCATGTTGCATGATATACTGATATGCTTACATTTCATTTACATGTCGCATACATCATGCTTTATGATTATACGCATTGAGATATGTTGTTTCCATGATATTTCTGGATTTGGGAACCATGGGTATTTCAAAAGAGAGCATGTATTGTTTTAAAAACCCAGTTACCCTTGATATGATATTTCAGTGCGTCCACCATGTGTTTCTCGGTTCTGAGAGTGACATGTGAAACCCGATTCGAGGAGAGGTAGGCACCGTCCGCGGGTACATGGTGGAACCGGTGAGGTATCCCGGGACAAGAAGACTCGTATATGTTAGACGGTGAGCCTGGCAGGGGAGTACTACCTACCGGTGATTGTTTTGAGCTAGGCGGATATCTGGGGGATACCGACCGGAGTTGAGAGATGAGACGGGCTGATACGGATTGACGGAGCACTATGTATATGAGGATTTACATGCCGATGCTAGGCACAGGTTTCATGATGTTTTCGAGTGTCGATGCTTGACACTCGGGTTCTATGATTTTGATACGTCGCGAGCGACACATGTTGATTTACATCCTCATACTTCAATGCATATGCTTTATGATATTTACATGCATGATGCTTATTGTCATTGGGTGACACGTGGACGATTTCCACATACATATAATTGACATTGATGATATTGATCACACAGTTGGATGATATCCACATACATATAGTTGACATTGATGACATTGATCACATAGTTGGATAATATCCACATATTCATAGACTTCATGATATAGTCGACATTGATCATGCCTCATATTTATGATATGTTATTACCTGAAGCACTGGCACGAGCACTTGGCACTACACTCATGTATAGATGTTACATTGTCACCTTATCATGCTTCAGACTTATTCATTTGAGATTTATATAAATATATATCTGATCGTATTAACCTAGGATTGTGTCGTACATACGATTTCTTCTCTGTGATGTTTTCTATTCACGAGTTGGCAACTCACCCGTTGTGCCACAATTCTTGCAGTTTTTGCCGTACAGGTTCCATTGCGGCTTTTCTGGCACACTGCTTCCTTTCTGGGTGATTGCATTGGTAGGTGGGTTTACTCGCATCGTGACCACCCTTGTATTATTTTATTCAGTTGTATCTAGTAATTCCATCAACCAAATTTGTATATTGTTTCAGACTTAGAAAACCAGTTATATATTATTTCGACCTCAGAGTCACGCGTTGTAGTATTATGGTTTTCATGCTGATTTTGAGTTTTCCTTTGAGTTTTGATCCTCGCCCTTCGGCGTTGTATATTATACTGCTTGTATGGTTGTGACCGTCGATTGACGAAGAGCTAACTCCCGCTTGGGGATGTCTTTTATCATTATATAAATATTATTCATGTTGTACCCCGTTTGGGGCCAGTATTTACAAAGGAAACTCTGCTGAAATTTTCAGAAAAGACTAGAGATTTTAAAAATGCATATTCGGCTTACTTATTTAAAAACCTTGTTTTTAAAACATGTTTTATTCACTTCTTAAAACTATTTTTCCTTCATTTATTATTTAAAATGGTTTTAGATTTCTGGACTTTTGGCTTACTTCAATTAGATGAGGTCCTATAGACTTCATATGATTCAAGGGCCAGTCACGTGCTATTTCGGGTCGTGACAATGATTGACTCAATTGCCTAAGAAAGTGATATGCCAATCATGCACATCCCTATCCCCTTTAGTCTGTAAGACACCTTTAGAGAGGGAGACTCCATCACCTGCAGGTACACCACCATGCCAGGAGTCGTCCATTCTAAAACACCTTTACAATACTGTCAAAGTAGCCAAATTGGGAAACTACCCAAATCTAGATCTAAAACCATAGATCTAGTAACCAGAATGTCAGATATTATATCCATATCCTTTGTGGAGAAACAACTGTGTGACAACCATAGTACAACCGATCGTAGTATAGGAATTTTACTTTCTACTCTGTGTATGTCATCCAAATACCAGGACATTACACCCTACTACCTTCTTAACAGATCCATCCCCTATTCTGATGAAGTCAAACCCATGACTGCCACATTAAAAAATAAATGATCTCACTCCACTATATCTGCTCGAGTCTATAATTAGACATAAGCTATTTGCACACTATGCTTTCGTTGCTCCCACTGACCACAACAACTCTCTGGCAGAATAATATATACGTGCACTTCTAAAGCTAGTTTAGAACGACGCTATACCTAACCTCCTGCTGGGTCTCATAGTCTGGAACAGCAGCAATGGCAAGTTTGGGCAAACAAGAGCCTCCCTGTCACCGTCCATGAGGCTACCGGAGTACCTTTCGGGTGTGTGAGGTTACCCACCATATCTGCGGAGTGGCTAATGGAATGTAAAACCTGATTGAATGTTTAGGTTCTATTAAATTTTCAGTAATCGTTTGCGGTTCTGGAATCTCATCGAGTTCTACTATACTCCCACTACTGTTTTCTGAAAAAAATCCATTTTACTAAAACTGTGGCGAGTCAAGAACAATATCACTATTGATCTTCCAGATTGTAGAAAGTCAACCCTCGTCATAGCCCGGGTCAACCCACAAACTGCCATTATAGAAACGTGCCTTGAGTTATCCAGATTCTGGTTTTAAGCATAAGCCGGAAAACTCCCCGTAGCTTAACATCGTTAAGATATGAACCATTCTATATCCAATATAGAAACTTTGGCACTTATTTAATTGGAACCAGATTCAAATCATGCAGCTGTTTCCAGTGCATATCAACTTAATGAAAAGAGGCTAATCAGCATTACTCAACTTAGGAATGCATCCAATTATGAGTAACTTGAAAGAGAAACAAGTTTCTCAAAACCATTACTATCAACTGAATACCAATCACAAGTATCTACATCTTCGATCACCTTGAAGAATCCCTATACTTGCGACACCTGGTTCTCTACTTTATTCCTATACCTATAACTTCTCAAAACTTAGATATTGTATTTCTACGAAACACTTGTCTAAAAACTAGAGAAGTCACAAGTAAACAGAACATAGTACGAGGACCAACCCCTTTGTCCTGATGGACACTGGATAACATACACTACTCTGTATAAGTCCGCTGAGTTGAATAACTCAAAAACTGTGCATCGTAGGTTGAAAACTGTACTTATGGTTAAGAACTACTCCGCTGTTCAATGCTCCTTACCCAATCGTCAACTGATATAGGTAAATATCACGGACAAAATTTCAAAAAGTTATATCTCACTTTATAAAAAATAAACATACAGATATATCATTTTGAAATTGGTGCACAACAACGGATACTCAAAACCAAATACTTGATGTCCGGCAAAAACCCAGGCGATTTCCTCAAATATCACCAATTACAACGAATTCCGATATAATGAGGATGATCACCTAATTCCCAATATCTTACTCCCACTCATCATCTGTAAAACCATACAGATGTGAGAATCAAACCTGGTAAATACATACCCTGGAGTAAGTATCTAATCGGGAAATCAGTTTTCCTTTAACAATGCACAGTGAAACTGAAACATGAAAATGTTTCCTAGGGGTATCCTGGTATTCCTAGTAATGCCTCTTTCATAATCTAATTCATGACTGTAACTATATTTTTCTTTGCCATCTCTCTAAATCCCTTTATTTGTCTTTATTCATTACCTTCTGTACACCTTCGTTAGGCTTAATGGTTTTCTTCCTTCCCTACCGTTCGGCACCAGCCTATGGTTTGGAAGAAGACTATCCAGTAAGCATAATAGGTGTACTCTCCTAATCCTAGGAGTACTCGTCACCTGAGAGAAGGTGATGATAAAAGACAACTGAATAATACCTTATTCTATTTCTCCCGATCTGGGGAAAAAAGCAAAGGTGAAGTAGGAGTGGCGATGAAGTACGCTGTTTGGTCGTGAATGATAGCAGTCGCAATTTACTTTGCCCTCTTTCTTATCCCTTCATATGTCTTTATTCATTACCTTCTGTACACCCTACTTAGGCTAATTGGTTTTCTTCATTCCCTACCTTTCGGCACCTGCCTATGGTTTGGAGGAAGACTATCCAATAAGCGTAATAGGTGTACTCTCCTAAACCAAGGAGCCCTCGCAACCTGAGAGAAGGTGATAATAAAAGAAAACTGAATAAACCAATTCAATTTCTCCTGAACCTTAATCCATCCCCGAAGAAGTCCCTTCGAGTTCGTATATAACCATACGATGGATTTATCCAATGGAAGTGGATGTTCATAGTAATACGAGATGTTTTGGAGAAATGCAAAGGGTAAAAGAAAGAGCGACAATGACTTATGCAACTCAGACAATCCAAAAGCCAGTATTTTAAGAAAGTTCGGTCAACTTGGTTACTTAGTCATAGTCTAGGGTCGGTCAAAGGTCGCTGCCAAAGAGAGAGAGAAAAGAAACACTCTGCGTGCACTCTAATCTAGATCAGAATGGTTATCACTTTATCTAATCAGGAAACCTCCCATTGTGTCGTCAAATTCTCCTCCAAACCTGAAAGAAGAATTAGTCGGGATGACCCGAAGAGTAAACTAACTCATCAGTGGGTATCGGGATCCAACTATCATCGCATGATAACGTGAAGGAATCCACTCACGTTATCACACTCCAGAAGGTATGCACATGCCTGGCAAGTTTCAGTTTCTTTAGAAACTCCTGATATGGATTTTTGCCCCATGCTCTTATGACCTTGATGTTGGCCAAAATGTCATAAGTCACATGTCAAGTTCTATCCATCATTATCTTGTTAATTTGAACCCATCCGTACATACCTCTGACGTTGGCCAAATGGCAGTACGACTGTCCCAAACCAACTCATCTATCTATGCAACAGATGAATACCTAGCAGCTACCAAACACTATGCCTTGGCGTTGGTCAAAATACATAGCTTGAATACTACTGAAAACCCAACTGAAACGATGGAGGGCTACGGCTGGTTTTTGGCGAAAAACCTTTAACGTAACGAACTTGATATCGCTGAAGGAACCTGATAGCTTTTTATAAAAATATAGTGGCGAAAACATTTGCTAAAGAGGTCACTCCTGGTGAAGGGATCTCGGCTCTTTCCCTGTAGAATGAGGTGCAGGATATTCCAACGGAATACCGTGATGCAAAGCAATAAGTAATCGACTATAGTGAAGTTATTACCCTAACGCAAACTTCTTCCTAATGGGTCACTCCCGATGAAGGGATCTCGGCCCTTGCCTCATCGAATGAGGTGCAGGATATTCCAACTTAATACCACTGTGCAAAACAAAAGAAAACGTCCTTGTAATAACACTTTTTGAAAATTGTTCCAACAACGTCAAACAGGTTTGTTTTCCTTGCATTGATCAGAATCAACGTAGTCCCATCAATTAATCACACCAGAAAAGAACGAAAATAAAATGTACGTATATGCCATCCGCATTCGCCACTGGGTCCCGTCATCACCCATTAGGTTACTTAACTAACGACAGAGCGGGGACTGGACTAGCGCGGGTGCAAAACATATACAATATCTAATAGTATATATACCAATATACAATAATCGCTCCAGGCGTGATAAATGCAACATTACAGAAAAGTAATAAGCATCACAGAACAATACAGATAATCTGGGATCCCCGGGTTTCACAGAGCCGCTACTGAAACCCGACGTTCCCCTGGTTGTGTGGATAGCATGTGCAATGAAACCTAGACCCCTACGGGTGCGGCAAGTTACCCGCCAAAACCTGAAGCGAGACAGCCCCCTACAGCAAAGTGAATGGACCACCCTGCACTTCACGGAATCCGGTAACTTGAGCACCCCTCCTTGAGTCAACCTGTACCCCCTACGAGTGCGGCGAATAGTCTGCCAATTCTAGCGTGAGGCCCCCTGCCTCTCAAAGCCATGAGATGCGGACCCGTTGCCCTCTAGAACATGTCTATCCGTGCACTCTGTCGCGGGGTAACCCTAGTACAGAAATGAAAAATATGTACAACGAGTACATCGACCTCAACCCGGTTGTCCCCAAAAGAATAATATACAAACAGGCAGTGACGGCAGTCCACATGTTGGACGCTCGCCCCGCAATATCAAATGTACAAATAAATCCAAACTGCACTACCATTGCACATAGCTATCCACCACGACAAAGCCGCAACATCACAGCACAACACAGAACATCAACGCGAATGTCACGTTCGCAAACCCGTCTAAAAGAGCTATAGCAATTAGACACGATTTACCGCTCGAATGACATTCACGGTCGGAGATATAATATAAGTACTGAAAACTAACACATTTAAAATTCCGATCGACAAAACTTCTCGAAGTGGGCCCCAAGTACAAATCCAGTACTCAAACAAAATCTGGGCCTAAACAAAATATTCCAGAAACCACAATTCCACATGAAAGACACCCAGAAGAAAAATGGTGCACTGAAGCCCCAAAACGGCGGCGGAACCGCGGCCAATACAAGGCTTGTGCGGCGGTTCCGCAGCGGTCTTGAAGGTTCAGTCGACCAAATTTTTTCCAGAGTCTTAAAAAAGCCTGCACGATTTTCTGACATACTCAAAATAATTTTTAGACCAGTTTAAAAATTCGACAGAAACTTTATCATGAAAAATGCGGTTTTGGAAATTTCGTTCGATCGATGTTTTAAACACGTTAGAACAAGCTAGTAAAAGTTAATGGCGTGGCTCTGATACTATGTAAGTCTACGGTAGCGTCCCGGCCGTCAATCTGAGTCCAAACGCGGAACAAAAACTTTTACAACTGGCACTATCACATACTATAACCCGGATCTTGCCATTAACGCTAAACTAGCTAACTACAAAGATGATAGAATTGCTATACCGATCGATCCGTGTCCTTCGGTCTTTAACCATCATCCCATGCTCCTCGCGGCATCTCTAATCTCCTGTCTCCTCGTCGAGGAGGCACCAGGTCAACGGATCTTTATACGGGCTCCCGCCTTTATACCGAGGCAACTCAGACATGAAGTATGCTAACCGACATGTCCAAGATGAAGTAAGGAATGAGTGGAATAATTTGTCTCAATACACTCTTTGGTTCTCATCACATGGGAGGGTAAGAGTGGAGGTTGAAGAAGATGCAAAGGGATGAAGAGTGTGAGCTCAAGAAAATCAAGTGAGCAAAAGAAAACCAAGCACAAAAACTTAACCCTTGGCTGTCCACTCATTTTGGGTGTGATATATATTAGGTTTTGTAATGAAATATCAAGGAAAAAATCCCATCAAAATATCTCTACAATGCCCTCATAATATCTCACCCAAAACAAACTCCATTAATTCATCATGAGTCACTACATGACTCATTAGCATGAGTCATTAGTGAACATGCTAGAATTAATGAGTCACCAAAAATGAGTCACACTTTCCAAATCCAATAATCATTTAAACCAAAATGATTAACCCAAAAAGAAATGCATCTTCTAAAGTAATCTCGTAACGGATTACGAGAATACCTCTCACCTGTAAATACATACCTGTATCCGTATTCCGACCGAATACGAATACGATGGGACGAAAGTAATCTAACACTGTATAATACTTGGATCCAGCTTAAACCAAAGCCCACCAGTATTATTTGTCCGAACCATGACACGTGCACAAGTGCACGTGCATGTTCGAACCCTGCCATAAAACCATACGGCCTCTACAACGTTTCGCCCGAACTTGGGAAACTATCTATGGGGGACTCTAAAGACTCGTCAGTACCCTGATAGTAGGTTTAACCACAAGCACGTCAGCGGCACTAGCTATGCATAATGGCAGCCCATGTACCGACCGAAAGGGAAGCCAATGAGCGAACTCATTCTAGAACCCTGCTGAGCCTATCAGTGACAATATCTGTACAATCCGGTTCGTTCGTCTATGAGCATCGCATATCGAGCCTAGGGGGCTGGTAACGTTAGACCCCAAAACCGGTATAAGTCGTGTCGGAGGGTAGCCCTGAACACCCTGAGAAACTACTGGAATCCCTACCAGTAATTCCCACCTGTCTTGGCCAAGGACTTGGTGTGATGGCTCTCTTAGACATAACGCGATCTCACCCCCAATACCGGGAGAGACGAATCCCCTGCCGATCCGCTCACTGCCTCTATATGGCTCGGGACTGTACCCAACTAAAAGCTGTTTGCACGACTCCTTTGAGCCGTGGTAGGGTAATAATCAAAGCACAGTAGGAACTCACACGAGACAAATGAAGACCTTAGGTTGATGAACTAACCTGTGCACATGTCACCAGGGAACTGCTATTAGACGCTAGGTATAATACCAATTAGCAGGTTCCCGGCGAGTCCTGTCCGGTGCACTCATAACCCAATGAGCACCTGTATACATCTTAGGTGATCCAACTGACACCAATGGCTTGTGAGACCGGCCACCGCCCCTCGTCGGGATCTTGACTGTATACACTAGTCTACTCCGGAGTATCGATACCCTGTCTCGAAACTCCCACGACTAGGGACCACTTTTAAGGATGTGCTTATAGACTACCCAACTCTCACGTATATGATCGCCATCATACTGTTGGTAGTCAAGCAGGATCCTAAGGGCTCTACCAACGTGTAATAGTGAACATGTCACCTAAACCTGTACACGATGATAAAGACAAACCAGATAGCATACTATCATCTCGAGTAAGACTGTCCTACCGGTATAGGTCCTCCCTCAATCATTGCAATCACGTGCCTGCGATCCGATAAATGACTTTGAGGGCACTACATCCAACAGATACAGTCTTAGAAGTTCGTTGGATTTGGAGTTCATTTTTTAACTAGGTTCCATCAGATATCCAGACAAATTGTAAGACATGTATTACTCATTTCGGGAGATAGTCTTTCTCAGCGAAGTTGAGATATAGAGAGATAAAAATAGAAATATTGGAGCGGATCCACACACTGAGGCTATTTCTCGAACGCAATAGTTTCACAAACGGGCTTTGCGAGACTAATTAGTAGAGAAGTTGGGTGTTCGGTATCACACGGGCTGTGAGTATGCGACACCGTAATAATTAGCCTTAAGTGCAAGTGGGAGATTATTGGATATAGTGCCTTCAAGTCAATTATTGTGATCGCAGGGCATGCGATTGTGATGATTGAGGTAGGACCTATACGGGTAGAAAAGTCTTACTCGAGATGATAGTATGCAATCTGGTTTGTCTCTATCATCATGTACATGCTTTATGTGGTATTACAGATCGCTATTACATGTTGATAGAGCTCATAGGATTCCTTCTTGACTACCATCATTATGATGGCGATCATATACGTGGGAGTTGGGTGGTCTATAAGCACATCCTTAAATGTCCCTAGTCGAGGGATTATCGAGACCGGGCATCGATACTCTGGAGTAGACTAGTGTATACTTATCGAGACCCCGAAAAGGGACGGTGGCCGGTCTCACAAGCCATTGGTGTCAGTTAGTCACCTAAGATAGTATACAGGTGCTCATTGGGATATGAATACATTGGACAGACTCGCTGGGAATATGCTAGATGGTGTTATACCAATTGTCTAATAGCAGTTCCTAGGTGACATGAGTACAGCTTAGTCTGTTGACCTGAGATCGTCATTTGTCTCGTGTGAGTTCCCACTGTGCTTTGATTACTACCCTACCACGGCTCAAAGGAGCCATGCAAATAGGTTTTAGTTGGGTATAGTCCCGAGCCACATGGAGGCAGTGAGTGGATCGTCGGGGATTCGTCTCTCCCGATATTTGGGGGTTGATGTCGCGCGGTACATGGGTGACCATCACCAGAAATCCTTCGCCAAGGTAGACGAGAATTACTGATTTGGATCAGTATAGATATTGTCACGGACAGGCTCAGTAGGGGTTCGAATGAGTTTGCTCGTCTGCCTTCCTTTCGCTCAATACCTGGGTGGTCGTTACGTACAGCTAGTGCCACTAACGTGCATGTTGTTAAACCTACTCCCAGCGTATTGATAAGTCTTTAGAGTACCACACAAAGGGATTTCACGGTTCAGGCGATATAATGTAGATGAAGTATGTTGGTATATACAGGTGTCTGATTAAATATGTGTACATGCTACACAGACTTTTATCGGACGATTGATAATACTAGCGGCTTAGGATTGAGCCGGATTATTAAATCAAGTTTTTATTTAATAATTTATATATATATATATTTATTTATATATGTATTCTAGTATTATTGTTCATTATTCATTTTCTCTCTTGGTTATTCGTATTTTTATACGAATACGCGTATATATATTTCGATACGTATACAGGGTTGTTTTCCGTATTTGTACGGAATATCTTCTAGAAGATGGACAACTCATTATATGATTTTCTTTTTAGAAAATCATTTGGAAATGAGGTGGAGGGTGAGATGGCATGAGCATGGTTGGTGGTATGTATAGAGGTATGGCTCTTGATTGTTTATTGTAAAATGTGTGAGATATTTTCTTGCATGGTTGAAAAACAATTAGCCATTCATTCTACATGACACTCATTCATTCATTCTCTCTCTTGGACATTTAGCCATTTTTCTTGAGTTGCTCATGCCCATGGTTTTCCTCACCTCCTCCTTCTTCTTCTTTGATTGCTCACTTGAGCATGAGACATAAGACAAAAAGATAGTGAGATATTCCTACACACCCCACTCTCCATTGCTAGCAACCTTGGAGCGTCGGTTGCTTCGCTAGGCAAAGCTGGAGCCTGCATCGTTTCTCTCTGGTGGATCATCTTCGACGGAGGAAGACTGGAGGCCAAGCTCAATCGTTGACACCTCAAGGAGCTAAGGATGATGGTGGAAGATCGAAGGGCACGGATCATTCGGTATAATGCTTCTATCATAGTAGTTTAGCACTTTGTTAGTTAGCTAGTTTAGGTTTATGGTTCGATTCTACGACGGGTTTGTTAGCGCCAAGTTTTTAAACTTCATTTTTGTTCTGCATCGGCCACAGTAGATGGCCAGGGCGCTATCATAACCCAACATGTGCAGTGTCTAGGAATGAGGTCAGTAGCATCGGATCGGTCTGTCCATTAAAATCGATCCCCGATGCCTCCGCCTGCTCCACAACCTACTCCTACACCCACATTAACCTTTGAAATATAAGTATATCATTTAAATTTGAACTTATCAAAACAAAAATTTCATTCGAATTAAAATAAATATTAACACTTAAGCAATACTCCTGGGTAGCGGTGTCGGGGAATCGAAGCTCACCCGTGGCGGGATCTGTCGAGGTGCCGTGGACGGCAAGATACACGGTCAACACGTTCGGTGTACCCCTATGCGCCAGGGTCTGAGCTCTCTGCAATTCGCCAAAATTTTACATATATTATAAAATAACTCTTAATATTGCATTATATCAAAATAGATCTATTGTAATTTACCGATGCTTCTATGGCACGAGTAACGTTCCTCGAGCCACCTGTGTAAGTAGGGCGACCCCTCTTCGCCGATTTCCTATTCTCTTTGTTTTGATCGGCCTGTTTATGCACAACACAACCAGATTTAATTTTCTAATTAAGCAACACAAAAAAATAAATTATATACTAAACAATGAATTAAATTTAAATTACAAACCTGTTTGTGCTCAGAGTCATAATATTGGCACAAGAGAGGCCATGTATCTACGTCAACTATGGCAAAGGCCGGAGAATGTAGGAGAGCCGCTCTTTCCTCCTCAGGGGTCGCCTGTCATACCAAATATCAATCGATCTTTAGCTCGTTCTTATTACATCAGACCTTATATTGCATTTTCTTCATGAGGCCCAGGTAAAGAGCGTGAAGATCGAGAATTCTATCAGGGTGATCAGGGTCGAGTACAGGTTGAAAGTCATAATCAAACTGCAAATACAAGAAAATAATGTATTTAAATTATAAGTGTTAAATAATAATAAATTTATTTTATAATTCAAATGAAAATATATATTAAACCCGAGCATGATCCCAGAAGAGGGCAAATGAGCGCCGGTGCTGATCGCCCCACTCAATGTGAAGTGGATACTTCTTTTGGATGCAGCTCTCATCCCCTATATATGTTAGTTATATGTATGCCCTAGAGGCCATTACTGTACATTGGATGTATATTGCAGTGGATGCTGGGACATATATAGGAAGGACTTTCTTGCTCGACATGATAGTATGCTATCTGGTTACTCTTTACCTTAACGTGTACATTGATTGTCTCTCTAGTACATGTTGGTAAAGCCCTTAGGATGTGTACTTGACTACCTGGACTATGATGCGGATCATACTAGTGGGGACATGATAGTCCATAAGTATATCCTTCAAGGTCCCTAGTCGTGGGTGTATCGAGACGGGGCATCGATATACCAGAGTAGACTAGCGTATACCTTCTCGACCCATACAGATGGGCGATGGATGATCCCATATCCATTGGTGTTTGACATCAGAGATGATATACGGGTGCTCAGTGGAGACTGGGTACACTGGACGGACTCGCCGAGAACTCCCAGATGGTATTATACCTTACGTCAGATGGCAGTTCTCTGGTGACACTGGTACAGAGTAGTCTGTTGACCCAAGATCGTCATAGAGTCTTGTGTGGTTGCCACTGTGCTTTGATTTCCACCTTACCACGTCCAAGAGGGCATGCAAAACGGTGGTTTTTGGGTACAGTCCCGAATCACATGGAGGCAATGAGCGATAGGAGGGGATTCGTCTCTCCCGGTATAGGGGGTTGATGTTGCGCTGTGTTCGATTGGCTATAACCGGAAATCCCTGGCCAGGGTTGCTGAGATTTACTGGTAAGTGTTACCAGTAGTTTCTCGAATTGTTATAGACTTCATATCGACACGACTTATCGAGCTGTTGGGGTCTGACGTTTACCACCCCTAAGCGAGATATGCGACATATCAGACGACGAGACCGGACTGTACGGTAAGTGTTACTGGTTGGATTCACAGGAGTATGAGCAGGCTAGCTCGTCGATCTTCTGATCGCTCAATACCCGGATGGCCGTTACGTTTAGCAGACCGCTTGCGGCTTGTGGGTGTTTGATATGATCATCACCTGCTGCCGGCGTATTGACGAGTCTTTAGAGTCCTACACAGAGGTTTCCTGGCTCAAGCGAAACGAAATAGGAGCGCATATGAGATATGTGAGGGACCGAGAATAATGCGTGTATGTGATACCGTATTCTATTCTCGCGATGAATGTATCGATAAGGTTGTATGCGATATAACCTAGTTATCGAATCAAGGTTTGATTCGATAAGCCGATACATTGGATATTAGTCGGTCGCATGCGATATGACCGGATCGTTAAATCAAGTGTTTATTTAATGATTTAATGCATAATTATATATTTGATATATTACTTTGCATTAACTAGTATTGGTTCACATTAAATGGATTTTCTCACTCGAATGTGCATATTGTATATATGATATACTTTATTGCACTAGTTTGTATCATGTTTGATGATACATGCAAACTTGGGTTTGTGTAAGACTTTAAACCATGTTTAAGTGAATGGTTAGGGTTTTGTTATCTTTTCTTAACCATTTATTTAGTTTATTTCCTTTTTAGGCAAGTAAAGAAATGGTTGATTTTTGAAGCTTCCAGCACCTTATTCGATGAGGAAAGGACCGACGATCCCTTCACCGGGAGTGACTCCTTTAGCAAAAATAGAAAAGCTTCAAAAACATTCCATTTTAAAATCATTTGATTCTACAACGATATCAAGTTCATTACGCAATAGGTTTTCAGAAAAACCTGGCGTAGCCCTCCGTCATTTCAGATAAGTACTAGTTAGTATTCGTGCTGCGGTTGTTTGGCATGCATCAAGGCATAGTGTACGGTAGCTAACTGGTGCTTATCTGCTAGCATACGATGCGATTGGATTAGGGTATTCATGCGGCGTTGTTTGGCATGCGTCAAGGGTCGTGCGGGTGGGTTTAATTCAATCAAGAAATGTACGGGTTGAACTTGACTAGCGGACTATGGGTTGTTTGGCATGCGTCAAGGTCATAGCACGCTAGGGGCAAAATATTATCGGGAATTTCAAGTGTTGAAATTTGCAATGAGATTGCATACCTTCTATGAGATAGTTGGATCCCGATACCCACTGTGAGTAAGAGTTACTCATGGGAGAGTTTTACACATTACAATTAGCCGATCAAGTAGCCGATCAAGTAGGTGTCTAGAAAGGTGTTAACGAGGTTACGCCTCTGGGAAAATGAGGTTTACATTAATTAAGTTCGTGCGAAAGCACGGGGGACCTCCCTCAAAGTACCGACACTGGCCTGGCTGAAAGATTGGCGAACTTGTAGTGTGTAATTAATCCCGGCTAGTCTTTCCTTTTAGGGTTTGAAGGAAGATTTGATAAAAACAGTGGAAGCCATCCTGATTAGATAAAATAATAACCAATCTATTCTTGCAAGAGCGCACGCTGAGTGTTTTCTTCTCTCTCTCTCCAGGTAGCGACCATATCACGCCTTAATCAAAATAATAAAATGGATGTATTGACCAAACCCGCTTGTTATACTGAGCTGGGGAACGTTGGTCCCGCTCCAACTTATAATTGTTATAAGACAGAGCAGGAAATTGGGGATTACCAGAATTCCCGTGCCGCCCAAACGAAGAGAGTGCATGCTGAAGCATCATCTTCGGGTGTGTTCATTACAAAGAACTGTTTCTCAGTATCCTCCGCATCCTAGGTATATGATACCGGATCAGGATCCCAGATATGTAATCTGTTACATAGGGCTGCAAAAAGGTAGAAAAACTGAGAACGGGTGATAAGTTTCATGAGGAAGAAAACGGGGCAAGTGTTGCAGCCAAGTCTGTTGGTCACTGTCACCCTGTATGACCAGTACATTGATTCTGAACAAATGTTATTAGACACCGAACCTGATATACAAAATCATATCTATCTCTTTATAAGTAAAGAAATGATAAAATTTTGTATTGTTGGATAATGTTTTGAACATTTCCTATATCAAAAGTTGATCGGTTCAGGCACGTTATCTAAAAGCATTGATGCTCTAAATCAAACTACAGTTCTTTAGTGTACGGAACACACACAAGAGGAAGAGTTTAGAAATGAACGAATCCTTCTTGAGGCATTGTAGACTAGGTCATATCAATGCGATCCGACTGGCTGAAGTTACATTTTAGATGCATATTTAAATCAGTTTCAATTTACATCTTGTGAAACTTGCCAGTCATGTCACAGAGATAAGATGACACCAGTTCTGTTTATTGGAAACAGAGAAAGAGTTAGTGAACTCTTGGGATTGATACATGTTGATGTATGTAAGATCCCCTGTCTACATATGCCAAGACCGGTTCCTTGTACTTCATTACATTCTCTGATGATCTTTCGAGATTCAGACCTATGTTCCTGCTGAAACACAAGTCCGAACCTTTTGAGATATTCACAGAATATAAGTTAGAAGTAGATAACCAATAAGGGTATAAGTATTATGTCCTTTGATGTGATCAAGGAGGAGAATACTTGAGCACGGAATTCCTGGACTATTCTAAAGGAGAATGGAATTCTTTCTCAGCATTACTCCTCCGTATACACAATAGCACGATGGTATATCGGGGCGGAGCAATCACACCCTATGTGATAAGGTGTGCTCTATGATGAGTACTACTGAGTTACCTGTTTCCTTTTTGGGAGTTATGCGCTTGAGAAGCTGCATACCTATTGAATAGGGTTCAAATCAAATCAGTTGCCTACCACTTCATATGTGATATGGAATGGAAAGAGCCCATCTCTTAAGCTAGTTAAGATTTGGGGTTGTCCGGCCTATGTCTAAAAGCAAAATCGGGACAAGCTCGAGGCAAGATCTGTTATGTACAACTGGAAATGTTCCAGCTATACAAAATACAGCAGATGATTTCATAAAACCAAAGGATTCAATAGTTACCAATGAACCTCAGCCTCTCCGCCGATCTAGTTGGGTTCCTCACCCACCTGAGAGATACTTCGGTTTCTCTATGACAGTGGGAGCGAGGATTGCATCATGAGATGATAACCCAACTAGTTTCGAGCTGGCCATCAGGAGTGGGACTCTATAAGAATGGCTGGATGCTTAGCGATCTGAGATGGAATCCATATACACCAACAAAGTATGGACTTTGGTTGCTATATCTGAAGGGTTAAATCCCCATCAGGAGCAAGTATATCTTGAGAAGATTACTTGGTGTAGATGGAAAAGTTGAGACTTTCAAAGCTAGACTTGTTAAAGCTTTTCGTCATCGACCAGGCGTGGATAATGATGAAACCTTTTCAAGTGGCTATGCTTAAGTCTATACAGATCCTACTTGCCACGGCTACATACCATGACTACGATATCTGGCGGTTGGGTGCCATGACTGCTTTTCTAAATGATGTTTTAGAAGAGTACGTCTATAAGTGCGCATCCAGAGGGCTTCGTAGAAAGTGGGAGCAGCGGAAACGTGTACAAGATGCTTTATAGGATAAAGCAGGTATCGCGGAGTTGGAACATCTGTTTTGATGTGTTAGTCAAAGAGTTTGACATCATCAAAATGGTAGATAAACCTTGTATATACAAAAAGGGTAGTAGGGAGTATAGTGACGATCCTCTCTTGATAGGGAAGGAGTTTCCTATGCTACGCTCGGTCAATCTCCGCTCATCACAATGATTCTCCATATAGGATAAAAGTGATACCTCCTAAATCCTGGGTTTTGGATCTATGAGATAGATCTAATTGGATGTTAGGATTCTCACTAGTTGTAATGAGATGGTATCAACCGATCCTAGGGAGAATCACTGGAAGGGTTCCAGGGTGATAAGGACGACTGAAAGTCAGTCACAGGCATTGTCTTTACCCTCAGTAAAGGGACGGTATGTTGGAAGAGTTCCAAGCTAGATACCGTGGCATACTAGACGATAAAGGCTGGATACATCGCTACTTAAGATGCTACCAAAGAGGCAGTCTGGATGTATATTTGTTCATGAGATGAACTTAGTTCCTCCCATTGTGTGACAATGGAGTTGTAGCTTATGCCAAGGAACGTCCGTCCCATCAATGATCCAGATATATTCTAAGGCAGTATCACCTGATCATGGAGATAGTTGATCTCCAGGGTGATCAAGGTTAGGAGAGTAGACTCAGAGGACAACACGGCGGATCCACTCACAAAGGCTTTTTTCCCAGAGAGAGACTTTTATGGGATGGTTGAGTATGAGATACTACAACCACTGCTATCAGATGGCCCTAGTGCAAGTGGGAGATTGTTAGTTATATGTATGCCCTAGAGGCCATTACTGTACATTGGATGTATATTGCAGTGGATGCTGGGACATATATAGGGAGGACTTTCTTGCTCGACATGATAGTATGCTATCTGGTTACTCTTTACCTTAACGTGTACATTGATTGTCTCTCTAATACATGTTGGTAAAGCCCTTAGGATATGTACTTGACTACCTGGACTATGATGCGGATCATACTAGTGGGGACATGGTAGTCCATAAGTACATCCTTCAAGGTCCCTAGTCGTGGGTGTATCGAGACGGGGCATCGATATACCAGAGTAGACTAGCGTATACCTTCTCGACCCATACAGATGGGCGATGGATGATCCCATATCCATTGGTGTTTGACATCAGAGATGATATACGGGTGCTCAGTGGAGACTGGGTACACTGGACGGACTCGCCGAGAACTCCCAGATGGTATTATACCTTACGTCAGATGGCAGTTCTCTGGTGACACTGGTACAGAGTAGTCTATTGACCCGAGATCGTCATAGAGTCTTGTGTGGTTCCCACTGTGCTTTGATTTCCACCTTACCACGTCCAAGAGGGCGTGCAAAACGGTGGTTTTTGGGTACAGTCCCGAATCAAATGGAGGCAATGAGCGATAGGAGGGGATTCGTCTCTCCCGGTATAGGGGGTTGATGTTGCGCTGTGTTCGATTGGCTATAACCGGAAATCCCTGGCCAGGATTGCTGATATTTACTGGTAAGTGTTACCAGTAGTTTCTCGAATTGTTATAGACCTCATATCGACACGACTTATCGAGCTGTTGTGGTCTGACGTTTACCACCCCTGGGCGAGATATGCGACATATCAGACGACGAGACCGGACTGTACGGTAAGTGTTACTGGTTGGATTCACAGGAGTATGAGCGGGCTTGCTCGTCGATCTTCTGATCGCTCAATACCCGGGTGGCCGTTACGTTTAGCAGACCGCTTGCGGCTTGTGGGTGTTTGATATGATCATCACCTGCTGCCGGCGTATTGACGAGTCTTTAGAGTCCTACACAGAGGTTTCCTGGCTCAAGCGAAACGAAATAGGAGCGCATATGAGATATGTGCGGGACCGAGAATAATGCGTGTATGTGATACCGTATTCTATTCTCGCGATGAATGTATCGATAAGGTTGTATGTGATATAACCTAGTTATCGAATCAAGGATTGATTCGATAAGCCGATACATTGGATATTAGTCGGTCGCATGCGATATGACCGGATCGTTAAATCAAGTGTTGATTTAATGATTTAATGTATAATTATATATTTGATATATTACTTTGCATTAACTAGTATTGGTTCACATTAAATGGATTTTCTCACTCGAATGTGCATATTGTATATATGATATACTTTAATGCACTAGTTTGTATCATGTTTGATGATACATGCAAACTTGGGTTTGTGTAAGACTTTAAACCATGTTTAAGTGAATGGTTAGGGTTTTGTTATCTTTTCTTAACCATTTATTTAGTTTATTTCCTTTTTAGGCAAGTAAAGAAATGGTTGATTTTTGAAGCTTCATGAAGCTTTGAAAAAGTCTTCCATTTTTGTTTTCATGCCTAACCTAACCATTCACCTAACCTTAGTTTAGTCTCTACACTTGACCATGGTTTGAATATGATAAGTATTGATTTTCTTTTCTATTTTTAATCAACACTTATCATATTCTATCTTCTTCTTCTTCTTCATCTTCAAGAAGAAAGCTTACTCGCTTTAATGGCATCTTGAGTAAAAGAGTGAGAAATCCAATTCTAAAGTGAACCCACTTCCTATTTCTTCATCCTCTACCTCTTGCCAAGTAGTATAGGGTGTTTTCTTCACAAGTTTCATGACTTGGTGAAGTGGGAGCTTGATCTTGTGATGCCTCGACGTAGATCATCTTCGGCATCGAAGCCGACGACCAAGCCCGCCCATTTCTCCGATGAAACCGACGCTAGAGCCCGGGATTCTATTTGGACAGCGAGGAGACTTCATCATGGAGCAATGGAGGTGGAGAACCGGATCTACAAAGGTTGTATTTCCGTTCACTTAGTTAAGTTGTTAACTAGTTGCATGTTTCGCCTAAAATTCTAGTTAACGATCCGTATTAGAGTTTCTCGGCACTTGTAATTTTTGAAATTGGCATGGTTGATGCCTTGTAAGACCTCATTAGTGTGCCTAGGAACCCTACAATATACCGGTCGAAACTCTCTGCATAATCGCCAGTATACAAATAATCGGGGGTAAAGAAAAGGTGGAATGGTGCCTCCCCCTAACTCTATCGGGCCTCAGCCTGTGGGACTGATTCGACCCTTGAATCCCCCTTTCGGGATGAGGCCGACCTGCATCAACAATAAATATCAAGACAAGAAATATTAAGACAAAACGATATTTAGAAATCAAGGATTAACAAAGATTGAAGTGCGATATATACCTCCGGCGACAGCAGCATGAGCCTGGGCCCGGACAGCATCATGAGCGGAACGATAGTTCCTCCGGTGAGGAACAGCCTATGACCCGGACGTGGACGCATCCCCTCCAACTAGAAAATAAACATTGACGATAAAATTACATGAAGTTTATGGTTATTCTTAGAGGATATGTAAAATGAATAAATATTTTATATTTAAGAATACTAACCTACAGACTGAGCGGAGGGTACGGAAGTAGCGGGAGTGGCCTCTGCGCCAGATGTGGATGCACCACCTACAATTAGACAATTAAAAATAGATTATATAAGTAATTGCAAAAAGAATGTATATATCTATAATATAACATTCTAAATCAATATGCATGCAATATAGGATATATAAAAATACCCGCAGGGGCGGTGGTGGCCTCTGGCCGGGATGTGGAGGCACCACCTACAGCTAGACAATCAAAAATTGATTATTTAAGTAAGAACAAAAAGAATGTGTGTATATTTATGATATAACATTCTAAATCAATATGCATGCACTATAGGATATATAAATATACCTGCAAGTGCGGTAGTGGCCTTTGCCTCTGATGTGGACGCACCACCTACAGCTAGACAATTAAACATTGACTATATAAATAATTTTATAATAAATATGCGTGTATATCAATAATATTACATTCAAAATGAATATTCATGAAATATACCAGTTCTAACGTTTCAGAAATCGTTCTGCGAATTTTTCCGTTTTAACCCGATTTCGATCAAACGTCCGTAGAAACTTGCCGGCACCTATTTTAGATAAACTAAAGCTTGTGCGCGAACTTTGGGGGTATTTGGGAGGTTTTGGTTCAGATAGAATTTTTCCCAAATAAAATATTATTTTAGCCGGTAAAATATGCACGTAAATCGGGAAATTTCTTCTAAATGAATTTTTTTTGAAAATCATCACTACAATTATTTTAGAACCTTATTTTTAAATATCTAGATTTTTTTTTGGTCATAGGATTTAAATTTTAAAAGAAAAAGAAAAGAAAATGAATAAAAGGTGGCATTTTGTATTAAATGTGCATTAATTGATTTCTTTTGCTAGAAACTTCCCCATTTTTCTTACACAAACCTCCCCCCCCTCACCTTGGCCGACCTCTCTTCCCCCATTTCTGCCCCAAACTTTTCCAAGATCATTTCTTCATTTTCCAAGATCAAAAACTCATCAAAAATCCAAATAAAATCACAAAAATTCAAATATAATCATTTTCCTTCATTTCCGTAACCCTAAACCATGCTTTGTTCTTCATGATGTCTTGATTTGGGGAGGCTAATCTTGGTTTTCTTGTTGCAAGTTTTTGTTTCATTTGGAGGTATAAAATCCTAACCCTAATTCTTAATTGTTAAGTTTAAATCTTTATACTAGCTTAATTAGATGTTAATTTAAGCTTTTAATTTCATGTTTAATTCATTATTCATAAATTTTTTTAAGAAATTCAAGTTAAGGTTAAAGCTTGATTTAAGTGTTCAATGTTTAATTGAAGTGTTAAATTGTGATTAGGAAAAGCTTAACCTATTAGAAAATGCTAATTATTGTTAATGAATATTTTGTTTAATTAAGGATTTTGCTTACTAGGTTTTTGCTAAAACTCATTTTTGCAAATGTTAAAAATATAGAAATGGTTTAGATAGCTTAGTTAAGCTATTTTAAGGTGTTTGTAATCGCTAGATTTGCCTTAGCTTGAAACTAGTGCGAAATATTGCGGTAGGTTGTTTACTAGGTTTCGGGGTTTTTCCGACGTGGATTCTTTTAGTCGTTGAGAGGTTATATCTATTATATTCCTCGCATTTTAATTTGTTGTGTTGCGCGATCGGGACGATCGGAATCTAGACTTGGTGTTTCGTAGTTTAGCGATCCTAGTTAGGGTTTTTGACCGATGTCGTGCGCGTTAGATTCGCTAAGTGCGCAGTGTAATTTTCTTGGCGTTTTCTTTGCGTTTCGTTGTCTTTTCGTCGATATAGGATATTTAGCTTATGTGATGTGTTTGTGAAATTTTAGGTTCGCAGGCGGGGACTTCGGACGCTACGACAAAGGGAAAACAGGTGGTAAGCTTCACTTAGCCAGGAGCGTTGGTGAGTAGATTTAACATCTACAGGGGAATCGCCCGCATGGCGTTATGCGTCTGGGCTAGAAATGACTTGACTGGTCGCATATTCTATTTCATTTTTAGAATTTGCGACTACACTTTATTGCTTAGATATTGTTGTGCTTGGACTAGTACCTTTAGGACACTGCATATATTATTGACGATTCATGTTACACGAGCACTGATTGTATGCCACACACACCGTCAATAATTGCCATGTCACGCACAACCCTCTTATAGATATAATATTTTTTGGATAGGGACATTGAGATATTGATTCATATTTCTTTATGCATATGACATATAGCATACCTGTATACCTACATGCTTACACATATGCCTTAACATGCTTACATGCTAGTTACCTGTATCTATAGAGTATTGTACCAATAGTGATAGGTACATACACACATAATGGCATAGCTACATATATACCTTGCATACATACTTCACTTATATCTGGAGGGTATATTGCATCATTACTGATAGGTAGATACATATACCTTGCTATACCTTCATGTTTACACACATATCTGGTTATAGCTACATATTTATCATTACTTGATGTTATTTAGAATTGGAGAAATTAGGAACCACATATATTTATATTTAACTTGTCACAGTTAAGTAGCGGCTTTTCCTTTATATGCTTACATTACAGTTTTCTGTTGCATATATTATATTCATGGATTTTCGCATTAAGATATGGATTTTTCATGATTTTTTCTGGATTTGGGGACTGTGGTAGTTCATGAAATTATGCATTATTTGAAAAACCCGGTTTCCCTTGATGATATGATATTAGAGCATCCACCATGAGATTTGTCGGTTCTTATTATATACCAGATTCGAGGAGTGGGAGGCACCGTCTGCGGGTACATGGTGGGGCCCGGGAGGTACCCCGGGGCAAGAATCGTGGAGTAGACGATGAGTTAGTGGGGAAACCATACCATCCGGTGACATTACCAATGACTCGGCTGTTATCATGTGGATACCGACGGGAGTCATGTGCGTATAGATACGTCGAGAGGCGAGGGTCAGAGCTAGGCACTCGAGCTTTCGGGATAGCGTATGATACGTACCTATCAGGGGGCCAGTCTTGGTGACACCACCTGATAGATCAACATTTCTGTGTCGATACTTGACACATTAGTTACATGATATTTCTTTTTACTCCTAAGTATATATACCAGTGGAATGGGACGCTGTTATATATGCCTTTACACCAATATTAGTGGAATGGGACACTAATATATGTGTATTGATATCAATTTATATACATCATCATATTTATTCATGCAAATATATTTAGAATGTTAGAGATTTATTGATATTGGATTTGGGATATAGGTGATTCATTTGATATTGGATACATGATATTTATGAGATTTATTCGATATTGTACATTAAGGATTTGTAAGACTTATATGATATGAAAGCCAATTTTTGGGCTGATTTGGGGAAATTGGGATTTGGATTGTCTTGATGGACTTTGATCCTACCACGATATCAGGATTCCGTGGAAATGACATATTTCATTCTATACTCCACATTTATTGTTTATGCACTGCTTCATGTATTACTTGTACCTGATAGAGTACCTTTCATGACTGTGCATTTCATACCTTTATTTATATGCATTTCTTCATGTGTTAGTTGTACCTGTTAGAGTACCTTTCATGACTGTTGCATATATACATTGTTATATCATTACTTCATGTATTAGTACTACCTGATTTAGTACCTTACATGATTGTTGCATACAGATTGTCATATTATTGCTTGATGTATTAGTTGTACCTGCTAGTGTACCTTTCATGATTATCGCATTCATATGACCTTTTACTGCTTTTAGCTTACATATGTTAGATTCGCGTTGTATGTGCATACTTGCGATTACCTGCATATGTTATTTACTATTCATGAGTTGGCAACTTACCCCCGTTGTGCCACAGGGTTTTGCAGGTTGTTTCCCCAGAGTAGTTGAGGCAGGCTATTCATCTATCTTATCTTCTTTTGCTGCGGATACCGCATCAGCTCACAGTGTGCAGTTTGCTTAGGTGGGTTTTGTGGTTATTCGTTTTTGTATTGTATATTCGTTGTATCTTTGTACTCTCCATCTACTATCTTCTTGTTGACTTAGAGACTTGGTGAGGACGATATTGTATTATTTTGTGACTTGGATGTCTTTTTATGCAGTTTTACTAATATCGTCTTTTATTTCTTCACTACGGCGTCGTATATCTGTTGTGGTGGTTGTTTTCCGCCTTTTGGCATGGATTTGCTCCCATTGGGGATGGTTTACTTTATATTTATGTTGTACCCATTTTTGGGGTTGGTTTTTACAAAGGAGGTGCTGACGAAATTTTCAAGAAAGTAAATTGGACTTAAAGAATTTATACTTGAGATTTTCAAAAGATTAAATAATGTTTCTTATCTTTTCTTGTCTTTTAATGGTTTAGATTTCTGGATTTTGGCTTTCTTTTATTGCGTTACGCCTGTAGTCGTTGCGTAGTATTAGGGGCGTCACGTGCTAATTTCGGGTCGTCACAAAGTTGGTATCAGAGCGCTAGGTTTTACCTTTCGGAGTGTAGGATGACCTTGGTATGATAGAGTAGGTAGCTTAAGCAGAGTAACGTAGTGTGTGTATGTCCGCGGCATACTCATGATGCGGTACTCCGCTTGAAGTGACCTAAGTACAAATTGCTTGAAATTCCTTCCTTGATATATATCCTTGAGATTCGATTTCCGTGTTCATATCGAATCATATCTCTATTTATAGTCTTTGCCACCGACGACTATGGGGACTCAGAGTGATGCAGCGATGGCCGAGGTCAGAGTTGACTCGGGTGGGTCATGGACTGACCAGGATGGCGCGCTCGTTGCACAGGAGAAGACGGATCCTCCTTCGACAGATAGTATCGTTAGGCTTGTGGCAGAGAGGCAAGACTTGCGCCAGACGATGAGTTCATTGGTTGAGGCCGTTCGAGTGTAGCGACAGGTGGTTGTTACCCCTGTTACTCAATTATTCCTTGCAATCAGCATGCAGCATTCCGTCACCTACATAGCACCAGTGGATGCAGCCCCAGTTGACGAGGCACGCCTACCAGAGACTTTGGGAGTTCCGGAATAGTGGAGGACTAGTACCGGTGTACCAGCCGAGAGACAGAGGCCTAGTCGTCGAGACAGCTTTCGTGACCGTCGCGGGAGTAGCAGAGGTTTGGGGAGAGTAGAGTCATGTTAGCTAGATCAGCTGTTTGTTGTGTTAATTTCTGTCAGCGATTCTTTTGTTGCGCAACACGTATTTCAGTCGTGTGCCAATCGGTTAGGAGATTCTTCCGTCGTTGTGATTCTTCTAAAAATGTTGGATTTGACGTCCTCCTGGGCACAGACTGGTTAGCAATGTGCTAGGCATCTGTGGACCGCCGCGTGAAAACAGTCAGGTTTTGTTTTCCCGACGAGTCGGTTCTTGTTGTGCTTGGGAGGGCAATAGTGCCGCCTCACACAGCTTGAATTCAGCCTTTTTCGCTAGCCGGCTTTTGAGGAGAGGATGTAGAGGATTCTTGACGTTCATTCGTGATACCGGAGCCACAGTGGGTTTGTTGTACCGGGTTCCTTCGTGCGAGAGTTTTCCGACGTTATTCCAGATAAGCTGGCGAAGCTTAGGGAGCTTAAGGATCAGCTGCAGAGTTGTTTGTTGGGGGGCTTGTGTGTCTGAGTATTTCGCATTGGGGAGCTCCTATTTCTGTTAGTCAAGGAGAAAGACGGCAGTTTGAGGTTTTGTATTGATTGATCGTCAATTGAACCGGCTTACGGTGCGGATAGGTATCCGTTACCTCGCATTGACGATTTCTTCGCTCAGCTTCCGAGTGAGAGACATTTTCTAAGTTTGTTTGGGATCAGGTCATCATTGTTGCGGGTTCGGAGTGATGACATTCTGAAGACTGCCTTGTGCGTGTTACGGGCTTTGTGTGTTTTGGTAGTGTCATTGGACTCACCAATGCCCTAGCAGCATTCGTAGATATGATGAACGAGATTTCTTCAGGCCGTTCCTCGACCAGTTATTGTTGTGTTATTGACGACATTCTGGTCTATTCAATGTGTCGTGAAGGACAGGAGTAGCACCTGAGGATTTGTTTTGCAGACATTGGGAGAGCCCCAGCTTTTGTTAGATTCTCGGAGTGTTCCTTCAGGCTTGTTTGTGTTGACTCCTAGGTCTTATAGTTACGGGAGATGGTTTTCGTATGGTTCTGAGGAAGATCGAGGCCATACATCTTTGGCCCAGACTTGTGTACGGACGGAGGTCCGCAGATTTTTGGGCTTAGCAGGTTTTTACCGCCGTTTCGTGCAGGATTGCTAGTGTAGTGCTGCACCGTTGACTGAACTGACCGGAAGGGAGGTTTCTTTTCTTTGGACTGAGGCATGCGTGCGGAGTTTTTCAGCAGTTGAAGACTCGGTTAACAACTACATCAGTTCATTCTTTGCTTTCTGGTTCGGGCGACTTTGTTGTTTAACTGTAATGTTTCGCGAGTGGGGCTCGATTGTGTACTGATGTAGCACTATAGAGTTATCGCTTTTGCTTCCTTACAGTTGGAGGAAGTACTAGCAGGATATCCCACTCATGATCTGGAGATAGCCGCGGTGGTCTTGCGTTGGAGATTTGGAGACACTACTTGTTTGGAGAGTCGTGTCAGGTTTTCATGGACCACCAGAGCTTAATGTACATCTTCCTGCAGCGGGTTTTGATTGTTGAGATAGTCTTCTGTAGATTTACAGTTCTTGTGCGATCATTGAGTACAGCTTAAGTTCGCCTCTACTGAGGGGACAACTTGCTCATGTTCGCGCCCGACCACTTTTCCTTAATCGCTTTCGCGAGGCACTGCCCACCGATGCTCGTTCGTCAGAGATACTTGAGCATACTCGGTTGGGTAATAATTCGGAGTCCTTGAATTGTGACCAGATGTGCTACATTTGGGGACGCATTTGCGTACCTGATATTATTGGGTAGAGATGCGAAATCCTAGAGCAGGCACATCAGTCAACTTTCGGTGTTCATTCAAGTTCCACCAATTTGTAGCGTGACTTATGAGATAGTTACGGGTGGGCAGGGTTGAAGAGTGAAGTTTCGGATTTCATTTCACGGTGTCTGTCTTGTTGCGTGCTAAGGTTGAGCATCTGAGACCGGCTGGAGAGTTGCAACCTTTAACCGTTCCGAAGTGGGAGTGGGTGCAGATCTCCACGAATTTCGTTATGGTGTCTATCCAGGTTTTGTCAGGGTGTGACTCCATTTGGATGCTAGTTGTCCGGTTATACTCGGGTTGCTCAGTTGTCCTTGGTTAAGTTTGTGCATTGCACGGAGTTCCTTCATGGGTCGTATCCAAATAAGGCACCTTGTTCGCTTGCCGTCTTGGGCAGGAACTTCAGGAAACCTTGGGTACTGGTTGAACTTTAGCTCCGTTTTTCCATCCGCAGGATGATGGTTTTGTGAGTGCGGGCTATACCGACTCTGGAGGATATGCTTATGCATACGTACTAATTGTTGTCGACAGTTGGGATCGTCACTTGCCATTTTTAGGACTCTCCTTCGATAGCAGTTATCAGGAGTTCCAATTGGCAACCTTTAAGTTTTGTTTGTTAGGTGGTGTCGATCTCCAGTCTGTTTTTCTGACTCTGCGAGATTAGGATTTTTGGACCCCAGCTAGTCTAGAGACTTCGGAAATGATCCAGTTGGTTTAGGTCAGGATGATGACAGCCCAGTGCAGACAGACGTCTTATGCCAACCGTTGTGGTCGCAGACTTTAGTTCACAGTGGAAGCTCATGTATTCCTACGGATTTTTCCGATGAATGACGTGTTTAGTTTTGGGAAGCTTATCCCAGGATTAAAGGTCCTTTTAAGATCCTCAAGCGAGTTGGTTCCGTTACCTATAATTTGGCACTTCTGCCCAGATTTTTGAGTATTCACCCCGTATTCCTTGTGTCCATACTTCGCAATTACCTTCATGACCATTTTTACATGATTCAGCATCAGACCAATTAGCTTGGACACGATCTTTCATTCACCAGCAGCCGCTAGTTATAGTGGATCGGCAGGTGGAGGAACTTCGGTCAAGGGTCTTGCCGTCTGTGAGGGTTCTTTGGCATGGCTGTATAGTGAGGTGATCACTTGGCAAGCTGCGAGCGAGATTTGGATGTTTTGTACTCATATTCTTGAATGTACGCGTAGATGAATTTTAATTCGGGGACCGAATTTCTTTAAGGGGGGAAGATTGTAACGTTTCAGAAATCGTTCTATGAATTTTTCCGTTTTAACCCGATTTCGATCAAACGTCCGTAGAAACTTACCGGCATCTATTTTAGCTAAAATAAAGCTTGTGCGCGAACTTTGGGGGTATTTGGGTGGTTTTGGTTCAGATAGAATTTTTCCCAAATAAAATATTATTTTAGCCGGTAAAATATGCACGTAAATCGGGAAATTTATTCTGAATGAAAATTCTTGAAAATCATCACTACAATTATTTTAGAACCTTATTTTTAAATATCTATATTTTTTTTGGTCAAAGGATTTAAATTTTAAAAGAAAAAGAAAAGAAAATGAATAAAAGGTGGCATTTTGCATTAAATGTGCATTAATTGATTTCTTTTGCTAGAAACTTCCCCATTTTTCTTACACAAACACCCCCCCCACCTTGGCCGACCACTCTTCCCCCATTTCTGCCCCAAACTTTTCCAAGATCATTTCTTCATTTTCTAAGATCAAAAACTCATCAAAAATCCAAATAAAATCACAAAAATTCAAATATAATCATTTTCCTTCATTTTCTTAACCCTAAACCATGCTTTGTTTTTCATGAAGTCTTGATTTGGGGAGGCTAATCTTGGTTTTCTTGTTACAAGTTTTTGTTTCATTTGGAGGTATAAAATCCTAACCCTAATTCTTAATTGTTAAGTTTAAATCTTTATACTAGCTTAATTAGATGTTAATTTAAGCTTTTAATTTCATGTTTAATTCATTATTCTTAATTTTTTTTAGGAAATTCAAGTTAAGATTAAAGCTTGATTTAAGTGTTCAATGTTTAATTGAAGTGTTAAATTGTGATTAGGAAAAGCTTAACCTATTGGAAAATGCTAATTATTGTTAATAAATATTTTGTTTAATTAAGGATTTTGCTAAAACTCATTTTTGCAAGTGTCAAAAATATAGAAATGGTTTAGATAGCTTAGTTAAGCTATTTTAAGGTGTTTGTAATCGCTAGATATGCGTTAGCTTGAAAATAGTGCGGAATATTGCGGTAGGTTGTTTACTAGGTTTCGGGGTTTTTCCGACGTGGATTCTTTTAGTCGTTGAGAGGTTATATCTATTATATTCCTCGCATTTTAATTTGTTGTGTTGCGCGATCGGGACGATCAGAATCTAGACTTGGTGTTTCGTAGTTTAGCGACCCTAGTTAGGATTTTTGACCGATGTCGTGCGCGTTAGATGCGCTAAGTGCGTAGTGCAATTTTCTCGCCGTTTTCTTTGCGTTTCGTTGTCTTTTCGTCGATATAGGATATTTATCTTATATGACATGTTTGTGAAATTTTAGGTTCGCAGGAGGGGACTTCGGACGCTACGACAAAGGGAAAACATGTGGTAGGTTTCACTTAGCCAGGAGCGTTGGTGAGTAAATTTAACATTTACAGGGGAATCGCCCGCATGGCGTTATGCGTCTGGGCTAGAAATGACTTGACTGGTCGCATATTCTATTTCATATTTAGAATTTGCGACTACACTTTATTGCTTAGATATTGGTGTGCTTGGACTAGTACCTTTAGGACACTGCATATATTATTGACGATTCATGTTACACGAGCACTGATTGTATGCCACACACACCGTCAATAATTGCCATGTCACGCACAACCCTCTTATAGATATAATATTTTTTGGATAGGGACATTGAGACATTGATTCATATTTCTTTATGCATATGACATATAGCATACCTGTATACCTACATGCTTACACATATGCCTTGACATGCTTACATGCTAGTTACCTGTATACCTATAGAGTATTGTACCATTAGTGATAGGTACATACACACATAATGACATAGCTACATGTATACCTTGCATACATACTTCACTTATACCTGGTGGGTATATTAGATCATTACTGAAAGGTAGATACATACACCTTGCTATTCCTTCATGTTTACACACATATCTGGTTATAGCTACATGTTTATCTTTACTTGATATTATTTAGAATTGGAGAAATTAGGAACCGCATATATTTATATTTAACTTGTCACAGTTAAGTAGCGGCTTTTCCTTTATATGCTTACATTACAGTTTTCTGTTGCATATATTATATTCATGGATTTTCGCATTAAGATATGGATTTTTCATGATGTTTTCTGGATTTGGGGACCGTGGTAGTTCATGAAATTATGCATTATTTGAAAAACCCGGTTTCCCTTGATGATATGATATTACAGCATCCACCATAAGATTTGTCGGTTCTGATTATATACCCGATTCAAGGAGCGGGAGGCACCGTCTGCGGGTACATGGTGGGGCCTGGGAGGTACCCCGGGGCAAGAATCGTGGAGTAGACGATGAGTTAGTGGGGGAACCATACCATCCGGTGACATTACCAATGATTCGGCGGTTATCATGGGGATACCGACGGGAGTCATGTGCGTATAGATACGTCGAGAGGCGAGGCTCAGAGCTAGGCACTCAAGCTTTCGGGATAGCGTATGATACGTACCTATAAGGAGGCCAGTCTTGGTGACAGCACCTGATAGATCAGCATTTCTGTGTCGATGCTTGACACATTGGTTTCATGATATTTCTTTTTACTCCTAAGTATATATAACAGTGGAATGGGACGCTGTTATATATGCCTTTACACCAATATTAGTGGAATGTGAGGCTAATATATGTGTATTGATATCAATTTATATACATCATCATATTTATTCATGCAAATATATTTAGGATGTTAGAGATTTATTGATATTGGATTTGGGATATAGGTGATTCATTTGATATTGGATACATGATATATATGAGATTTATTCGATATTGTACATTAAGGATTTGTGAGACTTATATGATATGAGAGCCAATTTGTGGGTTGATTTGGGGAAATTGGGATTTGGATTGTCTTGATGGACTTTGATCCTACCACGATGTCAGGATTCTGTGGAAATGACATATTTCATTCCATACTCTACATTTATTGTTTATGCACTGCTTCATGTATTATTTGTACCTGATAGAGTACCTTTCATGACTGTGCATTTCATACCTTTATTTATATGCATTTCTTCATGTGTTAGTTGTACCTGTTAGAGTACCTTTCATGACTGTTGCATATATACATTGTCATATCATTACTTCATGTATTAGTACTACCTGATTTAGTACCTTACATGATTGTTGCATACAGATTGTCATATTATTGCTTTATGTATTAGTTGTACAAGCCAGTGTACCATTCATGATTATCGCATTCATATGACCTTTTACTGCTTTTAGATTACATATGTTAGATTCGCGCTGTACGTGCATACTTGCGATTACCTGCATATGTTATTTACTATTCACGAGTTGGCAACTCCCCCCATTGTGCCATAGGGTTTTGCTGGTTGTTTCCCCAGAGTAGTCGAGGCAGGCTATTCATCTATTTTATCATCTTTTGCTGCGGATACCGCATCAGCTCACAGTGTGCAGTTTGCTTAGGTGGGTTTTGTGGTTATTCGTTTTTGTATTGTATATTCGTTGTATCCTTGTACTCTCCATCTACTATTTTCTTGTTGACTTAGAGACTTGGTGAGGACGATATTGTATTATTTTGTGACTTGGATGTCTTTTTATGCAGTTTTACTTATATCGTCTTTTATTTCTTCGCTACGGCGTCGTATATCTGCTGTGGTGGTTATTTTCCGCCTTTTGGCGTGGATTTGTGATTGTTACGAAAAAGTGTTTGTTTGTAGTTAAACTAACCGCAATCAAAAAGGTGTCGCGAGTAGCTAGACCGAGGTGAGTACGGGTCGTCCTCTGGGAAATGTTGAATCTTTTACTCTTATTTTAGATGTGCTGAGAAAGTGAGGAGGGATAAAGAATTTTATAGAATGGTTTCTAGATCTACGTTAAACAAGAATGTAAAATATAGATCTAGATTATTTTAAGGATGTAGTTAATATAAGAAAGGGCTTGTAGGGTTCGTTAGGATTTAGTAGTTATGGATGATTAATTAAAAATTACCCTTTTATCCTTTAATAGATTTAAAACTAGAATGACAGTGATGCATGTAGATTAGGGTTTCTAGAGGGAAAATGAATCCCACTCTTAACCCTTATCTCGACACGGAACTCCGTTCATATCTAGCCTTTACCAAAACAATTGTTAATCTAATCTCTAATCGCGGTCGAGACTAACAATTAATTGGTAGCGCGCCCGATTAGGATGTTAATGATTGTTTTGATAAAGTTTATAAACTTTATAGGACGTAAAAAGAGTTTAGGTATTTTTATCATCTATTAACCTACCCTAATCCTACGAACCCTAACAAGCGGAGAATTACTCGCGCATGTTGGGAGAAAAAGAGATGGAGAGAAAATGCATAATTAAACTACGAAGAAATAGAATAAGAAAAAGAAAGCTACCTTTATTAATCAACAATATTCATTACACTTTGATTCCTTAGAAAATGATTACAAATCTAGTTGCTTCTCGATCTCTTCTAAGGAGGTAGATGAACTGTTGATGATCAGCCTGGATGCGTGAGCCGTCTTGGAATTCGTGATCGTGTCGACTTGATAAATTTTTCAAGAGGCTCTCGGTCCCTTTTTATAGTCCAAAGACATAACCTTTTGCTTCCAAATTTGGTAAAATATAGCAGAGATTCATCGCCCAAAATTTCAGCATGTAATATTTTAATATTGTCGCGGATCCGCGGCATCAAGGAGCTTAGGCCGCGGATCCGCGGCCTGATGATCTCCTCCGTTGATCAAAACTTTATGGGTAGCTTCTTGTGACATGTGGCGATCCTTGAAACCTTCAGAGTTTGGAAATCTTCTCGTGGTTGCTACCAGACTTGGTCTCCAAGTTTTGATCCTTAATTAGGCAAGTCTTCTTCAACAACTTGATTTGCTTGATTCTAGTCTTTGAAAAATTCTGCACAACTTGGAAAAATTCTGCACAACAACTCAAATAATATTTAGTAGACTTTGTTCTATTAGGATTTGGTCAATGAATTTATTTGCATACATTTTTCTACCAAATGCTAATTATAATATATCATCACATGGAAAATAGTATTTTTACACATAAACCCTCATATGTATGATATATTATAATAAAAACCTTTTTTTAATATGGAAGTGGTAGGAAAAATGTAATAACAAACTTGCAGTTTTATCAACTGAACAAATACCCCCAAACTTATCTTTGATCGTCCCGAGCAAACTAGTTTATTCAAGAGAAGGAGAAAAAGGAAAGGAGAAAACTAAGCACACTTTCATAGGCAAACACGATTCCACTGAGCACGTGCAACAAGCCGTTAAACCTCTAGGTGTCCCTAGTAGGAGGAGTGTTGTCTCCTGAGGGTTTTCAGCGGATTACACCCACAAAATCCTATAATAAAAGAGAGATGGTGAAATTTACATATAAAGATAAGAACCATAAAAGAATGACTTTGAAAATAAGAGTTTCCAACTACACTAGCTTTTCAGTTGTTATGAGCTCTATCTTAATAGTCATGAAAAGATGTTAGAAATCACATTATCCCTCAATAAAACATCGTCTTTATTCTTCATTCCTACCTTTCATCCAAACATCGATCATATAACCCTACGTGTGTGAATAGAACATCCCTACACTCAGAGAATTCAATTCAAGCTATCATGCTCTTGTTCATCTACCTTTGTAACACCCGAGCCCAATAATACTATTTATATTACAAGTTGAGGGTTTTATATTGCTCATTCCAGTTATCCTGATTGTTTGGTGTTTATTGCTAAATTTTAACCGGTTAAGTCATTTTGACACATAACAAATTTTAACTCCTAAAATGAAATTTAAAATATCCAAGTTGGCCTACTCGTCGCCACTAGTCGCGTGGTAGCGTCCGCGTGTCGAGATTCCGTCCCGTTCGGCTAAACGGGCAAGTTTGGACGACTACGCGCGCGTGCAAGTGTCCGACTTGGGGGCATGCATTTTAATCATTAAACACCTCTTTTCAAAATTTGGAACTCGCTTAAAATCCTATAATTTGAATTTGAAATATTTGGGCGCAACCCGGGCGCGATTTGGAAATGTTTCATTTAGCGCCAAAAGGGCACATTTAATTAAATATCTTAAAACTAAAATTATACGTATATATATTCTTTAAACAGTTAAAATCCTTCAAATCTTTACTTAATAATTCCTTTACCTTGCCTCAACCAATCACGAGCTCCTAATTTTAATTCGTGGGCCCCCTTCCAATCTCTCTCTCTCCGCTTCTCTCTGTCTCTCTCTTCATTCTCCTTCTCTCTCTACCTCTAATAATCTCATCAAATCTCTCTCTCTCTCTCTCCAATCTCTCTCTCTCTTCCTCTATAACCATGCAGCCGCCTCCCCTCTCCTCTCGATCACGAGAAAACCCACGAGAACCCAAACCCTAGCCCCTCGTACTCGCGCCACCAACCACCGCAGGTCTTGTCGTCGACGCCGCCTCCAGTCACCGACGACGCCCGCGACTCCCTCTCTTCCTCCTCGTCACTACCTCGTCGTCACCTTCCTCCTCTCCTCGCCGGACCACAGAACCCAAAACCACAACCCTACCACCCTCTGCAGTTCGCCGGAAAACACGCCGACGATCCCCGCCGTCGTCACCAGAGCCACCTCCTTCTCCCCTCGACCACCAGAGCAGGCCAGCATCTCCTTTACTCTCAGCACCATCGGTTTCAGCGAAGTCCAGCCACCTCGAACCCTTGCCGCGCACTGTTCATCGCCGCCGGCGCCCCATCGCCGTCGAGCCATCGTGGTTGCACCCTGTTTCTTCCCTGTAAGCATCCCTTATCTTTCCTTTTGGGCTAATCCCCCTCGCTGGTCGTTATTTGCGTGTATCGTATCATTGTTGCTAACCTCGTTGCCGATGACTTTTGCCGGAATCCGACCGTGCCGTCTTTTGAACCCGATGCTCCAGCGAGGTACCCTGGTCCGTGTGATCCCGCTGTTCGCTGTTGGGACTCGATCCGTAGTCCGTGCAACCATCTCGTGTTTTCTGCCGACTTTGCATCCGTGCTTTCCGGTTTGTGAAACCGCCGAGGCAAGTATCCGAATACTTGCTTTAACATGCTAGTACACAATATCAAGTCTTGCTTTACTCTTGATTATCATATTATTTTATAACTTAAAACTGACGGTCACAATAATCCTTAACATTAAATCAGTATGGTAGTTTCTTGTAATTAATCGGTCTGCTATCAATCAACACTTTAACTAATTAAACCAATGAGAACGTCCTTGCTTAATTTGCTAGATCATCCTTGTGACTATTATCTATGCTGTAGTTTTAATGGCTTCATTGCTTCGTGTTATTAATATTGTTTTACTCTGTGATTATTGCACCCCCAGGGTGCTTGAACCAATTAATAAGAGAATACAAAGCATCACTGTGTTTACATGAAATAATATTGTTATTTGCCGTTCCTGCTGTTGTCCCTTATTCGTTACTATACCTGTTATCAGCATACATTTGATTGCATTACATATTGACCGATCTTGATACACCTAACACATGTACTGATACACCGGACATGACACCCTGTATATATCGACTGAACCTGTTGAAACGTGACCTGACCTGTTACCTGATTTCATGCCTAATGCCGACAAACCTGACCATTCCTGCTGTCTATCCAGACAGACCTACTTTTACCGGATTTTGTGTTGGCATTAGTCCTTGACTACTGAATACCTGACCTGACATACATAGCTTGGGGGTATGGGGAAATCAAAGGTGAAACCGACTTGTAACTCAATAGTTCGATACTTGTTCTGATCAGTCTTACGGGCTTGGCCAGTCCGGGAGTGATGATGCTGACATCACTCATCCATCCTACTACCTTTTACTGCTTAGCGGCAGGTCTCGGATTCAGCCCCGAGGACTTTGACCGTGGTCCCGGGCACGCACGGGATACTATTGAGTTACATCGACGATTCATCAATTGATTTCAAAGACTATAGAGTAGAAACCTGATAGGACAGTTTAGTCACCATTGCACATTACCCTGCTCTGTTATTTCTTAGTACTGCTTTATTCATGTTCATACTTGCATTGCTTATTACCATGTTTATATTATATACTTGATGTCATGACGCGCTGACGTTTGGGTTTTGCATGGCCCAGATTCCGTACCACTGTCGACGACCGAGCAGGAGTACTTCAGCCAGCAGGCTGAACTGTGAGTTCCTTAGGGTTTAGTTTATTTATTTTCATTCCATTTCCAGATGTGAGCCCGCATTATGGGACGTACTGTCTATTTATTGTATTGGATCATTTGCTTCCGCACTTATTGTTTATTGATTCTTGTTATTATGGATTTGGACATGTGGTAGATTAGTTGATTATTTTGTTCTTGATATCTCTACAACCGTAATGTGACTGTGGATGGATATTTCCTACCCACAGGTAGCATGGTTGGCTATGTCACGCGCCCAATCTTGCGTACTCTGGGAAGTGGGGCGTGACATGGTTCTTTTGGTATCAGAGCCATAGGTTAGTTGGGTTGATTCTTTGTAGTTGGGTATTGTACCCGATACACGAATCAGAATACCCGTGTTTAGGAAACATGTCCTGCCACCTTGACCGTTTTACCATTCTTGAATCACATTCTTCCGGATTATATCTTTTACGACGTGCAAACTTACTTTGCATGTCGACTCGAAAACCTGATTTCTTGTTATCCCTAGGACTTGGGCGACTTGGGTGGAGTTAAGTGATTGCGGCTATGATACCGCGGCATAGCTACAATGCGGTACTCTATTTAAGTATCTTGGAGTTCTAGCCTTGATCCATATTCAGAATCTATCATTATGCTAATGTTGGGTGTTTTGAGTTCAGGATGATGGCAGGTAAGAAGTTGAAGACGTACCGGAGGCGTGTGAACAAAGCCGCCATGCTTGGAGTGATAAGAGGAATGCTGGAAATCAAAGAGACAGACTGAGCTGATCCAGCAACAGCAGATTCGTTTCGGGAAGGTTTGCAGATCGTTCAGCAGTCTGTAAACAACGATGGAACTAGACCAGTCGAACGAGTAAGGGCCGTAGCGGATTTCAGACTTTTGTGTCCGTCTACATTTACTGGTTTAAAGGAGCTGTTACCAGCTGAGCAGAGGCTAGTGACACGGAGAATTTGCTGTTTACGGCACAGATTGCAGAGGACAAAGGAGTTGATTCAACTAGTGGATTACGCCCGAGAGGGGTGGCTTGTGGAGGAGACCCGCTTGCCCAAGCCAATCTGTTAGGCGGTTTTTTCTAAAAAGTTTCTTAGAGAAAAGTCTTCCCGCGGACTGCACGGGAGGAAGTGGAAGAGAAGTTCATCGGACTAAGGCAGAATGGAGCGACCGTGGACGTGCATGCAGCAGAATGGGGAAGACTCAGTAGTCTCGCTGGACCTTTCACGGCCAACGATGTAGACAGCAGTTGCGGTAAGGAAGCAGTTCTGTCGGGCCAGTCGATTTTAGGGCTAGGCCGACAAACAGTGTTCTTGCGACAATGGAAGTGGATAGTGATGAAGAGCCGGCAGTTGTTCGCGACTTTATGGATGTATTTACAGATATTTCAGGCTTACCGCCGAAGCGAGATGTGGAGTTTGCGATTGACCTTATTCCTGGTGCAGCGCCAGTATCAAAATCTTACTATCCGATGGCACCGGTGGAATTGGAAGAAGTTAAGAAACAAGTTGGTGAATTACTCGAGAAGGGATGGATTCGAAGCAGCAACTCACCTTGGGGAGCTCCAGTTCTTTTAGTAAAGAAGAAGGATGGCACGAGAAGGATGTGCATTGATTATCGAGAATTGAACCGGGTGACTATTAAGAACAAGTACCCGATCCCTCGCATTGGAGAGCTTTTTGAGCAGCTTAGTGGCGCGAGGGTATTCTCGAAACTGGACTTGCGATCGGGATATCATCAGGTCCGAGTGAAAGTAGAAGACATTTGCAAGACGGCGTTTCGAACTCGATATGGACATTTCGAGTATCTAGTGATGCCCTTCAGAGTGACGAATGCGCCGGCAATATTCATGGATTTGATGAACATGATCTTTTCACCGTTCTTGGACCAGTTTATCGTGGTATTCATTGACGATATTCTGGAGGAGCATGCTGAGCATTTAAGGATCGCACTGCAGACGCTGAGACAAGAGAAGTTATTTGCGAAGATGAGTAAGTGTGAATTCTGGCTGGAAGAAGTAAAATTTCTGGGACATGTTGTGTCGGGCAATGGAATCGCCGTTGATCCCGAGAAGATTGCAGCAGTTCGAGATTGGCCAACTCCAAAGAATGTTGCGGAAATAAGAAGTTTTCTTGGACTCGCCGGTTACTACAGAAGATTTGTGGAGAATTTCGCTCGTTTAGCTGAGCCGTTAACCAAGCTTACGCGCAAGGAGGTACCGTTTGTTTGGACGGATGGATGTGCATTGGCCTTCGAGACGTTGAAGCAGAAGTTGATAACCGCCCCTATCCTAACCGTACCGGATAATTCAGGAGGACTGGTGATTCACAGCGACGCATCTAGAAAAGGATTGGGATGCGTGTTGATGCAGAATGGGAAAGTCGTCGCTTACGCATCGAGACAACTGAAGACTCATGAGAAGAATTATCCGACTCATGACTTAGAGCTTGCAGCCGTGATCTTCGCCCTGAAGATTTGGAGACACTACCTTCTGGGCGAGAGAGTTGAAGTCTTTACAGATCACAAGAGTTTAAAGTATGTGTTCACTCAGAAGGAGTTGAACATGAGGCAACGCAGATGGTTGGAGCTGATGGCCGACTACGACCTTGATCTTAAGTACCATCCGGGAAAGGTTAACGTCGTGCCAGATGCGCTAAGTCGGTTACCAGCAATTCAGGTATTGACCGCACAAAGGGAGATCATTGCGGATTTTCAGAGATTTGATTTGGAGGTTGTGCTACCACATGCTACGGGACAGTTGATGCAGTTGCAAGTACAGTCATCCTTAGTTGAGAAGATTAAAGCGGTACAATCGCAGGATACTAGACTGCAAAAGTTTCGAGAGCAGGTTGAAGCCGGATTACGAACCGATTTACTGATCCATGAAGACGGTTCGTTGAGATATGGTAGCCGTGTGTGTGTGCCAAAAGGAGATGTGCGTGAAGAGCTTATGAAGGAGGCACACAGTTCAGCTTACTCTGTACATCCAGGAGGGACAAAGATGTACCGAGACATTAGACAACACTTCTGGTGGGAAGATATGAAACGGGAAATTGCTCGTTTCGTGGCTAAGTGCTTGGTGTGTCAGCAGGTCAAGGCTGAACACCAAAGGGTTGCTGGTTTGTTGCAACCACTTCCGATTCCTCAGTGGAAGTGGGAACATATAACCATGGATTTCGTGACGGCTTTACCGCGGAGTCCAAGGGGCAACAATGCAGTATGGGTGATTGTCGATCGGTTGACCAAAGCAGCTCACTTTATTCCTTTTCGGGTTGGTCAATCGACGGAGACTTTGGCAGAGCGATACATGTAGGAGATTGTGAGATTGCATGGAGTACCGGTAAGCATCGTGTCCGATCGGGACACTCGGTTCTTGTCGCACTTCTGGAGGAGTTTACAAGAAAGTTTGGGGACTCGATTGAAGTTTAGCACAGCTTATCATCCTCAGACTGATGGACAATCGGAGAGAACGATCCAGACCCTTGAAGATATGTTGAGAGCTTGCATGTTGGACTTCAAAGGTTCTTGGGAGGATCATCTACACCTGGTGGAGTTTTCGTACAACAACAGCTTCCAAGCGACAATTCAGATGGCTCCGTTTGAAGCGCTGTATGGTCGTAAGAGCCATTCACCTGTTTGTTGGGATGATGTTGGTGAACGAAGGTTACTAGGACCAGATTTGGTGATACAGACAGTCGAGAAGGTGAATACAATCAGGAAGCATATGAAGGCAGCTCAAGACAGACAGAAAAGTTGGGCCGACACGTCAAGAAGACCTCTAGAGTTCGCCGTGAGTGATTTGGTATTCCTGAAGATATCACCGACTAGAGGGGTGATTCGCTTTGGAAGTCGGGGAAAGCTTAGTCCTCGATTCGTTGGACCCTTCGAGATATTGGAGCGTGTTGGAGAGGTAGCGTACCGTTTGGCGTTACCACAGTCATTGGCTGGAGTGCACAATGTGTTTCATGTATCTCAACTACGGAGGTATGTCCGAGATGAGACCCACGTCTTGGATCATTCGGAGTTGACCGTACGGGAGGACCTAACTTTTGAGGAGCGACCAGTCGAAATCAAGGATCGAAGAGAAAAGGTTCTTAAGAACAAGGTTATCCCTCTTGTGCTAGTTTCTTGGGGTAATCGATTACATGGAGAATCCACTTGGGAGCGAGAAGACGAGATTCGGCAGAAATTCCCTCACCTTTTCCAGTAGTTAGCCATCTTGTATTATTGGAATTTCGAGGACGAAATTCTTTTGTACTTGGGTATGATGTAACACCCGAGCCCAATAATACTATTTATATTACAAGTTGAGGGTTTTATATTGCTCATTCCAGTTATCCTGATTGTTTGGTGTTTATTGCTAAATTTTAACCGGTTAAGTCATTTTGACACATAACAAATTTTAACTCCTAAAATGAAATTTAAAATATCCAAGTTGGCCTACTCGTCGCCACTAGTCGCGTGGTAGCGTCCGCGTGTCGAGATTCCGTCCCGTTCGGCTAAACGAGCAAGTTTGGACGACTACGCGCGCGTGCAAGTGTCCGACTTGGGGGAATGCATTTTAATCATTAAACACCTCTTTTCAAAATTTGGAACTCGCTTAAAATATTATAATTTGAATTTGAAATATTTGGGCGCAACCCGGGCGCGATTTGGAAATGTTTCATTTAGCGCCAAAAGGGCCCATTTAATTAAATATCTTAAAACTAAAATTATACGTATATATATTCTTTAAACAGTTAAAATCCTTCAAATCTTTACTTAATAATTCCTTTACCTTGCCTCAACCAATCACGAGCTCCTAACTTTAATTTGTGGGCCCCCTTCCAATCTCTCTCTCTCCGCTTCTCTCTGTCTCTCTCTTCATTCTCCTTCTCTCTCTACCTCTAATAATCTCATCAAATCTCTCTCTCTCTCTCTCCAATCTCTCTCTCTCTTCCTCTATAACCATGCAGCCGCCTCCCCTCTCCTCTCGATCACGAGAAAACCCACGAGAACCCAAACCCTAGCCCCTCATACTCGCGCCACCAACCACCGCAGGTCTTGTCGTCGACGCCGCCTCCAGTCACCGACGACGCCCGCGACTCCCTCTCTTCCTCCTCGTCACTACCTCGTCGTCACCTTCCTCCTCTCCTCGCCGGACCACAGAACCCAAAACCACAACCCTACCACCCTCTGCAGTTCGCCGGAAAACGCGCCGACGATCCCCGCCGTCGTCACTAGAGCCACCTCCTTCTCCCCTCGACCACCAGAGCAGGCCAGCATCTCCTTTACTCTCAGCACCATCGGTTTCAGCGAAGTCCAGCCACCTCGAACCCTTGCCGCGCACTGTTCATCGCCGCCGTCGCCCCATCACCGTCGAGCCATCGTGGTTGCACCCTGTTTCTTCCCTGTAAGCATCCCTTATCTTTCCTTTTGGGCTAATCCCCCTCGCTGGTCGTTATTTGCGTGTATCGTATCATTATTGCTAACCTCGTTGCCGATGACTTTTGCCGGAATCCGACCGTGCCGTCTTTTGAACCCGATGCTCCAGCGAGGTACCCTGGTCCGTGTGATCCCGCTGTTCGCTGTTGGGACTCGATCCGTAGTCCGTGCAACCATCTCGTGTTTTCTGCCGACTTTGCATCCGTGCTTTCCGGTTTGTGAAACCGCCGAGGCAAGTATCCGAATACTTGCTTTAACATGCTAGTACACAATATCAAGTCTTGCTTTACTCTTGATTATCATATTATTTTATAACTTAAAACTGACGGTCACAATAATCCTTAACATAAAATCAGTATGGTAGTTTCTTGTAATTAATCGGTCCGCTATCAATCCACACTTTAACTAATTAAACCAATGAGAACGTCCTTGCTTAATTTGCTAGATCATCCTTGTGACTATTATCTATGCTGTAGTTTTAATGGCTTCATTGCTTCGTGTTATTAATATTGTTTTACCCTGTGATTATTGCACCCCCAGGGTGCTTGAACCTATTAATAAGAGAATACAAAGCATCACTGTGTTTACATGGAATAATATTGTTATTTGCCATTCCTGCTGTTGTCCCTTATTCGTTACTATACCTGTTATCAGCATACATTTGATTGCATTACATATTGACCGATCTTGATACACCTGACACATGTACTGATACACCGGACATGACACCCTGTATATATCGACTCAACCTGTTGAAACGTGACCTGACCTGTTACCTGATTTCATGCCTAATGCCGACAAACCTGACCATTCCTGCTGTCTATCCAGACAGACCTACTTTTACCGGATTTTGTGTTGGCATTAGTCCTTGACTACTGAATACCTGACCTGACATACATAGCTTGGGGGTATGGGGAAATCAAAGGTGAAACCGACTTGTAACTCAACAGTTCGATACTTGTTCTGATCAGTCTTACGGGCTTGGCCAGTCCGGGAGTGATGATGCTGACATCACTCATCCATCCTACTACCTTTTACTGCTTAGCGGCAGGTCTCGGATTCAGCCCCGAGGACTTTGACCGTGGTCCCGGGCACGCACGGTATACTATTGAGTTACATCGACGATTCATCAATTGATTTCAAAGACTATAGAGTAGAAACCTGATAGGACAGTTTAGTCACCATTGCACATTACCCTGCTCTGTTATTTCTTAGTACTGCTTTATTCATGTTCATACTTGCATTGCTTATTACCATGTTTATATTATATACTTGATGTCATGACGCACTGACGTCTGGGTTTTGCATGGCCCAGATTCCGTACCACTGTCGACGACCGAGCAGGAGTACTTCAGCCAGCAGGCTGAACTGTGAGTTCCTTAGGGTTTAGTTTATTTATTTTCATTCCATTTCCAGATGTGAGCCCGCATTATGGGACGTACTGTCTATTTATTGTATTGGATCATTTGCTTCCGCACTTATTGTTTATTGATTCTTGTTATTATGGATTTGGACATGTGGTAGATTAGTTGATTATTTTGTTCTTGATATCTCTACAACCGTAATGTGACTGTGGATGGATATTTCCTACCCACAGGTAGCATGGTTGGCTATGTCACGTGCCCAATCTTGCGTACTCTGGGAAGTGGGGCGTGACAACCTTAGTACTTTTTAATTTGATGGATATTTAGATTTGCTCACACATTTTCATGCGACCGTTAATACTTCTTGAGGTACTAACCGACCGATTACTTATGTGCTTGCTGATTTGGTGATAATATTTTCCTCGTCTTGCACCACCTAAGGCTTAGTAGTGACTCCCAGACCAGTTGGCCTTAGGGCACTAGGTGAAGAGGCACCCTCGCTATAGTTTTTTTATTGCTGCCTTGGCGATAACAAAACCAGTGTTCATTTTTTTCTTTTCACCATTTTTATATTGTCTTCATTTTTTTATTTTTCATTTCCTTCATACTTTGGCTTTTAGACAAGAGCATTTCAAGGTATCCTCTACTATCCCGAGTTTCAAGACGTGTGTAAGTGCATATAGTAGGGTATCAACATTCAAATGTTTGGCTTCCAGAATAGAAATTATTTTTCAGACTTATTTTTATCCTCAGATTAGTGACTTCCATCATCTTACTAACCCTTGGGACAACAGCTCATAACTACTTATTACTAGTTCGTTTAAAAAAACTTCTAATTTTCTTGGTTTTCTTAGACTATTCTTATCTTTTGGATGTAATTTTTCACTTTCTACTCTTTCGTTATAATTTTTTTTTTAATGCCCAGTGTCAAAGATAATTCAGTGAATACAAACCTCCCCCCCAAACCTGTTTTCAGCAGTGTCCTCACTGATGTAGCCTTTTGAGAACATGGACCTGTATACTAGGGAGAGATATAAGGGGTAAAATAATAGTTAAATGAAAAATTCCCCCAAACTTGTTTTTTGACACGCACAGATATTCGATTAAATCCATTTTTTTTACTCACCTCCATTCTAAAAATGAGAAAATGTTATAAAAACATGGAGGTGAGGCGGAGGAATTTTAGTTTTGATAAAACGGCTCCTGCAAAAACAGGAGCTCCTTCGCGGGGTCAGCAGAAAAATACGGTTTTAATCTATGCCCATTTACTTTAGAAATTGAACCGTTTTTCAAATTTTCAACTTCAACTGCCCCGTGCGGGTGTACATACCGCACCACAAAAGGTCCTTTCCAACGAGATTTAAGCTTACCCGGATGAAGATGGAGACGGGAATCGTAAAAAAGGACTTGTTGCCCCGATGTGAAGGTTTTTCTAAAAAGATTTTTATCGTGGAACACTTTAGTCCTGTTCTTTACTATCACCGCATTATCGTAAGCTTCATCGCGGAGTTCGCTTAGCTCATTCAATTGTAGCTTCCGATAGCTGCCTGCATGATCAAGATCAAAATTAAGCTCTTTAATAGCCCACATTGCCTTATGTTCAATCTCGACAGGGAGGTGGCATACCTTCCCAAACACATGGCGGTATGGAGACATACCGAGATCGGTCTTATAAGCGGTGCGGAATTCCCAAAGAGCATCCGTCAATTTGGTTGACCAATCCTTACGGTTTTTCGAAACCGTCTTCTCCAAGATTTGTTTGATCTGCCTATTTGAGATCTCAGCCTGCCCGCTCGTTTGGGGATGATAGGGCGTAGAAAGCTTGTGAGTGATTGAATATTTCTGCATCAAGGCTTCGAAAGACCTATTGCAGAAATGTGTCCCGTTGTCGCTAATTATAGCGCGAGAGTGTCCGAATCGCGAAAAGATATTTTCTTTAAGAAACTTAATGACAACTTTGTTGTCATTAGTGCGACACGGTATAGCTTCCACCCATTTCGAGACATAATCAACCGCTAACAAGATATATAAATTCCCAAAGGAGTTGGGAAAAGGGCCCATAAAATCAATACCCCACACATCGAATATTTCCACAACCAATATAGGTTGGAGCGGCATCTCGTTCCTTCGTGAAATCCGACCCAAATGCTGACATCGCGGACAAGTTTTGCAATGTTCAAATGCATCTTTAAATAATGTTAGGCTCATAAAAGCCACATTGCAAAACTTTTTCCGCCGTTTTTCGAGGTCCAAAATGACCGCCACATGCCTGATCATGACAAAATGATAACACGCTCTTGAACTCATCGTTAGGAACACACCTGCGAATGATTTGATCGGAACAATACTTAAACAGATAAGGTTCATCCCAGTAAAAGTATTTTACTTAGGATATAAATCGAAGTTTGTCTTGTTTCGACCAATCATTAGGAATAAGTCCTGTCGCAAGATAGTTCACGATATCCATGAACCAAGGTTCGTAGGATATAGTCAAGAGCTGTTCGTCAGGAAATGAGTCATTTATCGGCACGGTCAAAGTTGGCGAAGAAGTGATGCGTGAAAGATGGTCGGCTACAACGTTTTCACATTCACTCTTGTCTCGAATGACAAGATCAAATTCTTGTAACAATAGGATCCAACGTATTAGCCTGGCCTTCGCATCCTTCTTCAATAAAAGATGTTGTAGGGCGGAGTGATCTGTGTAAACCACAATAGGCGAGCCAATCAAGTAGGGCCTGAATTTCTCTAATGCAAATACAACAGCCAAGAGTTCTTTCTCGGTAGTTATGTAATTTATTTGTGCATCATTCAAAGTCCTACTTGCATAGTAAATTACATGTGGCATCTTATCAATGTGTTGTCCTAAGACAGTACCAATAGCAAAATCCGATGCATCACACATGAGCTCGAACGGGTGGTTCCAATCCGGAGATGATAGATCGGGGTCTGTAGTGAGTGATTCTTTAAGAGATTCAAAAGCAGCCTCACAATCTGAATCGAAGTGAAAAGTAGTGTCCTTGGCCAACAGAAGGGTTAAGGGTCTAGCAATTTTGCTAAAGTCCTTAATAAATCTCCTATAAAATCCTGCATGGCCAAGGAAGGATCGTATATCTTTGACGCATTTGGGATGAGGAAGGTTATGAATGACATCTATTTTAGCTCTGTCAACCTCAATGCCTTTTCGTGAAATTATATGTCCAAGTACAATACCTTCTTGTACCATAAAATGGCATTTTTCCCAATTCAAAGTCAAGTTCTTATCCTTACAACGGGTAAGAACCGCGTCAAGATTACGAAGGCAGTCCTCAAAGGAGTCCCCAAAAATGGAGAAATCGTCCATAAAAATTTCTAGAAAATTTTCCACCATATCAAAAAATATCCCCATCATGCACCGTTGAAATGTAGCGGGAGCGTTGCATAACCCAAAGGGCATGCGTCTATAAGCAAAAGTTCCGAAAGGACAAATAAAAGTGGTTTTATCTTGATCCTTTTCGGCGATGGGGACCTGATTATAGCCAGAGTATCCGTCCAAGAAACAGTAGTAATCGTGTCCAGCTAATCGTTCTAACATCTGGTCAATAAAAGGTAGAGGGAAGTGATCTTTCCTCGTCGCGGCATTGAGTTTCCTGTAATCAATACATACACGCCACCCAGTTTGGGTGCGTGTTTGGATTAACTCATTAGCCTCATTAGTGATGACCGTGATGCCAGACTTTTTAGGGACCATATGAATTGGACTTACCCATTGGCTATCGGATATAGGGTAAATTATTCCACTATCAAGGCACTTGACGATTTCTTTCTTTACCGCCTCCTTCATAACGGGATTTAGCCGTCTTTGTGGGTCTCGGGTTGGTTTGGCTTCATCCATCAAATGTATGTGATGTTCAACAATTAAGGGACTAATCCCTTTGATGTCGGCCATTGTCCAACCAAATGCTTGCCGGTTCGATCTCAACACTGCCAAAAGTGCGTTCTCTTGCTCAAAGGCTAGAGAAGTGGATATAATCACTGGCAAAGTCTCATTCTCTCCAAAATATGCATATTTAAGATGAGAAGGTAGCGGTTTGAGATCAAGAATTGGCGGAGAGACAATAGAAGGTGGGGTAAGGGAATGATATTCGGACTCCCAAAGAGGTTCAAAACTTGGATACGATATTGACTCGGAAAGTGCTGCAGACTTTTGCAACGAGTCAACGAGTTCAATCTCAAGGACGGACTCATTGAACATATCCTCACAATGAAGTGGTGCAAAATCAAACGATATCTCATTAGTGTTGTCGAGAACATCAAAGAAAAGTTCCTCATCCATGCAGCTTTCGGAAGCTATCTCGTGGATGGAACAAACATCCGGCAAATGAGCAGAAGGTTCTGATGGATGACATCCTAGCTTGTAAATATTAAGCTCAATTGTCATTTTCCCGAAGGATAAGTTCATAGAACCGTTACGACAATTAATTACAGCGTTAGAAGTTGCTAGGATGGGTCAACCTAGTATCACCGGGATTTGATTGCGTGGGTTTGCCACAGGTTGTGTATCTAAAACAATAAAGTCCACGGAAAATATAAATTCCCCGACTTTAATTAACACATCCTCTAGTTCACCCCGAGGTTTGGTGATAGATCGGTCTGCCATCTGGAGAGTACAATGGGCGGGTTTTAACTCTCCAATTCCTAACTGCTCGTATACTGAATAAGGAAGCAAGTTAACGCTAGCGCCTAGATCGAGTAAAGCACGATTAATATTTTTACCCCCAATAGAAATAGAGATTGTAGGCCAGCCGGGGTCCTTACGTTTCTTTGGTATTTGTTGGGTAAAAGCTGTGCTAACATTACTCGTCATGAAAACCTTCTTAGGCACTTGAGTTTTTCTCTTCCTAGTGCACAAGTCTTTAAGGATTCTTGCATAAGATGGGACTTGTTGAATAGCATCTAGGAAAGGTATATTCACGCTAACTTGCTTAAACATTTCCACAATCTTCTCCATTTGCGGGTTAGGTCTGTTGGCCCTTAATCTGTTTGGAAATGGAGCTCGATCAATAAGTTTTGGGTCCAACGTTTGTGGAGAAGACTGTGGGGACGAATTCGATCCCAAAATTGGAGTGGGCATCGACTTAGATAGATTTGGCGAAATGTTCGAGCCTTGGGGAAAACGGAGAATAGGCTCGGATAAAGGTGGGAGACTAGACGAATTAGGGGAAGAAGAAGAAGAAGCTAGGGTATCAATGGTGTCATTAACATCAAATTGCTCATCCACTCGGTTATTCAGCACTCTCCCCGATCTCAACGTAGTAATGGCATTCACATTATGACTTTGTGAATGGCCAGGATTCGGTAGGGGTTGAGATGGGAGTTTCCCTTTTTCTCTCGCACTCATTGCGGCGTTTAACTGTGCGATTTGGTTTTCTAATGATTTAATACTCTCACCATGGGAGGCGGAGTTTTTCGTTACGGTATCAATAGAAGACTTCATCTCAGCCGACAATTGCATGGAATGTTTCATGAACATATCCAAAGTTTGTGCAAGTGAAGAGTTGTCAGTACCGGCCACTTGTGATGTAGAAGTGTTGGCCGGATTTTGGAAATTTTATGACTGAAAGGGGGGCTGATTCTGTGGTTGTGGTTGCTGTGGAGGAGGTCTTTAATAATTGCTTTGTTGGTTTTGATTCCAAGCAAAGTTAGGATGATTCCTCCATCCTTGATTGTACGTGGAAGAATAAGGGTCGTTTCTAGGTCGCGGCTGAAAAGCAACATTAGTTTGAAACGATGCATTCATAGGACATTCTTCCGTTAAGTGTGAAGGATCCGAACAGCAACTACAGACGGTCTTAGGAAGCGTGACCTGATTTAGGGAGAATGATGAGAACTTGTTCTCAATAGCGTCGAGTTTCTTCTGTATCGCCGCCATTTCGGCTTTTACTGCGATAGAGATATCGAGCTGATGAATACTTCCTTTAGAAGAAGGTGGCCTTACGCTTTCCCACTGCAAAGTGTGTTCAGCAAGGTCTTCCAGATATTTCCAAGCTTCACCATCGTCTTTAGACATGAAATTTCATTGACAATTTGTTTCAAGCATCTGCTTTGTCGCTGGATTAATGCCCTCATATATTATTCGGCATAAATCCCATCTATTGATTCCATGATGAGGACATTGGACAAGCAGATCTTTGAAACGTTCAAAGCACTTCCAAAATGGTTCATTGGGAAGCTGGGTGAACTGGTTGATCTCGCTTCTAACACGGGCAGTCTTATGGTTTGGGTAAAACTTCTTAAGAAATGCTATGACGAATTCATCCCAATTAGTGATAGAGTGTGCGGCAGTATTATAAAGCCATTTTTCTGCCAAGTCGCACAATGTGAATGGGAGAAGACGCAAGCGCATAGCATCGACAGTCAATTGTGAAGTACCCATCATTGCGCATACATTTTCGAATTTGGTGATGAAAACGTACGCGTCTTCCGACTCAAGCCTGTGAAATTTGGGCAACAGATTGATGTAGTGGGGTTTAATTTCGAAATTATCCCCGTTAGCTGGTGGAATAGATAGACAAGTAGGAAGGGGACCACGGATAGGATAGCATCTCTCTTGGAGAGAGATGCGAGGTGGATTCTGCAGACCTACGGGCGGTGGCAGCGTGGTGTTATAATCTGATGGAGTGCCGTCCATCTCGGTCGTGGTGTGTGGTGGGGGAAAAGAAGATGAAGAAGTACCGACTTCGGCGTCGATAGCAGGAACGCGGACAAGACGGGCACTAGGATCCCGTGTCCAGCCGAGCATGCACTAAGCGGGTTTAGTGCAAGTGGCAGCGTGTGTGTGATTTTAAAATTGGTCTGTTTTGAAAAAGTGGGACTCAAGACAAATCACTCTAAAATGCACAAGCAACCCTAGTACTAAGGTTACCTAGGTCCAGTCTCTAGACCGCTCCTAGACTTCCAAAGGACAAGCCGTAGGATCAATCTCTACCACCTCCGTACTACCCTTGTAGCCAGATAAGTGCCAGGTAAGTGGGAAGGAACCACAGTAGTGGGCCTAATTAAAAACCACTAGCCTTTTTGTCACACTTGCCTAGACACTACAAAAGTAATGTGGATAAACGATAGATTACCCACGACTTTCCTCTGTCCTTAATGAGCGCGACAGTCCTTAGAGTCTGGTCTAGATATTTTTTAAATTAATGAAGGGTTGATCTAGATACTCGGTTTGTGATTTGTGGGGCTTAGGAAGGGTGATGAAATCCCCACCTAATCTGGATTTGGTCTTTGCCCCTTAAAGTCCGTATTAAAATATGCAAAAAAAAACCAATCACAAAACTTTTGCAAAAAGATTTTTGAGCGGTGCTATTTTGCAAAGAATCCTGCAGAAAATAGATTTTATTAGATTTGAGAGGAGAGAGAAGGAGTTAAGAAAGATACCAGAGAGTTTTTTAGCCCGAGATCCCCCTATCCTGCCGCAATTCCGCCGCAAATTCCCCTTTGTGCCGCGGTTCCGCCGCGAGGTGGAGAGAACAGTCGATGAAAATTTTTCTGTGGCTTTCTGTGCTCCTCTGGATCTCGATGAATATATCTGTCTTCTACTTTCCTCAATTCTGTGACTCCAGATCTCCTTGCAAAATTCACGCACAAATCGTTAAATATGCAATTTGCAGTTTTGTGTTAATAATGATATAAATCGTCTAAGAATTCAACACAAATAGTAAAAATAAAAAATTACGTACGTATCCCCGGCAACGGCGCCATTTGATTGTTACGAAAAAGTGTTTGTTTGTAGTTAAAGTAACCGCAATCAGAACGGTGTCGCGAGTAGCTAGATCGAGGTGAGTACGGGTCGTCCTCTGGGAAACGTTGAACCTTTTACTCTTACTTTAGATGTGTTGAGAAAGAGAGGAGGGATAAAGAATTTTATAGAATGGTTTCTAGATCTACGTTAAACAAGAATGTAAAATATAGATCTAGATTATTTTAAGGATGTAGTTAACATAAGAAGGGGCTTGTAGGGTTCGTTAGGATTTAGTATTTATGGATGATTAATTAAAAATTACCCTTTTTATCCTTTAATAGATTTAAAACTAGAACGACAGTGATGCATGTAGATTAGGGTTTCTGGAAGGAAAATGAATCCCACTCTTAACCCTTATCTCGACACGGAACTCCGTTCATATCTAGCCTTTACCAAAACAATTGTTAATCTAATCTCTAATCGTGGTCGAGACTAACAATTAATTGGTAGCGCGCCCGATTAGGATGTTAATGATTTTTTTGATAAAGTTTATAAACTTTATAGGACGTAAAAAGAGTTTAGGTATTTTTATCATCTATTAACCTACCCTAATCCTAGGAACCCTAACAAGCGGAGAATTACTCGCGCATGTTGGGAGAAAAAGAGATGGAGAGAAAATGCATAATTAAACTACGAAGAAATAGAATAAGAAAAAGAAAGCTACCTTTATTAATCAACAATATTCATTACACTTTGATTCCTTAGAAAATGATTACAAATCTAGTTGCTTCTCGATCTCTTCTAAGGAGGTAGATGAACTGTTGATGATCATCCTGGATGCGTGAGCCGTCTTGGACTTCGTGATCGCGTCGACTTGATAAATTTTCCAAGAGGCTCTCGGTCCCTTTTTATAGTCCAAAGCCATAACCTTTTGCTTCCAAATTTGGTAAAATATAGCAGAGATTCATCGCCCAAAATTTCAGCATGTAATCTTTTAATATTGCCGTGGATCCGCGGCATCAAGGAGCTTAGGCCGTGGATCCGCAGCCTGATGATCTCCTCCGTTGATCAAAACTTTATGGGTGGCTTCTTGTGACATGTGGCGATCCTTGGAACCTTCAGAGTTTGGAAATCTTCTCGTGGTTGCTGCCAGACTTGGTCTCCAAGTTTTGATTCTTAATTAGGCAAGTCTTCTTCAACAACTTGATTTGCTTGATTCTAGTCTTTGAAAAATTCTGCACAACTTGGAAAAATTCTGCACAACAACTCAAATAATATTTAGTAGACTTTGTTCTACTAGGATTTGGTCAATGAATTTATTTGCATACATTTTTCTACCAAATGCTAATTATAATATATCAACATATGGAAAATAGTATTTTTACACATAAACCCTCATATGTATGATATATTATAATAAAGACCTTTTTTTAATATGGAAATGGCAGGAAAAATGTAATAACAAACGTGCGGTTTTATCAACTGAGCAATTTGCTCCCGTTGGGGATGGTTTACTTTATATTTATGTTGTACCCATTTTTAGGGTTGGTTTTTACAAACAAGGTGCTGCCGAAATTTTCAAGAAAGTAAATTGGACTTAAAGAATTTATACTTGAGATTTTCAAAAGAGTAAACAATGTTTCTTATCTTTTCTTGTCTTTTAATGGTTTAGATTTCTGGGTTTTGGCTTTCTTTTACTGCGTTACGACTGTAGACGTTGCGTAGTATTAGGGCCGTCACGTTCCAATTTCGGGTCGTGACACCTGGAGGTGTAGCAAAGTCTACACGGAAAGAGTCATCCGAAGGGGATATGGATCGGGGTGCAAGACCAGCCCTTTGGAGCTCCCTACGCAGCTCCCTAGGCGGCAGATCCACTCTGCCTCTTCCTCTGCCGCGGCTGGTGCTCCCGCTGCCCCTCACTGCTCCGGGCGTCATCATCAGACCTATATAAGAGTACAATCATTACATATGCATGTAATATATGTATAGATCGTAGAAATGTGAAGTAATAATATAACATTACCGATAACCTTTTTCGTTTCGTAGACGCATTAGACATATCTACTTGGATTTCATCATCGATATCATTTCTAACCCACGTAACTTCACGATCAGCCGAAGACAACCTGTCGTTTGAAACAGACGGTCGGAGCACTCTAATTCTTCTATCTTCTTCATCCTCATCGCTGTCCTCCATGCAATCCTCGAATTCTTGGACATCGTAAACATCCCTAGGTTTCCAACGGCATACGACACTCTATCCTGGATGCTTCAAGCACTGTGAGTAGTATACTTAAAACATTTGTTGCGGAAAGATAAATGGATCGTCCTGACCGTAAAATCGAAGTGTGTTCACACTAAATCCATATTCAGCTCTTCAAGTCCCGAGATTGTTTCTCCACTTCTCCGTATCAGTTCGTGTATCGTACTAAATGCACTGAAATATATAAAACGGTTCTGATCGTTCGTGTTTCTCTACTTATCCGTATTGGTTCGTGTATCGTATCCATAATAAATCACACCATCCAAACTTACGGTCGCAATCCCACTATTCTGAGTGGTTCGAGATATTTCTATGTCCTTAACTTCAAATTTGCATCCAAGTACACTGAATCCTTTATAATATGCAACCTCCATGCTAGGAAACTGAGCTAAACATCTTGAATCTCTCTCTAATGATGCAAACAAGCTCGGATCATGGATCTGACAAAACAAATTTTATGTTAAATACATAACGATATAAGTTTAGGTTAAGAATGGTAGAAATAACATGTTATTCGAACAACTTACATGATCTGCAACCCAATCGCAAAAATTATCCTGATGATATTTTTCCAATCATTTATCATTCCAATCAGGATGCCCCTCACATACCTCATCAATATGAATTCTGTTCTCAATAATAAATTATGACATTAATATTATATCATTTCATACACATACAAACACAAATATAACAATTAATCCAAAAAAACTTACTCTCTAGTTTCTTCATGACATACGCTATTGAGGATGATAAACCGATATATCTTGTTGATAAACATAGTGTCTACACTCTTATAATCTGCTTTACCATATGGCCCGTCCTAGATTCTCCGAGGCCGGTTAAGCTTCGTCTTAATGTTTTCGTCCAGATAGCGGGAACAAAATGTGGTTATTTCATCCAGAAGATAACATTGCATGATAGAACCCTCTGGTCGATTTCTATTGCGTATATATATTTTTAGAGTGTAGTGGTACCTAAAGAAAAATATGTTAAATAAATAAATATGGGAATATATGACAACAATAATTTTACAAAATGCGTCAAACGAAAAATTCAACGTACCTTTCAACATGATACATCCATCGATATTGTACCGGTTCGGCAAACTTAGCCTCGGTTGCATGATGAATCGTCAGGTGTATTATGATATCGAAGATGGACGGCGGGAAAATACGCTCAAGCTTGTAAAGTATCAATGAAATAGAATTTTATAGATTCTCCAGCGTCACAATATCCAAGGTTTTAGTACACAATTCTCTAAAAAGCAACAAAGATCATTGATTACTAGATCAACCGATCCAGGAAGGGAAGTATTGAGGGATAACGGGAGAAGGTGCTCCATAATAACATGGTGATCATGACTTTTCAGCCCATCGATCTTTCCTTTCACAATTTTTATCATCTTGCTAAATGATCCTGAGAAACCTGTGGGAACTTTCAAATCATGCAACACCTGGAGGAACATTTTCTTCTACGATTGTGACATATGATACACGACATTGGGAAGTACAAACTTTCCTGGTTTACCTGCTATCGGTTTAGGATGCAATTCACTTCTAATTTCCCAGTCCTGATGATCCATCCGAGCACGGAGGTTGTCTTTCGATTTTCTGTCTTTACAAAGAAACATGTTAAGTACGTGCTCGGATACTCCCTTCTCTATGTGCATGACGTCCAGACAATGATGTACTAAATTTGTTGACCAGTACGGAAGCTCGTAGAAAATGCTTAACTTGTTCCAGTATGGTGGTTTGACCTATTTTGCCGGATCTATCACGAAGGTCATATTATTGTAACCATCCCAGTGAGCAATCACGTCCTTTCCGGACAATGAGGCTGGAGGCCCAAGAAGCTCCTGATGACCATTAAAGGGAACAATGTCTAACCTGTAGGGATGGTGTAGTGGCAGGAAACGCCGATGACCGCAATAAAAAACCTTCCTGCTAAAATTCGACCATTTCGATATTGTATCTTGATGGAAATAAGGGCATGCTTTATGATCATGTACGGACCAACCTGATAGCATTCCATACGCAGGAAAGTCATCAATTGTCCAAATTAAACCCGCACGCATTGTGAAGGTTGTATCTATGTTTGCATCGTAAGTCTCTACACCATTAATGAATAAAGATTTTAACACCTCGATCAGAAGTCGGAGATAGACGTCGATATTGTTTCCCGGTGATTTTGGTCCGTCACTAAGAAGAGGTATCATAAAGTAGGATTGATCCATAGCCAATCAATACGACAGATTATAAACTATCAATACAACGGGCCATGTGCTGTGGCCTCCAGCCATATAGTTGAATGGGCAGAAGCCATCACTTGCCAGTTTGAGCCTGACATTGCGAGGATCATTACTGAATATTTGGTGTCTCCTATCGAAATCCTTCCATGTCGGTGAATCTCTTGGATGACTCATTTTTCTTCGCTTGGAGCAGCACGGTGATGCCAAACCCTTGTCTCGGCTATTTTCTTGCACCTGAATAGCCTCTGCAGTCTCTGTGTTATGGGAAAGTATCGTGCTATCTTGAAAGGTATATCGGGCTTCTTATCATATTCTTTTGGCTTATACCTGGTCACTCCGCATGTTGGACACTCTTTCAAATCTAAATTCTCTTTCCGGTAAAACACGCAATCTTTGGGACATGCATGAATTTTCTCACAGTTCAGACCCAAATCAGACATCATCTTTTGGGCTTCGTACCAACTGCCGGTCACGTTATCTTCCGGGGGCATAGAATCTTTCAGAAACTTCAGAAGCATCATGAGTCACTTGTTGCTCCATCCATTTAGGCACTTAATTTGGAAAAGTTGGACGAACCATGATAGGGTGGAATACTTTTCATTCTCATAAATTGGTCTTCTAATATCATTCATGAACTTTTCATACTTATCTGCATGAGGTCTTTGACCGGAAGGAATGTCATCTTCGGTAGGAATACTATCACCGAGGGCAGCCTCTACCATATCCTCCATTTCTTCTCCTGGAAAGAAGTTACAGTCTTCTCCTTTTTCTTCTGCCGCATTACCGTATTCTCCTTCTTCTTCTGCCGCATTACTGTCTTCTTCTTGTCTTTCCCCTTGATATAGCCAAGTTGTATAAAGTCTAGTAAAACCGTGTTTAACGATGTGAAGCTCTACGATTTCTACCTTCTGCCAGAACTTATTCCCACATCTATCGCACAGACAGAGAATCTTCTCTAACACGATCTTATTATGTGCGCGTGAAAATTCAATGAAAGCAGCAACTCCTGCGACAAACTTAGATTACATGCGTTGTTGCCAATCCACGTACATCCAGTCCTTAACTCTGATGTACTTATGGGCCATGTTAAACTGTATAGCATATAAATTGTAAGTTATGGTGACTATATTAAGAAATCTAAGAACGAAATGGTTATTAACAAAGAAGAAAATCCGTAGAGGTAAGTTTGTCGTTGAAAAGAATAAATTATCGATTAACAAAGTTAAATTTGAAGATACCCAAGTATGAGTTGTTTTCTGTGTATGTGTGTTTCAATTTATGATTTCACTTATGTGTAGGGTTGTTAGTATGTATGTGCTTTGTGTGTACGTTTGTTGTGTATTCGTGTTGTATGTGTGTGTTTCGTCTGTCAAGGGTAAGGCTTCTATCCCATTAAGAATGTATAGAGCAGACACCCATTCTCTTGTGCTATCATCTGTTTTGAGTAAATTTTGGCAGCACCTCCCCGCTGTTCTCCGAGTACACTGTAATAGAATAGATAATCATTTCAATGTTGTGAAACAACGTTGAAACGAACATCTAATCTATATTTGCATATGGAGAACCAGCAGAAAAGTACCGACGAAATAACTCGAAATGAATGAAAGCACAAGTGAATGCAGGTATTTGCTTTATACATTCCTAATTTGTCCAAACTGGACAAATCTATCGATTATAATACAATTGAATCTTCTCGTCACATAAACAACACGACGGTTGCTATCACCGAACGATATCGTCTGATATTTAACAACCTTCGTATAGTTCTATGTTACGACGGACATCGTACGTATGTTAACCGATAGACGGGGACTAAGTCGCGCTTTGATTCACATATGACTATCGATGAGAATATGAAAGTTTAATATTATTATCGATTATCATATATTGTTTTAACTTGAACATTTAACTTGAATAGGTTTTACGTTTACGTTTCAATTTTAAGGGTTTGAGGTTTTTAGTTTAGGCTAAAGTTTTCGTACGTTTACGGTAAAGTTTTACGTTTACGATATCATCGAGTATCCTACTGTAGGAACTAGTGCACCCTAAACCCTAACCCTAATTAACCCAAATTAACCTAATTAATCCTAATCATCACCCTAACTCAAATTAACCCTAATTAACCCAAAATTAACACTAATCATCACCCAAACCCTAACCCAAATTAACCTAATTAAACCAAATCAACCCTAATCAACACCTTAACCCAAATTAACCCTATTTTACCTAATTAACACAAATTAACCCTAACTCTAATCATCACCCAAACCTAAACCCTAATTAACCCTAACCCAAACCAAAATTAACCCAAATTAATCTAATTAACCTTAACCCTAACCCTAACCCTAATCATCACCATATAACCTAAATTAACCCCTAACCCAGCCCTATAAGCCCAACCCTAACCCTAACCTTAAAATCAACAACAATATCACCAAAAACAACAAATTATAAATTAAATTCCTAATTAATTTAAAGAAATCAAAAACATAATTAAGGAAAATTCAAATTCAAATTGAAGAAACTAACCTCGATTGAGCGGCGGCAAATCAAGGTTGGCGGCGAGCTGGCAAAGACCCGCGGCAAAGAGATCGAGGAGGTGGAGGAGGCTAAGAGCTCGACGAGGTGGAGGAGGCCGGGAAGGAGGAGCTCAAAGAGGTGGTGGCGGCGACGAGGACCTCGATGTCGATTGGCGGCGACGAGGAACTCGACGACGGGCTTGATCGACGGCGATGGAGGAGAAACTCGATGACGAGCTCGATCAGCGACAAGGAACTCGATGACGAGGGGCGGGGGAATTTTTTTCCTCTGGGCGCGAAGAGATAAGTAGGAAATGTTTTTGGGGGTTGTTCCCCCAATATTTGAACGTAATTGAAGAGCTAAGCTCTGTTAAAATTTAATGAGGCAGCGCCTCACATACTCCCTATGAAGGCGCCAGCACCAGCGCCAACCCCTTAGGATTAAATCCTATGGTGGCGCCGCACGTGAAGCTCACGTGGGTGCCAATGTGCAAAGCACAGGAGCGCCTATCATATATAAGAATTAAATTCTTAAGTGGAGCCCACGTGCACAACACGTGAGCACTGGCGCCCAAGTTAAAATCAAGTAGAATTAAATTCTACACGGGGATATTTCCCTAAAAACTGGAATACTCTCTGTTAAATAGAGCCGTTGGATCAAAGATCCAATGGAGATGCTAAGTCATCAGAATATAGAATTAAATTCTATTAGGAGAAAATATCTCTCAAATCTTTCTAAATGAAAAGGATACTCTAGGTTGGATCAAAACTCCAATGATAGAATAAAATTCTATTTTTGGCAATATATTTCTCAATCTTTACAAACAAAAATGATTACTCTCTGATAAAACAGAGAGCCCTTGGATTAAAAATCCAATAGTGATTAAAAATCACCATTTTGCAGAATAAAATGTTGTACATGGGAAAATATTTCCTCAATCTTGTTAAAAACAAGAAAATATATTCTGTAAAACAGAAATCATTGAATCAAAGATCCAACGGTAGGTAAAATCCCCTGAAAAAATTGGAATCTCTCAATGAGAGATTTTCTCAAAACTAATTTACAATTTGCCTCTACTATATAAAGGACCCGAGACTTCTAGTCTCACATAAAGGGAACCCCCTATAAGCTTCTGAAAAATACAGAAGGCTCTCAAAAACAACAGAGAATTTAATTCTTAATAGAGAAGAAGATCATCCTCTTCTCAAACCCTAGGTAAAGAAACCACAGAGATCAAAACATCTCATTTACCTATCATATCACATCTAAGAGTTTAACCCTTCACAAAAACTTAGTTCTTTCTCTGGATCTGAGATCCACAAGACTAGTCTTCCACAAGTTGAGAATTTAATTCACATCAGGAAGATCTTGTTATTGAGAATCAAAGATTCAGAAAAGAACTAAGAAAAAGGAAAAGAACCTATCCTATAGGAATTCAATTCCTCTGAAAATAGGGTTTAACCCTAAAAAGAAACTTAGTTCTTATAAAAGAAAAATTATAAGAACTTAGTTCTTAAAGAAAACATGATCCCAGATCTTCAAAACAAAGATCTTAGTAATCATTAATGATCAGAATGCCATTAACAGAGATTCAATCTCTTAAAAAGAAAAGGACTTAGCGTCTCACGTGCTTCCCACATGGGTGCCCCCAACAGCGCCTCAAGTGAAAAACACCCGGGCGTCCAAAGTAGAAGGCTAGCGCCTCACATGAAATACACGTGAGCGCTGAATAAAATGTGCTTAGCACTTCATATACAGCCAAAACGGCTAAGTGTTTAGCACTAATTGGGCAGCGCCCAGTGCCTCACATGAAACACACGTGGGCGCTCAACAAAATAAATAGGATAGCGCCGCACGTGCTCCTCATGTGAACGCTATATAAAAAAAGTGCTTAGCACTATATAGTTAAATGACAGAGTGCTTAGCACTGATTGGGCAGCGCCTATAACTGAAGGCTTCACATGATACCCATGTGAGCACCAGAACTCCAAACAAGTGCTTAGCACTTATTCATAAAAAAGGGGGGGCTGAACCAACAGAACCTAAATAAGTGCTTAGCACTTTTGAAAAAAAAACTGAGCGGACTAAGCCCAAATGGGTTTAGTCTCTATGAAAGGTTTGTTAGTTATATGTATGCCCTGTAAGTGCACTGCGGCGCCCCGGCCGTCAATCCGACGCCGGAATGCGGAAGCGGTGATAAACTTTAATTTTTGCGGACTTTGCAAACCGGCACCACCGTGCACTAAACTCCGGATCGTAACCATTAACAAGTCTAAGCTACTAACAAGAAAGGGAAGAGATGTACCGACTGATCCGAGTCCTCCGGTCTTCATCTCCACTCCGATCTCCTCGCGGGATCTCCGTCCGTCTCCTCCTCGTCGGAAAGGGCACCACATCGCCTGTAGCTTTTACGGGCTCCCACCTCAATACCGAGGCAACTCGGGCGCGAAGCTGGCGAATCGACGCGTCCAAGATTTGCTGTAGGAAGTGTAGTGTAGAGTGCATGTCTCACTTTGGGGTTTGTTGCCATTTGTAGATGATGGAGGAAACAAGATAAGAAAAATGGTGCTTGCATTTTTCTTGGCATGAAAAGAGATCAAGAATGAAAAACACTCTCAAAGATGAAGCTCTCTCCTTCTCTTTTCTTCTTCTCCCTTTTCTAATGAAAAACCTTCTCTCTTAGAAAATGGTGGAGGAAAGATTATGAAGTAAGAAGGGAGGTGAGTGTAGGAGATGTAGAAAGGGTGACCACAAACAAACATGAACCATGCTTGTTACTATTAAACCCATACCCTCATCTAATCACAATAAATGCATCATGGATGAAAGATATCAATCCTATCATAATCAATCCTTTTGCAATAAAACCCTCCACAAAGTGTTATTTGCAAACTTGCAAATAACCCCCTCCATCAGAAAAGTCCGGCCGGGAAAGAACAAAGGAAAACCGGCCGGAACGGAATGCAAACTGGCAACTCCAGAAAAACTGGTCCCGTAATAAATTACAGGAAAATCCCGATACTGTGCATACACACCCGCATCTGTATTCCGTCCGGATACAAATGCAAAAAGACAAAATATACACTGTACTAAACTAGGACCGGCTTAAACCAAAGCCGGCTAGTAATATCCGTTCGATCCTGATCCGTGCAATATCGCACGTATCTGATCGAACCCTGCCATATACCTATACGGCTACTAGTACAAACCGTCCGATCCTGATCCGTGCAATACCGCACGTATCTGATCGGACCCTGCCATATCTCCATACGGCCTCTACAGCGTTTCGCCCGAAAGCTGAGTAACTGAAAGTGTGGTGGACTCTAAAGACTCGTCAATACTATGGCTGTGGATTTAACCACTAGCTCGTCAGAGGTATAAGCCAATACGTAACGGGCCACCAGCTATTGACCAAAAGGGACGTCGATGAGCGAACTCATCCTGACACCCTACTGAGCCTGTCAGTGACAATATCCGTACAGTCCGGTCCGTTCGTCTATGAGCATCGCATGTCGGGCCTAGGGGGTGGGTAAAAGTCAGACCCCCAAAAGCGGTACAAGTCGTGTCGGAGTGTAGCCCAGAACACCCTGAGATACTACTGGAATACCTACCAGTAAATCTCCTGCCTTGGCCAAGGACTTCGTGTAATGGCTCTCCTAGACACAGCGCGACCTCACCCCCAATACCGGGAGAGATGAACCCCCGAAGATCCGCTCACTGCCTCCATGTGGCTCGGGACTGTACCCAACTAAAACCTGTTTGCACGACTCCTTTGAGCCGTGGTAGGGTAGTAATCAAAGCACAGTGGGAACTCACACGAGACAAATGACGATCCCCAGGTCGATGAACTAACCTGTACACATGTCACCTGGGAACTGCTATCTGACGTCAGGTATAAGACCAACTTGCATGTTCCCGGCGAGTCCTGTCCGGTGTACTCATAACCCAATGAGCACCTGTATACATCTTAGGTGAACCAACAGACACCAGTGGCTTGTGAGACCGGCCACCGCCCCTCGTCGGGGTCTCGACTGTATACACTAGTCTACTCTGGAGAATCGATGCCCTGTCTCGAAACTCCCACGACTAGGGACCATTTAAGGATGCGCTTGTAGACCCCAGCTCTCACGTATATGATCGCCCTCATACTGCTGGCAGTCAAGCAAGAATCCTATGGGCTCTATCAACGTGTAATAGTGACCTGTCAGGTCACCTAAAGCAGTACACGATGATAAAGGTAAACCAGATAGCAAACTATCATCTCGAGTAAGACTGTCGTACCGGGATAGGTCCTCCCTCAATCATTGCAATCACGTGCCTGTGATCCAATAATTGACTCTGAGGGCATTATCTCCAACAATCTCCCACTTGCACTCAAGGCTAATTATTGCGATGTCGCATACTCACAGCCCGTGTGATACCGAACACCTAACTCCTCTACTAGTCAGTCTCACAAAGCATGTTTGCGAAACTCTTGCGTTCGAGGAATAGCCTCAGCGAGTGGATCCGCTCTGATGTTTCTTTCTATGTCTCTCTATATCTCAAGTTCGCGGAGAAAGCCATCTCCCGAAATGAGCAATACCTGTCTTAGAGTGTCTGGATGTCTGATGGGACCTAGCTCATAAATGAACTCCAAATCCAAACTTCTTAGACTGTATCGTCAACTGAACTTAATCAGTATCCTGCGCCATGCCACCCTCAGTATTTCCTTGGACCACCTGTCCAAAATACTGCCCCTCGTCAGAAGGAAAACTATAACTCTGACAACCTCCTTGTCGTCCATGTCACCTTGGAAGCCTGGAGTGATAACCGTCTCCTAAAGGGGGCAGTCGTTATCATATCCCTAGAACATCCACTTATGTTCTAAAACTGCTTCCGACTGTTCCTCCAGGATTGGATCAATATCAACTTATTGCATCTAGTGCAAGAACAACATCTGGTGTGGTACTTGACATCTCATGATTGACTCAATTGCCTAAGCAAGTGATCTGCCAATCATGTACATCCCTCTCTACTTTAGTCTATAAGACCCCTTTAGAGAGGGTGACTCCATTACCTGCAGGTACACTACCGTGCCAGGAGTCGTTCATTCTAAATACTCTTAGAATGCTGTCAAAGTACCCTGATTGGGAAAACACCCAAATCTAGATCTAAAACCATAGATCTAGTAACCAGTATGTCTGATATAATGTCCAAGTCCCTTGTGGAGAAACCACTGTGTGACGACCAAAGTATAACCGATTGTAGTATAGGAGTTTCTTTTCCTACTCTGTGTATGTCATCCAAATACCAGGATATCACACCCTACTACCTTCTCAACAGATCCATCCCCTATTCTGATGATGTCAAACCTATGACTGTCACATCAGAAACAGATGATCTATCTCCGCTATATCTGCTCTAGTCTATAAATAGACATAAGCTTGATGTCCACCAATGCTTCCGCTGCTCCCACTGACTACGACAACCCTCCGGCAGAGTCATATAGACGTGCACTTCTAAAGCTAGTTTAGAACGACGCTATACTCATCCTCCTGCCGGGTCTCACAGCCTGGAACAACAACAATGGCAAGTGTGGGTAAACAAGAACTTCCCTGTTACCGTCCTTGAGGCTACCGGAGTACCTCTCGGGTGCCTGAAGTTACCCACCATATCTGTGGAGTGGCCAATGGAATGTCAAATCAGATTGAATCTTTAGGTTCCTTATCAAATCTTCAGTAATCGTTTGCGGTTCTGGAATCACTTCCAGTTCTACCATACTCCCACTACTGTTTTTGAAAAAATCCATTTTTAATAAAACTGTGGCGAGTCTAGAACAATATCACTATTGATCTTCCAGATGGTAGAAAATCAACCCTCGTCATAGCCTGGGTCAACCCACAAACAGCCATTACAGAAACGTGCCTTGAGCTGTCCAGAGTCTGGTTTTAATCATAAGCCGGACAACTCCCCGTACCTTAACAACGTTAAGATATGAACTGTTATATATCCAATATAGAACCAGAGGCACTGATTTAATTGAACCAGATTCAAATCATGCAACTGTCCCCAGTGCATGTCAACTAAATGGAAGGGGGCCGATCAGCGTTACTCAACTTAGGAACACTTCCAATTATGAGTAACCTGAAAGAGAAGCAATTTCTCTTTATCACTACTATCAACTAAATACCATACACAAGTATCTACATCTTCGATCACTTTGAAGAATCCCGATACTTGCTATACCTGGTTCTCTACTCTATTCAAATACCTATAACTCCTCAAAACTTAGACCCTGTGTTTCTACGAAACACATGTCTAAGAACTGGAGAAGTTAAAAGTAAACAGAATATAGTACGAGGACCAACCCCTCTGTCCCAATGGACACTGGACAACATACAATACTCTGTATAAGTCCGCTGAGTCTAACAACTCTTTCACTGTGTGTCGTAGGTTGAAAACTGCACTTATGGTTAAGAAGAATTACACCGCTGTTTAATGCTCCTTACCTAACCATCCACTGATATAGGTAAACGTCATCGACATAATATCAAAGGGTATATCTCACTCTATGAAAATAGACGTACAGATATATCAATTTGAAATTGGTGCACAACAGCGGATATTCAAAACCAAATATTTGCCGACCGGCAAACATCCCAGGTGATCTCCTCAAATATCACCGATTACAACGAATCCTGATATAATGAGGATGATCACCCAATTCCCAATAACTTACTCCCACTCATTATCTGTAAAGCCATACAGATGTGAGAATCAAACCTGGTAAATACATACCCTGGAGCAAGTGTCTAATCAGGAAATCAGTTTTCTTTTAACAGTACACAGTTGAACTGAAACATTGAAATGTTTTGAAGGGGTATCCTGGTATTCCTAGTAATGCCTCTACCATTATCCAGATTCACAACTATAACCGCATAATTCTTTGCCACCTCTCCAAATCCCTTTATATGTCTTTAGTCGTTACCTTCTGCATACCCCTTAGGACAAATGGTTTTCTTCCTTCCCTACCGTTCGGCACCAGCCTATGGTTTGGAAGAAGACTATCCAATAAGCATAATGGGTGTACTGTCCTAATCCTAGGAGCACTCGCAATGCGAGAGAAGGTGAAGATAAAAGACAACCGAATAAAACTTATTCCTATTTCTCCTGGACCAGAATCCATCCCCGAACTGGAACAAGTTCCTTTCGAGTTCGTATATAACCATACGATGGAATATCCAATAAACTGTGGATCTTCGTAGTGATACGGAGTGTCCTGGAGAAATACAAAGGTGATTTAGGATTGGCGAAGAAATACTTGGTTTGGTCATGAATATCAGTCGCAATTTACTTTGCCTTCTTACTAATCCCTTGTTTTGTCTTAATCTTAATACCTTCTGCACACCGTTTAGGCTAATCGGTTTTCTTCATTCCCTACCGGTCGGCACCAGCCTAAGGTTTGGAAGAAGACTATCCAATTTGCATAATAGGTGTACTGTCTCCTAAACCAAGGAGTACTCACAACTTGAGAGAAGGTAAAAGGGAAAAGACAACTGAATCATCCTATCCGTTTTCTCCAGAACCGGAAACCATCCTCGAATTCCTTCGAGTTCGTATCTAACCATACGATGGTTTTGTCCAATGGAAGTGGACGTTCGTAGTAATACGGGGTGTCCTGGAGAAAAGGGTAAAAGTAGGAGTGGCAATGAGGTCTGCAACTCTGACAATCCAAAAGCCAGTGTTAAGAAGGTTCGGTCAACTTGGTCACTGAGTCATAGTCTTAGGGTCGGGTCAATGGTCGCTGCCAAGAGAGAGAGAAAAGAAACACTCAGCGTGCACTCTATCCTAGATCAGAATGGTTACCAATTTGTCTAATCTGGAAACCTCCCACTGTACCTCAAATTCTCCTCCAAACCTGAAAGAAGAATTAGTCGGGGTCACCCGAGGAGTAAACCAACTCATCAGTGGGAATCGGGATCCAACTATCATCGCATGATGACGTGACGGAATCCGCTCACGGTGTCACACTCCAAAAGGTATGCGCATATCTGGCAAGTTTCAGTACTTTTGAAACTCCCGATGTGGATTTCTGCCCCATGCTCTTATGACCTTGACTAAGGCCAACAAATCATAAGTCACATGTCAAGTTCTACCCGTCATTGTCCAGGTTGATTTGAACCCACCCGTACAAGCCCTTGACTAAGGCCAACAAGGCTATACGACTGTCCCAAACCAACGCATCTATCTATGCAGCATATGAATACCCAATAGCTACCAAACACTGTGCCTTGACTAAGGCTAACAAACACAGCTTGAATACTATTGACTACCCATATGAAACGACGGAGGGCTACGAATGGTTTCTGGCGAAAACCTTTAACGTAGTGAACTTGATATCGTTGAAGGAACGGATAGCTTTTTAGAAAATATAGTGACGAAAACCTTTACTAAAGAGGTCATTCCCGGTGAAGGGATCTCGGCTCTTTCCCCGTAGAATAGGGTGCAGGATATTCCAACTGAATACCACGATGCCAAGCAAAAGTAATCGGCTATAGTGAAGTTAATGCCCTGACGCAAACTTCTGTCCAAGGGGTCACTCCCGGTGAAGGGATCTCGGCCCTTGCCTCGTCGACTGAGGAGCAGGATATTCCAAATGAATACCACGATGCAAAACAAAAGTGAACGTCCTTACAATAACAGCTTTTTGAAAAGTGTTCCAACAACATCAGATAAGGTTTGTTTATCTTGCATTGATCCGAATCAATGCAGTCCCATCAATTGATCACACCACAAAGAACGAAAATATACTGACGTACGTATATGCCATCCGCATTCGCCACTGGGTCCCGTCATCACCCGTCACGTTAGCTAACTAACGGCAGAGCGGGGACTGGACTAGTGCGGATGAAAAACATATACAACATCTACTAATATATATACCAATATATTATATTCGCTCAAGGCGTGAATAAAATGCAACATCACAGAAATGTACAGCATCACAGAACAATACAGATATCTGGGATCCCCGGGTTTCACAGAGCCACTACTGAAACCCGACGTTCCCCTGGTCGTGTGGATAGCCTGTGCAATGAAAACCTATACCCCCTACGAGTGCGGCGAATAGCCAGCCAATCCTGGAGTGAAGCCCCCTCCGTCCCAATGCCATGAGATGCGGGCTTGTTGCCCTCTAGAACCCGGCTATCCGTGCACCCCTCCGCGGGGTAACCCTAGTACAGAAAGTAAAATATACATACACCGGGTACATCGACCGCAACCAGGTCGTGCCCCAAAAGAATAATACAAACAGACAGTGACGGCAGTCCACATGTCGGACGCTCGCCCCGCAATATCAAATGTACATAATACAACCACACTGTACTAGCATTGCATCCAGGCTATCCCCACGACCGATCCGCAACATCACAGCAAATACATAGAACATCAACGTGAAAGTCACGTTCGCAAATCCGTCTAACCGGGCTATAGCAGTTAGACCGGATTTACCGATCGAGTGACATTCACGGTCGCAGATATAATGTAAATACTGTGAAAAATGTGTTTAAAATTTTCCGATTGATCAAACAATTAACAAGTGGGCCCCAAAGAAAACTGTAGCACTCACAGAAAAAATTGGCCCAACTTTAACCTTCCAGAAAGCACATTTTCAACTCAGGAACATTCTGCAAAGTTTTGGGGGCATGAACAGTAAAACATGCGGCGGAAGCGCGGCCAAAGTAGGGTTTTGGCCGCCCTTCCGCGGTGGAATGGTGAGTTCATGTTACAAAATTTTTACAGTATGCTTCTAATTCCCTGCACATCACTCTGAGACAACCTGAAAAATTTTTGGACTCAAAAAAAAATTCGACAGAAACTGATGTGCTTGAAATACGCGTTTTCGGGACTTTGTTCGATCGGAAACGTAAAACACATTAAACAAAGCTAGACGAAGTTAATGGCGAGGCTCTGATACCACTGTAAGTGCACTGCGGCGCCCCGGCCGTCAATCCGACGCCGGAATGCGGAAGCGGTGATAAACTTTAATTTTTGCGGACTTTGCAAACCGGCACCACCGTGCACTAAACTCCGGATCGTAACCATTAACAAGTCTAAGCTACTAACAAGAAAGGGAAGAGATGTACCGACTGATCCGAGTCCTCCGGTCTTCATCTCCCCTCCGATCTCCTCGCGGGATCTCCGTCCGTCTCCTCCTCGTCGGAAAGGGCACCACATCGCCTGTAGCTTTTACGGGCTCCCACCTCAATACCGAGACAACTCGGGCGCGAAGCTGGCGAATCGACGCGTCCAAGATTTGCTGTAGGAAGTGTAGTGTAGAGTGCATGTCTCACTTTGGGGTTTGTTGCCATTTGTAGATGATGGAGGAAACAAGATAAGAAAAATGGTGCTTGCATTTTTCTTGGCATGAAAAGAGATCAAGAATGAAAAACACTCTCAAAGATGAAGCTCTCTCCTTCTCTTTTCTTCTTCTCCCTTTTCTAATGAAAAACCTTCTCTCTTAGAAAATGGTGGAGGAAAGATTATGAAGTAAGAAGGGAGGTGAGTGTAGGAGATGTAGAAAGGGTGACCACAAACAAACATGAACCATGCTTGTTACTATTAAACCCATACCCTCATCTAATCACAATAAATGCATCATGGATGAAAGATATCAATCCTATCATAATCAATCCTTTTGCAATAAAACCCTCCACAAAGTGTTATTTGCAAACTTGCAAATAACCCCCTCCATCAGAAAAGTCCGGCCGGGAAAGAACAAAGGAAAACCGGCCGGAACGGAATGCAAACTGGCAACTCCAGAAAAACTGGTCCCGTAATAAATTACAGGAAAACCCCGATACTGTGCATACACACCCGCATCTGTATTCCGTCCGGATACAAATGCAAAAAGACAAAATCTACACTGTACTAAACTAGGACCGGCTTAAACCAAAGCCGGCTAGTAATATCCGTTCGATCCTGATCCGTGCAATATCGCACGTATCTGATCGAACCCTGCCATATACCTATACGGCTACTAGTACAAACCGTCCGATCCTGATCCGTGCAATACCGCACGTATCTGATCGGACCCTGCCATATCTCCATACGACCTCTACAGCGTTTCGCCCGAAAGCTGAGTAACTGAAAGTGTGGTGGACTCTAAAGACTCGTCAATACTATGGCTGTGGATTTAACCACTAGCTCATCAGAGGTATAAGCCAATACGTAACGGGCCACCAGCTATTGACCAAAAGGGACGTCGATGAGCGAACTCATCCTGACACCCTACTGAGCCTGTCAGTGACAATATCCGTACAGTCCGGTCCGTTCGTCTATGAGCATCGCATGTCGGGCCTAGGGGGTGGGTAAAAGTCAGACCCCCAAAAGCGGTACAAGTCGTGTCGGAGTGTAGCCCAGAACACCCTGAGATACTACTGGAATACCTACCAGTAAATCTCCTGCCTTGGCCAAGGACTTCGTGTAATGGCTCTCCTAGACACAGCGCGACCTCACCCCCAATACCGGGAGAGATGAACCCCCGAAGATCCGCTCACTGCCTCCATGTGGCTCGGGACTGTACCCAACTAAAACCTGTTTGCACGACTCCTTTGAGCCGTGGTAGGGTAGTAATCAAAGCACAGTGGGAACTCACACGAGACAAATGACGATCCCCAGGTCGATGAACTAACCTGTACACATGTCACCTGGGAACTGCTATCTGACGTCAGGTATAAGACCAACTAGCATGTTCCCGGCGAGTCCTGTCCGGTGTACTCATAACCCAATGAGCACCTGTATACATCTTAGGTGAACCAACAGACACCAGTGGCTTGTGAGACCGGCCACCGCCCCTCGTCGGGGTCTCGACTGTATACACTAGTCTACTCTGGAGAATCGATGCCCTGTCTCGAAACTCCCACGACTAGGGACCATTTAAGGATGCGCTTGTAGACCCCAGCTCTCACGTATATGATCGCCCTCATACTGCTGGCAGTCAAGCAAGAATCCTATGGGCTCTATCAACGTGTAATAGTGACCTGTCAGGTCACCTAAAGCAGTACACGATGATAAAGGTAAACCAGATAGCAAACTATCATCTCGAGTAAGACTGTCGTACCGGGATAGGTCCTCCCTCAATCATTGCAATCACGTGCCTGTGATCCAATAATTGACTCTGAGGGCATTATCTCCAACATGCCCTAGAGGCCATTACTATACATTGGATGTATATTGTAGTGGATGCTGGGACATATATAGGTAGGACTTTCTTGTTCGACATGATAGTACGCTATCTGGTTACTCTTTATCTTAACATGTATACTTGCTGTCTTTCTGTTACATGTTGATAAAGCCCTTAGGATATGTGCTCGACTTCCAGGACTGTGATCTAGATCATACTAGTGGGGCCTAGGTAGTCCATGAGTACATCCTTCAATGTCCCTAGTCGTGGGAATATCGAGACGGGGCATCGATATTCCAGAGTAGACTAGCGTATATCTTCTTGACCCATGTGATGGGCGATGGATGATCCCATATACATTGGTGTTTGACATCAGAGATAGTATGCGGGTGCTCAGTGGAGATTGGGTACACTGAACGGACTCGCCGAGAACTCCCAGATGGTATTATACCTCACGTCAGATGGCAGTTCCCCGGTGACACTGGTATAGCTTAGTCTGTTGACCCGAGATCGTCATAGAGTCTTGTGTGTCTCCCACCGTGCTTTGATTTCCACCCTACCACGGCTCTACTGAGTCATGCAAACAGGTGGTTTTTAGCTACAGTCCCGATTCACATGGAGGCAATGAGCGATAGGAGGGGATTCGTCTCTCCCGGTATTGGGGGTTGATGTTGCGCTATGCTCGACTGGCCATAACTGGAAATCCCTGGCCAGGGTTGCACTGATTTACTAGTAAGTGTTATCAGTAGTTTCATGCTTGTTATGGACCTTACATCGGCATGATTTATCAAGCTACTGGGGTCTGATGTTTACCACCCCTAGGCGAGATATGCGACATATCAGACGAACAGACCGGACTGTACGGTAAGTGTTACTGGTTGGATTCACAGGAGTGTGAGTGGGCTTGCTTGTTGATCTTCTGATCGCTCAATACACTGGTGGACGTTACGTTTAGTAGACCGCTTGCGGCTTGTGGGTGTTTGATATGATCATCACCTACTGCCGGCGTATTGACGAGTCTTTAGAGTCCTACACAGAGGTTTCCTGGCTCAAGCGAAACGAAATATGAGCGCATATGAGATATGTGCGGGACCGAGAATAATACCAGTATGTGATACTGAATTCTATTCTCGCGATTTGTATCATCAAACGGTTATATAAGATATAGCCGGGTTACCGAATCAAATGTTGATTCGATATATTGATACACTTGATATTAGTCGGTTATATGCAGTATGACCGGATCATTAAATCAAATGTTGATTTAATGATTTAATGTATAATTATATATTAGATATATTACTTTACATTGACTATTATTGGTTCACTTAAGATTATTTTTCTCACTAGATTGTGCACATTGTATATATGATATATGTTTGTGCACTAGTTTGTATCATGTTTGATGATACATGCAAACTTGGGTGTGTGTTTGCTTTAAACCATGTTTAGGTTAATGGTTAGGGTTTTAACTTATTTATTTATTTTTGGCAAAAAATAAAATGGTGGTTTTCTTTCTTTGCTTTAAGCTTCATGAAGCTTCTTAGCATCTTTTACCATTTTTTTTCCTTTAACCTAACCATTACACCTAAACCCTAGTTTATTCTCTACATGTGTTAACTTCACCCATGGTTGCATTATGATAAGTATTCACTTGATTTATTATTTTCAAGAATAATTCATTTTCCTTCTTCTTCTACTTCATCTTCTTCAAGTGAAGAAAACCTTTCTTGAAAATTTTCAAGTGATGAAATCAAGTGAGAAATCCAAATCCAAAGTGAACCCACTTCCTATTTCTTCATCCTCTACCACTTGCCATGTTGTATAGGGTGTTTTCTTCACAAGGTTCATGACCAAGTGAAGACGGAGCTTGAGTTTGAGTTGCCTCGACGTAGATCATCTTCGGCACCGAAGTCAACGACCTAGTCCTCTCATTTCTCCTATAAAACCAACGCTAGAGTCTGGGATCCCGATGATCGCAGCAGAGGGACGTCATCACGGAGCTAAAGAAGTGGAGGACCGGATCTACAGAGCTTGTAATCCCTTTCACTTGTAGTTAAAGTAGTTAACTTGCTATGTTTCGCCTTACCTCTAGTTAACGATCTAGCATTAGGGTTCTTTGGCACATGGAAAATTTGATTTTGGCATGGTTGATCAGTTGTAGAACCTCACGAGTGTGCCTAGGAACCGTACAGTGGTATCAGAGCCTAGCTAGAGTTTTAGGCGAAGTGTTGACGAAGTTAGAAGTCCGATCGAACCCGAAACCCTAATCGAATACCCCTCTCTGTACATTTTTTGAAATCGTGGATTTTTGTGAATTAAAAATTGTCAAAAAATTCAGCAGGGTTTTCTAGAAGTTACTGTGCAACATGTGACCCTAATTCGACCAATGCGCCGCGGAACCACGGCCCCACCCTGGCTTAAGCGGCGGTTCCGCGGCCATAGTGGTGAATCTTGCCACGTGGTTTGCACAGTAATTCCTATCTGTAAATGCTGTGTTTTCTGGGAATTTTTAACTTCTACTCAACAATTGAGTTTTCTAGGTTGTATTGGGATTTCGTTAATTCGATCAGAAAGTTTAACTTTGTCTGTGTTTTTCCGGATATTTTAGAACATGTTAAAAGGTTCGACCGGATATGAATGACCCACGTTTTCCCCTGACGGGAAATTTCCAAGTGTTGGATCTTTCCGTAGTTTAAGAACATTCTAAGTAGTGCAAGTAACGCGATGGACCCTCTAGAAGACAACAAACCTTAACTCGATTATGTGACCGTCTTTGAACTGCCTTTTGAACCTTAGGGTTTGGGGTAGTACGGCGTGCCACATGTGAGGCGTTGGCTTGACCCTTCTACGGCTGGACCGTCGGTACTGTGGCATGAAGTGGATGTTTTTTTAAAACTTATTTCATGTGTTGAGCTTTTCGGGAAAACTTGGGTGTTTGATTGTTCGATCGGAAAGTTTAACATTTTCTGTTTATTTGGAATGTGATACAATATTTGGAATCCACAAGTAGTTATGAGATAACTGATTTGAATATTATAAATCTAGCAGTCTAGTCTCACTTGATCGATTGCCATGGAATTTTGATGTGATCAAAAGTCCGTCGCAATCAAGTAGCGTACGCGGATACTCGTCGGTAAACTTAATAGATAGCCACGCCCCATAGCCCCGACCAAATGACTGTAGGAGAACTCCGTCGCCGAAAGCATCCGTTCGGGTGCTCGCGGCAGCGGTGTTCCGCCTTGGTGCACTTCGTCAACGGTATCAGGGGTGCGGCCGTCTGCTAAAGTTTGCGACGAGCATTCGTTCTGGATGTCGGGAATCTTGTTGAATTGCCTGACTTGATTTGGAAAGAGTTTTCTATGATGAGACTAAAATGCGGGGTTTATAATTGTTAGGCATGCGATGTCTAAGGAATTCATTTGGTTAGGCATGCGATGTCTAAGCAGGTTGCGGATTCCAACTGTTGTAGTTTTACACTTTCTTTTCTGTGACCGTAAGTGTAATATGTGATATCGCCGGTTTCGTTGCTATATGTCAACGACAATTGGGATGAGCATATTTACTTACGTTGATGACATGTGATATTATGTGTTGCTGGATATGTTATATTGGATCGTCGTGTTTTAATAGCCGGGGGTTTTTATGTGAGATGAGTGTTTTTCCTTTTCATTCATGTAAAAACTTGTATGTAATATTCTTTTATTGGGGCACTTCCAGGTTGCGGGAGATGTCACCGTTGATGTATATTATTTACTTTTCCGCATTAGGATATACCCAAGGAGGGGAGCACAAGTAACCGGGTTCTAGGGTCCAGTGGGAGACCATCTCGAGGAGTCGAGTCCGGGTCTCCTAACTCTAGAATTGGTAGGGTTGCTTGCCGCTCTCGTAGGGGTCTAGGGTGTGGGGTTGGCTATTCATCACGACCGTGGAATCCGTGTTTTATACAGGCTCAAAATAAAACACGGACGTCCTAGTATATCCAATATTTCATATGATATTTTCTGCTGCGTTATCTGTGATGTGATCATGTGATTTGTTCAGATAGATATTGTATATAGTATATATGATATATTATATAGACGTTGCTTATGTTTTACACCCGCGCTAGCCCTGCCTCGCTCTGGCGTTAGTTACCTAACCTAACGGTGCAGACGGGACATCGAGGCGAATGCGGATGGCATAAGCGTACGTTATATTTATCTTTGATGTTTAGGTGGACTTAAATGATGGGACATTCATTAATGAGATTAATGAAAGAAAATAAACCTAAAAGATGTTGTGGAATCGAATTTCAAAAATCAAACAGGTACCTACAGTTCTTGCTTTGCATCGTGGTGTTCCTTGAAGAATATCCTGCACCTTATTCGATGAGGAAAGGGCCGAGATCCCTTCACCGGGAGTGACCCCTTTAGCAATAACTGGCAGATGCTACAACCCTCGGTTTGTCTTTTGATTGCTTCTATAGTTTTTACTTTGCACAGTGGTATATATGATATATCCTGCACCTTATTCGATGAGGAAAGGGCCGACAATCCCTTCACCGGGAGTGACCCCTTTAGTAAAACTAGAAAAGCCTAAAAAACATTCCATTTAAAAACCATTTGATTCTGCAATGAGATCAAGTTCAAAGCGTTAAAGGTTTTCTCAAGAACCATCCGCAACCCTCCGTCATTTTAGGAAGTAGAGTACTTAGTATTCGTGCTTGTTTGTTGACCATAGTCAAGGCACAGTGTACGGTAGCTAAGTGATGTCTTCCTACACCGCATATTATGCGATTAGTTAGGACAGTCGCGTGACTTTGTTGACCTTAGTTAAGGGTCATGTGGGTGGGTCTAATTAATCACGAAATGACGGGTAGAACTTGACTAGTACTTATGATTTGTTGACCATAGTTAAGGTCATAAGTGCTAGGGGTAAAAACCTTTATCGGGAGTTTCAAGTGTTGAAACTTGCAATGAGATTGCACACCTTCTATATGATTGTTAGATCCTGATACCCACTGCGAGTAATTGTTACTCCTGGGAGAGTTTTGCACTTTACAATTAGCCGACCAAGTAGGTGTCTAGAAAGGTGTCAATGGGGTTACGCCCCTGGGAAAACGAGGTTTACTTTAATTAGGTCCGTGCGAAAGCACGGGGAACCTCCCTCAAAGTACCGACACTGGCCTGGCTGAAAGATTGGCGAACTTGCAGAGTGTAATTAATCCAGGCTAGTTTTTCCTTTTAAGGTTCGAAGGAAGATTTGATAAAAACAGTGGGAGCCATCCTGATTAGATAAAATAAATAACCAATCTAATCTTGCAAGAGCGCATGCAGAGTGTTTTCTTCTCTCTCTCTCCAGGTAGCGACCATATCACGCCTTAATCAAGATAATAATATGGATGTATTGACCGAACCCGCTTGTTATACTGAGCTGGGGAACGTTGGTCCCGCTCCAACTTATAATTGTTATAAGACCTAGCAGGAAATAGGGGAATACCAAAATTCCCATGCCGCCCAAACGAAGAAAGTGCATGAGATGCATCTTCTTCGGGTGTGTTCATTATAAATAACTGTTTCTCAGTATCCTCTACGTCTTGGGTATTAGATACCGGATCAGGATCCCGCATATGTAATCCGTTACATAGGCTACAGAAAGGTAGAGAACTGAGAACGGGTGATAAGTTTCATGAGACAGAAAACGGTGCAAGTGTTACAGCCAAGTCTGTTGGTCACTGTCACCCTGTATTACCAATACATTGATTCTGAACAAATGCTATTAGATACCGAACCTGATATACAAAATCATATCAGTCTCTTTATTAGTAAAGAAATGATACAATTTTGTATTGTTGGATAATGTTTTGAACATTTCCTATTTCAAAAGTTGATCGGTTCAGGCACGTTATCTAAAAGCATTAACGTTCTAAATCAAACTACAGTTCCTAGTATACAGAACACACACAAGAGGAACTGTTCAGAAATGAACGATTCCTTCTTGAGGTATTGTAGACTAGGTCATATCAATGTGACCCGACTTGCTTAAGTTACATTTTAGATGCATATTTAAATCAGTTTGAATTTACATCTTGTGAAACTTACCAGTCATGTCACAAAGATTAGATGAGCATAGCTCTGTTTATTGGAAACAGAGAAAGAGTTAGTCAACTCTTGGGACTGATACATGATGATATATGTAAGGTCCCCAGTCTACACATGCCAGGACCGGTTCTTTGTACTTCATTACATTCTCTGATGATCTCTCAAGATTCAGTCATATGTTCCTGTTGAAACATAAGTCTGAAGCTTTTTGAGATATTCACAGAATATAAGTTAGAAGTAGAGAACCAAAAACCGGGTATAAGTATTATGTCCTATGATAAGATCAAGGAAAAGAATACTGGTGCACGCAATTCTTGGACTATTCTAAAGGAAAATGAGATTCTCTTCCAGCATTACTCCTCCGTATACACCATAGCACGTTGGTATATCAGGGCGGAGCAATCGCACCATATTAGATATGATGTGCTCTTTGATGAGTATTACTGAGTTACCTGTTTCTTTTAAGGGGTTATGCACTTGAGAAGCTGCATACCTATTGAATTGGATTCGAATCAAATCAGTGCCTACCACTCCATATAAGATATGGTATGGGAAGAGCCTATCTCTTAAGTAAGTTAAGATTTGGGATTGTCCGGCCTATGTCTAAAAGCAAAATCCGGACAAGCTCAAGGCAAGGTCTGTTATGTAGAACTGGAATGGTTCCAGCTATACAAACTGCAGCTGATGATTTGGTAGAACCAAAGATTCAATAGATTCCGACGAACCTCAGCCTCTCCGCCGATCTAGTAGGGTTCCTCACCCACCTGAGAGATACTTCGGTTTCTCTATGACAGTGGGAGCGAGGATTGCATCATGAGATGATGACCCAACTACTTTCGAGCAGGCCATCAAGAGTGGGGACTCTGTAAGAATGGCTGGATGCTTAGCGATCTGAGATGGAATCCTTATACACCAACAAAGTATGGACTTTGGATGCTTTATCTGAAGGGTTAAATCCCCATCAGGAGCAAGTATATCTTATGAAGATTACTTGGTGTAGATGGAAAAGTTGAGACTTTCAAAGCTAGACTTGTTAAAGGTTTTCATCATCGACCAGGCGTGGATAATAATGAAACATTTTCCAGTGGCTGTGCTTAAGTCCATCCAGATCCTACTTACCATTGCTACATACCATAACTATGATATCTGGTGGTTGGGTGTCATGACTATTTTTCTAAATACTGATTTAGAAGAGAACGTCTATAAGTATACAGCCAGAGGGCTTCGTAAAAAGTGGGAGCAGCGGAAACGTGTGCAAGTTGCTTTACAGAATAAAGCAGGCATTGTGGAGTTGGAACATCTGTTTTGATATGGTAGTCAAAGAGTTTGACTTCATCAAAATGGTAGATGAACCTTGTATATACAAAAAGATAGTAGAGAGTAAGGTGGCCATCCTCGTATTGTACGTGGACAACATACTCTTGATAGGAAAAGAGTTTCTTATACTGCGCACGGTCAATCTCCTCTTATCACAAGGATTCTCCATATAGGATCTTTGTGATACCTCCTAAATCCTAGATTTTATATCTATGAGATAGATCTAAATGGATATTAGAATTCTTGCTAGGTGTTGTGAGATGGTATCAATCGATCCTAGGGAGAATCACTGGAAAAGTTCCAGGGTGATAAGGACGACTGAATGTCAGTCGCAGGCATTGTCTTTACCCTGAGTGAAGGGACGGTATGTTGGAAGAGTTCCAAGCTAGATACCGTGGCAAACTAGACGATAAAGGCTGCTAACATCGTTATTAAAGATACTACCAAAGAGGCAGTTTGGGTGTATATTGGTTCATGAGATGAACTAGGTTCCTACCATTATGTGACAATGGAAGTGTGGCTTTGGCCCAAGAACCTTGGTCCCATCAGTGACCCAGACATATTCTGAGGCAGCATCACCTGATCATGGAGATAGTTGATCTCCAGGGTGATCGAGGTTAGGAGAGTAGACTCAGAGGACAACACGGCGGATCCACTTACAAAGGCTTTTTCCCAGAAAGAGACTTATATGGGATGGTTAAGTATTAGATACTACAACCACTGCTACAGATGGCCCTAGTTCAAGTGGGAGATTGTTAGTTATATATATGCCCTAGAGGCCATTACTATACATTGGATGTATATTGTAGTGGATGCTGGGACATATATAGGTAAGACTTTCTTGCTCGACATGATAGTACGCTATCTGGTTGCTCTTTATCTTAACATGTATACTTGCTGTCTTTCTATTACATGTTGATAAAGCCCTTAGGATATGTGCTCGATTTCCAGGACTGTGATGTAGATCATACTAGTGGGGCCTGGGTAGTCCATGAGTACATCCTTCAATGTTCCTAGTCGTGGGAATATCGAGACGGGGCATCGATATTCCAGAGTAGACTAGCGTATATCTTCTCGACCCATGTGATGGGCGATGGATGATCCCATATCCATTGGTGTTTGACATCAGAGATGGTATGCGGGTGCTCACTGGAGACTGGGTACACTGAACGGACTCGCCGAGAACTCCCAGATGGTATTATACCTCACGTCAGATGGCAGTTCTCTGGTGACACTGGTACAGCTTAGTCTGTTGACCCGAGATCGTCATAGAGTCTTATATGTCTCCCACTGTGCTTTGATTTCCACCCTACCACGGCTCTACTGAGTCGTGCAAACAGGTGGTTTTTGGGTACAGTCCCGATTCACATGGAGGCAATGAGCGATAGGAGGGGATTCGTCTCTCCCGGTATTGGGGGTTGATGTTGCGCTATGCTCGACTGGCCATAACTAGAAATCCCTGGCCAGGGTTGCACTGATTTACTGGTAAGTGTTATCAGTAGTTTCATGCTTGTTATGGACCTTACATCGGCATGACTTATCAAGCTACTGGGGTCTGACGTTTACCACCACTAGGCGAGATATGCGACATATCAGACGAACAGACCGGACTGTACGGTAAGTGTTACTGGTTGGATTCACAGGAGTGTGAGCGGGCTTGCTCATTGATCTTCTGATCGCTCAATACCCGGGTGGCCATTACGTTTAGCAGACCGCTTGCGGCTTGTGGGTGTTTGATATGATCATCACCTACTGCCGGCGTATTGACGAGTCTTTAGAGTCCCACACAGAGGTTTCCTTGCTCAAGCGAAACGAAATAGGACCGCATATGAGATATGTGCGGGACCGAGAATAATACCAGTATGTGATACTGAATTCTATTCTCGCGATTTGTATCATCAAACGGTTATATAAGATATAGCCGGGTTACCGAATCAAATGTTGATTCGATATATTGATACACTTGATATTAGTCGGTTATATGCAGTATGACCGGATCATTAAATCAAATGTTGATTTAATGATTTAATGTATAATTATATATTAGATATATTACTTTACATTGACTGGTATTGTTTCACTTAAGATTATTTTTCTCATTAGATTGTGCACATTGTATATATGATATATATTTGTGCACTAGTTTGTATCATGTTTGATGATACATGCAAACTTGGGTGTGTATTTGCTTTAAACCATGTTTAGGTTAATGGTTAGGGTTTTAACTTATTTATTTATTTTTGGCAAAAAATAAAATGGTGGTTTTCTTTCTTTGCTTTAAGCTTCATGAAGCTTCTTAGCATCTTTGACCATTTTGTTTTTTCCTTTAACCTAACCATTACACCTAAACCCTAGTTTATTCTCTACATGTGTTAACTTCACCCATGGTTGCATTATGATAAGTATTCACTTGATTTATTATTTTCATGAATAATTCATTTTCATTCTTCTTCTTCTTCATCTTCTTCAAGTGAAGAAAACCTTTCTTGAAAATTTTCAAGTGATGAAATCAAGTGAGAAATCCAAATCCAAAGTGAACCCACTTCCTATTTCTTCATCCTCTACCACTTGCCATGTTGTATAGGATGTTTTCTTCACAAGGTTCATGACCAAGTGAAGACGGAGCTTGAGTTTGAGTTGCCTCGACGTAGATCATCTTCGGCACCGAAGTCAACGACCTAGCCCGCTCATTTCTCCGATGAAACCAACGCTAGAGTCCGGGATCCCGATGATCACAGTGGAGGGACGTCATCACGGAGCTAAAGAAGTGGAGGACCGGATCTACAAAGGTTGTAATCCTTTTCACTTGTAGCTAAAGTAGTTAACTTGCTATGTTTCGCCTTACCTCTAGTTAACGATCTAGCATTAGGGTTCTTTGGCACATGGAAAATTTGATTTTGGCATGGTTGATCAGTTGTAGAACCTCATGAGTGTGCCTAGGAACCCTACAAGGTTTTCTAACAGCTGAGCCTAAATGCTCTGTTGTTGGATCTTAAATAAAAACGATCCTTAAAATTTTGCTAAGTTGATCTTAGTCTCAAATAAGACTAACGTATTCTTTGCTAAAATAAATTGAGCCCAAATGCTCACATATTTAAATTGATCTTAATCTCAAACTAGATTAATGGTCCTTAAATAAAACAAACCCAAATCTAAAATATACGGATTTGGACTGATCCGCGCCCTACGGGAGACGACATAAATTAGTCTCCGTATACAATCCACGGGCAACGCAAAATAAAACAAATAACAAACGACACGAAGCGAACTGCTGGAGCAGGAAAAAGTGGTTATCGCAATGCGGTAACGTAATTAACTGCAGGGGCTTGCGCCTATAGGGAAGAGAGCCCCCATGATCAAAAACCCCTCACAAATTAGAGGGAATCTGATAAAGTCATGCTACAACGGTCGCGTCTGTCCAAACCTCCGATATATGGTTCCATAAATCAACTTGGTATCTTCAGAGAGGCGGATGGATAAGTCCAAATAGCATCTGCCCCCAAATTCTGGCCAGATGTCCCAACATCTCGGTCGGTCTTTCGGCAGTGAACAGATTCTGGCACGCCCGGTGGGACCTTTTTCTCTTTCAAATCCACACATCGTGAATCGTGTTTCATGAACAAAATCACGGTTCGATATGGTTACCCTTGGATTCGATGTACTAAAACTTGGTGTCTTGCTCCTGTGGAGAAAATCAATGGCTTCTTAGTGCACTGCATGCAACAGCAACTCTCGCTCCACCCCAACTGGAGGAGTGACCTATGGGCCCAACACGGCCTCTATTTTCTCAATGTCAGGAAATGCTGAACAAAATGACAGCACTTACCGGGTAGAAATAATGTCCGGATAAAGAAGTTGAACAGCGCCAAGAGCAGGAGACCGATACAGTGTTTCTGCGAAGGGTGCTCGAGAGAAAGGACAAAGAGGCCGCTGAGCAAGCTGCTAACATAAAGAAGATGGCTCTCTTGTTCGAAGAAATGGTTGGAATGATGATCCAGCCAGAACCCCCGGCCGAAGATCCGCCGATAAACATCGAGGATGATAGAGGGGAAATATCAAACTCTCCTCCGGCTTTATCAGTGGCCAAAGAAGAAACGATCTCCAAGGACGCCCTTAATGATTACATTGCTCAACAAATAAGAGGTCATCAAGCTAATGAAGCCACTAGCCAAATCGTCAGATCCGGACGACCATATCCAGGCTGGTATGATGAAATTAAGTACCCACTGGGATATACGATCCCCAAGTTGTAGGGTTATTAATCACGACAGCAAGGTTTCGGGTGGCATCATCCATGCCAATTTTAAATTTTTTCATGTTTAAACAACCCTAAAACGAGATCTTTAACTAGAGAATCAAACTAAAACTTAAAGCAAACATCATTACTACTAAGTGATAGGGATTACAACCTTTGTAGTCCGTTCCTTCGCTTCATAAGCTCCGAGTTGAGGTCTCTTCGCTGCGATCATCAAGCTCCCGGACTCTAGAGAGGTTCCATGAGGTGAATGAGACATCCTTGCTTGAAGACTTCACAATCCAAGATGATCTACCTTGAGGAATCACAAACCCAAGCTATCACTTCACTAATGTGGTATTAGTGAAGCAAACACCCTAATCTAAATGGCTAGTATAGATGAGGATGAGGATGATGAAGTAGGAATTTTACTCTCTTTAGTTTTCTTTTTCTCACAATTACTCATCATAAAATGAAAAGGCTAGAAAACTTTTGTGAGGAGGAAGAAAAAGATAAGTGATGAATGAATAATTGTTATTAGGTTAGAAAATGCAACCATGGGTTAAGCATGGCATGCTTAACCCTTATAGAGAATAAACCATAAGCTAGGGTTAAAAGGTTAGGTTAACAAATATCTAGTAAATATCTAAAGAGTGGACTTAGTCAAGGCAACAAAATATCTCAACATTAATCCATAATTTAGAATTAACCAAAATATAAAATGTTAACCCTAATCTAAACCCTAGCATGGTTTAATCTTATAAACCCTAGTTGCATTTGTAACCTAGTATGTTACAATTATACATATCACATATATATAATTATGTAATAAAAGAAAATAATACAATTAACATATATCACATATATATCAATGTATAATCAAGTGAGAAAAAGAATCTTTTAAGTGAGCTTATATTAGTTAATGTAATGTAATATATCACATATATAATTATACATTAGATTATTAAATCAACACTTGATTTAATAATCCGGCTATATTACATATAGCCGACTAATATAATATGTATCATTTTATCGAATCAACACTTGATCCGATAACCCGGCTATATCACATATACCCGGCCGATATTACATATCATGAGAATAGAATACGGTATCACATACACATATTATTTTCGGTTCCGCACATATCACATATGTGCTCCTACTATGTTTCGCCTGAGCCAGGAAACCTCTGTGTAGGACTCTAAAGGCTCGTCAATACGCCGGCAGTAGGTGATGATCATATCAAACACCCACAAGCTGCAAGTTGTCACCTAAACGTAACAGCCACCCGGGTATTGAGCGATCAGAAGATCAACAAGAAAGCCTGCACACACTCCTGTGAATCCAATCAGTAACACTACCGTTCAGTCTGGTCTCTTCGTCTGATATGTCACATATCTAGTCTAGGGGTGGTAAACGTCAGACCCCAGTAACCGATAAGTCGTATCGATATGAGGCTCATAACGGGTCGAGAAACTACTGATAACACTTACCAGTAGATCTCCATATCAGCCCTTGCCAGGGACTTTCAATTATAGCCAATCGAACACAGTGCAACATCAACCCCCAATACCTAGAGAGACGAAACCCCTCCTATCGCTCATTGCCTCCATGTGATTCGGGAATGTACCCAAAAGCCACCATTTTGTTCGTTCTCATGAACGTGGTAAGGTGGAAATCAAAGCACAATGGGAATCACACAAGACTCTATGACGATCTCGGGTCTATAGGCTAATCTGTACCAGTGTCACCAGAGAACTGCTATCAGACGATAGGTATAATACCATCTAGAAGTTCTCGGCGAGTCCGTTCAGTGTACCCAGTCTCCACTGAGCACCCGTACACCATCTTTGATGTCAAACACCAATGGATGCGGGATCATCCATCGCCCATCATATGGGTCAAGAAGCGTATACGCTAGTCTACTAGTATCGATGCCCTGTCTCGATACACCCTCGACTAGGAACAATTATAGAATGTACTTTTGGACTACCCTGGCCCCACTAGTATGATCTGCATCATAGTCCTAGTAGTCAAGTGTTGGTGATAGTGCCCTCATAGTCAATTATTGGATCACAGGCACGTGATTGCAATGATTGAGGGAGGACCTATACCGGTAGGACAGTCTTACTCAAGATGATAGTATGCTATCTAGTTTATCTTTATCATCATGTACTGCTTTAGGTGACCTTACAAGTCACTATTGCACGTTGATAGAGCTCTTAGGATTCTTGCTTGACTGCTAGCAGTATGAGGGCGATCATATACGTGGGAGCTGGGGTCTATAAGCACATCCTTAAAAGGTCCCTAGTCGTGAGAGTTTCGAGACAGGGCATCGATACTCCAGAGTAGACTAGTGTATACAGTAGAGACCCAGACAAGGGGCGGTGGCCGGTCTCACAAGCAACTGGTGTCAGTTGGTTCACCTAAGATGTATACAGGTGCTCATTTGGGTTATGAGTACACCGGACAGGACTCGCCGGGAACATGCTAGTTGGTCTTATACCTGACGTCAGATAGCAGTTCCCTGGTGACATGTGTAGAGGTTAGTTCATCGACCTGAGATCGTCATTTGTCTCGTGTGAGTTCCCACTGTACTTTGATTACTACCCTACCACGCTCAAAGGAGACGTGCAAACAGGTTTTAGTTGGGTACAGTCCCGAGCCACATGGAGGCAGTGAGCGGATCTGCAGGGGTTCGTCTCTCCCGGTATTGGGGGTGAGGTCGCGCTGTGTCTAGGAGAGCCATTACACGAAGTCCTTGGCCAAGGCAGGAGATTTACTGGTAGGTATTTCAGTAGTATCTCAGGATGTTCTGGGCTACACTCCGACACGACTTGTACCGCTTTTGGGGGTCTGACTTTTACCAACCCCCTAGGCCCGCCATGCGATGCTCATAGACGAACGGACCGGACTGTACGGATATTGTCACTGACAGGCTCAGTAGGGTGTCAGGATGAGTTCGCTCATCGATGTCCCTTTTGGTCAATACCTGGTAGCCCGTTACGTATAGGCTAATACCTCTGACGTGCTAGTGGTTAAATCCACAACCAAAGTATCGACGAGTCTTTAGAGTCCCCCACAGACCAGTTTCTCAAGTTTCGGGCGAAACGCTATAGAGGCCGTATGGAGATATGGCAGGGTTCGATCAGATACGTGCGGTATTGCACGGATCATGATCGGACGGATTATACTAGCGGGCTTTGGTTTAAGCCGGATCCTAGTATTGTACAGTGTAGATTTTGTCTCATTGCATTTGTATTCGGTCGGAATACAAATGCAGGTATGTATATGCAGTAGCGGGGTTTTCCTGTAATTTATTACGGGATCAGTTTTCTAAAGTTGCCAGTTTGCATTCCGTTTTGGCCATTTTCTTTTGTATCTTTCCTTGGCTGAAAAATGGTGGAGGAAGGCTTATTTGCAATTGTGCAAATTAGCATTTGTGGAGGGTGGTCTTTGCATATTGTTGCTTCATGATGATTGTGCCTTCATTTGACTTCTTTAGTCCATGATTGCTTGACTTTTGGAGTAATCATGGTTGTTGATGATGGGGTTGATTTGGAGTGAGGGTTTTGTTGTGATCATTATATTTCACCATCATCATTTTTCTCTCTCTCTTGGATGATAGCTTCCTCCCCCTTGACTTTTCTCCCTCCTCCAATTTTTGGCCGGCCATTCTCTTTGGGTGGTGTCTAAAATATTGTGGTGGGTATTTTTTTCTCTTCATGCTTGCAAAATCCCCAAGTTCTTCTACAAAAAGTTCACATCTCATTCCTCCACCAATACATGGCAACTTCAACCCCTAGAAACACATAGAGTTCTACACTTCATCTACAGCACTTCTTGGGCATGTCGGCTCGCCAACTTCATGCCCGAGTTGCCTCGGTCCAGAAGTGGGAGCCCGTAAAAGAACCCGGCGATGTGGTGCCCTTCCGGCGAGGTGGTGAAGACCGGAGATTCCGCGGGGAGATCGGGACGACGACGAGAAGACCGAAGGACACGGATCGCTCGGTATATCTCTCTACCCCTTCTCTAGTTAGCTAGGATTAGATTAATGGCCCGATCCGGGATTTTTGTGCGCGGTGGTGCCGGTTTACAAGTTCTGTAAAATTATCGTTTCCGCATTTTGGCCTCGTTCAGACGGCGGGGACGCCGCCGTGCACTTACATCAATACATATCCTAAGGGCTTTATCAACATGTGAGAGCAAGACAGTAAACCAATACAAGTCAACATGTTTAGACAAAGTGAAACCAGATAGCATACTATCATATCAAGCAAGAAATTCCTTTCTATATATACCCAAGCATCCACTATAATATACATCATATGTACAACAATGGCCTCTAGGGCATATACATAACTAACACAAGTTTCATGTATACAAAGGGAAATGCATCCCTCACCAGCACGTTGCGCAATTCAGAGCTCTGTGCGGCAACACTGGAGGCGACGACAAATTGTTGCTTCGCTAGTTCGTTGGTAGACTGTCGGAAACGGCCTTTGAATGGTACTCAGAGCTCCCAAATGACTCCGTGAAAACATTCACAGAGATGGAACTGCTGTTCACACAGCGTTTTGCCAGCGCGAGTGAATGTACTCCAATCACGGCATTAATCAATGACAGGGTAAAGCCGGGAAAACATGGGTCCAATACGCGATCCGGTGGCGGAACCTGTGGTCTAAATGCGAACAGTGCATTGAATAATCCCCTGCCGTGGGCATGTTCATCGGGACCCTTGATCCTCAAATGACTGTGTCCCAGTTTATGACATTCTTCAAACCAACAACCTTTCAGGCTCTGATAGATAAACTGGCTCAAATGGACCAGATGGGTCACGGGCCTTCCTCCTCAAATAAGGACCCTCAAAATAGCAAGGTTAAAGGGAAAGTGGCCTTCGTTGCCAATACGTAACAACAGCCGAGTGGCCCAAAACTAGCTGCTCGCCAAAACAACGCGCGTCCGCGCCCATCCTTAGAGGAAAGACTAGGACGCGCTTACTCATTTCCCCACGACAAGACGAGGAGACTGTTTGAATTGGCGGTGCATAATAAACTCATCACATTGCTAGACACGAGGCGTCCACCGCAACCCGGCAACGTCAACAACCCTAACTACTGCTCCTATTACAGAATAGTGAGCCACCTAATTGAAGATTGCCACGTCTTCAAAAGCTGGGTCGAAGACCAGTATCAACAGGGGAAATTCGCGTTGTCTTATAAATGGAAGGTAAACCGACCCTAGAAGCACACTCCAAAAAAGGTAGATGCGCAGGGGGCACCATTCTCACTCGTGGAAGAAACTCTATGGGAAGTCGTTCTTTCAGCAAAAACCAAAAGAATGCTAAAGGATCTACAAGCATGTCCGACAGTCAGGTGGAAAAGCCCACTTGAACCCGAAATCATCGAAGGGATGCTGAAAGCTCGTCCTGCACTGAAAATTGTTGAAAAGGGGAAATCCCCCCAAGTCAAGCCTTCAAAGTCTTCGAAGAAAAAGAAGAAGACCAAGAATCCTGTGCAGCCTACCGAGTATGACGACAAGCACACAGATCTATAAAAATACATTGACGTGCTAGAGGAGTACAACCAGAAGGCGCATACACTGGTCACGTTCGAAGAATTCCTCAAGCATATTCTTGAGAACGAAGACAGTGATAATGATGAGGAAAATGACTCGTCAGAAGACACCGAAGACTGTATAGAAAGTTTCCACATGGTCTCCCATTCTTCGTTATATGACGAAGAAGCTCCCTCAGCGTCAGAAAACAACGCAGAGGAACTGGGGGCAGAATCGGCGCTAAAATCCCTGGAACTGCCAGAAGACCCAATCAAGAGGCTATTAAACGAAGCCTTTCAAAAAAGCAAAGTTGACTGAGAACACGAGACAGCCATATATGAAAAGGCTAAGTGTCAGCATTAGGATAAAGAAGCTGCGGCGAAGACGAGTCGTAAAGTACTCCAACCAAACCAAAATACACCTGCAACAAATAAGAGCAGGATCAAAACAGAGAAGCGATTCGCGAAAGCCCTGACAATGGGGATGAAGCTGCCATCTCTTAGAAGGAACACTCTACGGATCATATGCCTCGATGGAGAATAATCACATCCAAACTATTTCCTATATCATCGGAGGGTCACCCACCCCACCGAGGAATGCAGTGCCATCAAGAAGTGGTGTCAAGGATATGTTTCCCATCAAAAACACTTAAAGAGAAAGAAGCGTGAAACTCGTGCTCTTCGACGGAAAAATAGTGGACGGCAAAATAGTGGGATGAACACACATAAAGAAACGACTGGTAACTGTCATATGGTTGGTACCATTTTGGAAGGGGAAAGACTCCAAGTTCTTACCTTCGAGAGCGATTTTGAGGACGAAATACCCCTCAGCCCTCTCTTCGAAGACTTCACCTCGGGAAAAGAAGAGGAGGAGAAGAAATATGAAAACATCCAGTTGCATAACCGCACGCTGCCTGAAAAGAACTTTGGGACCGTGAACAAAGGTTCGAGCAAAAAAGACAAAGGGAAAGAAAAAATCTCTGCGGAAATTGCCCTCGACGATGAAGTTGTCAAAGAGCTCGCAGCAAGGGACCCACCTAAAAAAAGATGGATTACAACGTCCTAGCACATCTGAGAAAATACCCTCACAACTGAGCATATTGGATGCCCTCCTCCTTTCCAAAGAGGCACGAGATTTCCTGATCAAGACGTTACATGAGCCCGATCAGTTCCAAGCTTTCTTCGCAGAAGAGAAGATGAAGAATGAACTAGCAGAGGTCCAAACAGCTGAAATTACATTCAGCAATGAAGATCTCCTCCTCGGTACGTGCGAACATAATCACCCTTTGTACATCACCGGATACTGCCACGACATCAAGATAGAGAAAATCCTTATCGACAACGGATCTTCCCTCAACCTTCTCAACGTGAGAGTGCTGAAGGAAATATGCATGAATGTTCAGCACCTTACTCGAGATAAAATTACCATCTCCGGGTTCGACTAATAGTCGTCACGGACACTTGGGTCCATAATACCGACGTTACGCTTCGGGCTGCTCTTCACTGACATAAAATTTCATATCATTGACGCCAAGACTTGCTATAATTCTTTGCTCGGCAGGACTTGGTTACACGAGTGCAACGTCATCCCTTATACACAACATTAGTGTATGAAGTATTTCAAGGATGGTTTTGAGTACACCGTCATGGGAGAGCTAAACCCATTCTCGGTAAACGAAGTTGTTCACCGCCAAAAACATAGACGAACTGCGATAGATCGTCTTGCCTGAATTTAGGGGCAGATGCTATTTGGATTTATCCGTCCACCTCTCCGAAGATACAAAGTTGATTTATAGCACCGTATATCGAAGCTTTGGACAGACGCGACCGTTGTAGCAGACTTTATCAGATTCCCCATCATTTTATGAGGGGTTTTTTATTGTGGGGACGCTCTTCCCTACAGGCACAAGCCCCTACAGTTAATTACGTTACTGCATTGCAATAACCACTTTCTCCTGCTATGGAAGTTCACTTCGTGTCATGTGTGTTTTGTTGGCTATAGTACCCTCAAGGCAATTATCATAGTCGCAGGCAGGTGATTATGATGATTGAGGGAGGACCTATACCGGTAGAACAGTCTTACTCGAGATGATAGTATGCTATCTGGTTTGTCTTTATCATCATGTACAGCATTAGGTGGCATTACATTTCACTATTACATGTTGATAGAGCCCATAGGATTCTTGCTTGACTGCCAGCAGTATGATGGCGATCATATACGCGGGAGCTGGGTAGTCAATAAGCACATCCTTAAATGTTCCTATTTGTGGGAGTTTCGAGACTGGGCATCGATACTCCAGAGTAGACTAGTGTATATTGATCGAGACCCCGACGAGGGGCGGTGGCCGGTTTCACAAGCCATTGGTGTCAGTTAGTACACCTAACATGTATACAGGTGCTCATTGGGTTATAAGTACACTGGACGGACTCGCCGGGAACATGCTAGTTGGTATTATACCTATTGTCAGATAGCAATTCCCTGGTGACATGTGTATAGGTTAGTCTATCTACCTGAGATCGTCATTTGTCTCGTGTGAGTTCCCACTGTTCTTTGATTACTACCCTACCACGGCTCAAAGGAGTCGTGCAAACAGGTTTATTTGGGTATAGTCCCGAGCCACATGGAGGCAGTGAGCGAATCGTCAAGGGATTCGTCTCTCTCGGTATTGGGGGTTGATGTCGCGTTGTGCACGGGTGGCCATCACCAGAAATCCTTGGCCAAGGTAGCCAAGGATTCGTCTATCCCAGTAGTTTCTCAGTGGGTGATGGGCTTCATACCGACACTAAATGTCGTGTTATTACTGTTAGTTATATGTATGCCCTAGAGTCCATTATTGTACATATGATGTATATTATAGTGGATGCTTGGACATATATAGAGAGGACTTTCTTGCTCGACATGATAGTATGCTATCTGGTTGCTCTTTGTCTTAACATGTAGACTTATATTGTGATACTTTCTTTCTCTCACATGTTGATAAAGCCCTTAGGATATGTACTTGACTACCAGGACTATGATGGAGATCATACTAGTGGGGCCAGGGTAGTCCACAAGTTCATCCTTTAATTGTTCCTAGTCAAGGGTATATCGAGATAGGGCATCGATATTCCAGAGTAGACTGGCATATACGCTTCTTGACCCATATGATGGGCAATGGATGATCCCACACCCATTGGTGTTTGACATCAAAATTGGTGTACGGGTGATCAATGGAGACTGGATACACAGAACAGGACTCGCCGAGAACTCTTAGTTGGTATTATACCTATCGTCAGATAGCAGTTCTCTAGTGACACTAGTACAAGTTAGTCTGTAGACCCGAGATCGTCATAGAGTCTTGTGTGATTCCCACTGTGCTTCGATTTCCACCTTACCACGTTCAAAAGAACGTGCAAAACGGTGGTTTTTGGGTACAGTCTCGAATCACATAGAGGCAATGAGCGATAGGAGGAGATTCGTCTCTCCCGGTATTGGGGGTTGATGTTGCGCTGTGCTCGATTGGCCATAACAGGAAGTCCCTGGCCAGGGTTGATACGGAGATTTACTGGTAAGTGTTTTCAGTAGTTTCTTGACCCGTTATGAGCCTCACATCGGCACGACTTATCGGTTACCGGGGTCTGACGTTTACCACCCCTACACTAGATATGCGACATATAAAACGAAGAGACCGGACTATGCGGTAGTGTTACTGACAGGCTTTGTGGGAGTTTAGACAAACTTGCTTGTTGATCATCTGATCGCTCAATACCCGGGTAGCTGTTACGTCCAGCTAGTACCGCTGACGACTTGTGGGTGACTGATATGATCATCACCTACTGCCGGCGTATTGACGAGTCTTTAGAGTCCTACACAGAGGTTTCCTAGCTCATGCGAAACGAAGTAGGAGCAGATATGTGATATGTGCGGGACCGAGATTAATACGTGTATGTGATACTGTATTCTATTCTCGCGATATGTGATATCGGTCGGTTATATGTGTTATAGCCGGGTTATCGAATCAAGTGTTGATTCAATAAGATGATACATATGATATTAGTCGGTTATATGTGATATAGCCGGATTATTAAATCAAGTGTTGATTTAATAATTTAATGTATAATTGCATATTTGATATATTAATTTACATTAACTAATATTAGCTCACTTAAGCATTTCTTTTTCTCACATGTGTACACTTAATATATATGTGATATATATTATTGTGTCATGTTTGTTGCTACATGCAACATGGGTGTATGAGATTCACGCCATGCTTATGATAATGTGGGGTTTATTTATTTAAAGTAAATCACTAATTAGGTTGAAATTAGTCATATGGTTTAAGCTTAGTGGAAGCTTGTGGACCATTGACTTAGTCCACTAGTTTTGTTTTACATTAGATATTTATTAACCCAACCATTACCTTAAGCCATAGTTAAGTCTCTACATGAGATATATGAGATATTTCTCACCCATGGTTGCCATAACATTATCTTCTTTATCTTCTTCTTCATCAAGAGTGAGCTCTCTAGGTTTCTGAGAGGTGAAGAAAATTAGTGAGAAAATTTATTCTAAAGTGAGCTAAAATCCTACATCTTCATCCTCTACTTGACTAGCCATTTAGTTTAGGGTGTTAGCTTCATTAACTCCAAATTAGTTAAGAGGTAGCTTGAGTTGGTGTCTCCTCGACGTAGATCATCTTCGGCCTCGAAGAATTCTAGCAAGCTTGTTCCTTTCATCTTGTGGAGCCATTCTAGAGTCCGGAAGATCACTACTTGGAGCGAATGGACTACTACACGGAACTTTTGAAGTGAAGGACCGGTCTACAAAGGTTGTATTCCTTGTTCACTTAGATGTAAAGTTGTTTACATTCACGTATTGTCTAATTCTCTAATTAAGATTCATGATTAGGTTTCTTTAGCATGGAAATTTTTTGAAAATGGCATGGTCGATACATCCCGAAACCTTGTTGTCGTGCTAGGTAACCCTGCAATTAGGGGTCTGAATTTATCCACCCCCTAGACTCGATATGCGATACCCATAGACGAACGGACCTGACTGTACGGATATTATCACCGTCAGGCTCAGTAGGGGTTTCAGGATGAGTTTTCTCGTCGGCCTCCCTTTCACTCAATACCTGGGTAGCCGTTACGTACAGCTAGTGCCGTTGACGTGCTTGCGGTTAAACCCACTGCCAGCGTATTAACGAGTCTTTAGAGTCCCACAAAGAGGGTTTCCCTGCTTCGGGCGAAACGATGTAGAGGCCGTATGGTCTTACGGCAGGGTTCGATCACATACGTGTACTTGTGCATGGATGATGTTCTGACGGATAATACTTGTGGGCTTTGGTTTAAGCCAGATCCTCGTATTATATTGTTGGATTATTTTCATCTCATTGTATTTGTATTCTTCGGAATACGGATGCGGGTAAGTATATACGGATGAGGGGTATTCTTGTAATTTCTCACAAGATTACTTTTAGAAGATTACACTTCATTATAGTTTAGACCTTTTTGGATTAAAAGGTTATTGAGGTGTAGGATTAGGTGTTTGTTGCATTTTTGGTGGCATGGCTTATTAGTGACCCATGTTTACTATTCTAAGCATGCTTAGGGTTTTTGTTTGTTGTGAGAATTTTTTTGACTTGAGATATTTTAGTTGACTCTAGATATTTTTGGATGGCTCCATTTATTAATTCTCACAACACACAAAAACCATTCAAGCCATTTATTTTTCTCTCTCCTACAACACTCTCATCCTCATGGCATCTTCTTCTTCCTCCACCCAAACCTTCTCATGTGTTGAGAAACCTTGGGTGTCTTGAGATAAATTAATCCTTCATCACTCTATACTTCTTCTACGGTATCTACTGTAGCGATCTAGGTATCCTAGTTACCTCGGATATGAGGTTGGAGCTCGATTCATAGACTCTCGGGTGTATCATCTTCGATGTAATGAGACCGGAGATCAAGCTTGATCAAGGAAGCCTCTAGGAGCTTGGGATGATGGTTTAAGATCTAAGGATATGGATCATTCGGTATAATCACTACAACCCTTTAGTTTAGCTCCCATGCATGCTTTGTTATCTAGGGCTTATGGGTCGATCCGGGTTATAGGGTTGTGTTAGCGCCGATTTTTGAAACTTTTTGTTCTGCATTTGGCCACGGATTGATGGCTGGGGCGCTTGCATAACCCAACATGGTATCAGATCCACTCCATAAGCCTTAGTTAACTCTTTGCGACATTAGAAATCCGTCTTTTTTGTCGTGCAAAAACTGCCGACAAAAACAGTTCCAAAACTGAAAGTTTGAGATATTTGCACACCCCGCGGGCTCACGGTTTGAACTGAGAAACCGCGGGGTGGTGCATGGGCACCCTGGGGAATCCCCGTGGGGGACCGAACGGCTGGGCCCACTCCCCAAGACCACCACAAGGTGGTCTTGGTGTTGGGGACCCGAAACTGCCCCACCCTGGGAAGTTTCGCGCCTGCCTCACCCCATGGCCACCTCGTGGTGGCCTCGGGGGTAGGGTACCCTCTATAGGCCCCCCAACTCGATGTTAATTTCGTTCTCTAACTCCCCAAGAAGGTTCGGGCGCGTTTCGTTTTGATTCGGACTTCCGAATTGGTTTTAAACGTTCGGTTTTTTGGAACTTTAGCTCACTGTTTTTTCATGGTTTTGGAAATTGGTTTAGTTTGCTAATTGCGTGCGGAATTCTATTGTCGTAGTTTTCAGTACATACATTACTATCTGCGACCATAAATGTCATTAGAGCGGTACAACTCGTCTAATTGCAATATGACTTTTAGACGGGTTCGCGAACGTGACATTCACGTTGATGTTCTGTGTTATGTTGTGGTTGTGGTTGGATCGTCGTGGTGGATAGCTTGGGTGCAATGGTAGTACAGTTTAGTTTCATTTGTACATTTGATATTGCGGGGAGATCGTCCGACATGTGGATTGTCGTCAATGCCTGTTTGTATATTATTTGTTTGGGGCACGACCGGGTTGAGGTCGATGTCACCGTTGTACATGTTCTTTTCTTTTCTGTACTAGGATTACCCTGTGGTGGAGTGCACGGTTGGCCGGGTTCTAGAGGGAAACAGGCTCATATCTCATGGCGTTGAGACGGTGGGGGCCTTACTCTAGAATTGACGGGCTATTCACCGCACTCGTAGGGGGTATAGGTTGACCCAAGGAGGGGTGCTCAAGTTACCGGATTCCGTGGAGTGCTGGGTGGCCCATTCACGTTGATGATTGGGGTTGCCTCACTTCTGGGATTGGCGGGTAGCTTTCCGCGCTCGTAGGGGTCTAGGTTTTCATTGCACAGGCTATCCACACGACCAGGGGAACGTCGGGTTTCACTTGCGGCTCAAAGGAAACCCGGGGCTCCCAGATTATCTGTTTGTTCTGTGATGCTTTTCGCTATTCTGTGATGTTGCGTATATCATGTCTGGGACGATTGTTATATATATATTTATATATATATACTGGTAGATGTTGTATATGTTTTGCACCCGCGCTAGACCAGCCCCCGCTCTGTCGTTAGTTAAGTAACCTAACGGGTGATGACGGGGCCCAGTGGCAAATGCGGATGGCATATACGTACCTTATATTTTCGTTCTTTTCTGGTGTGATTAATTGATGGGACTGCATTGATTCTGATTAATGCAAGGAAAACAAACCTATATATGATGTTGTTGGAACCAAGTTTCTTAAAAACCGACATTACAGACATTCTCTTTTGCTTTGCATAGTGGTATTTGGTTATACATATCCAGCACCTCATTCGACGAGGCAAGGGCCGAGATCCCTTCATCGGGAGTGGCCCCTTGGGCAGAAGTTTGCGTCAGCATAATAACTTCGCTATAGTCGATTATTTTTGCTTTTTATTGTGGTATTCAGTTTGGAATATCCTGCACCTCATTCGACGAGGAAAGAGCCGAGATCCCTTCACCGGGAGTGACCTCTTTAGCAAAAGTTTTCACCACTATATGTTTGTAAAACCACTTAGATTCCTTTGACGATATCAAGTTCATTACGTTAAAGGTTTTTCGCCAAAAAATAGCCGTAGCCGTCCGTCATTTCAGACGGGTAGCGCCTAGTATTCATGCTATGTATGTTGGCTTTCGTCAAGGCACAGTGTATGGTAGCTATGTGTTACTTTTCTGTTGCATGGATTAATGCGTTGGTTTGGGACAGTCGTACTGCTATTTTGGCCTTCGTCAAGGGTATGTACGGGTGGGTTCAAATTAACCCGGACAATGACGGGTAGAACTTGACATGTGACTTATGATATGTTGGTCTTCGTCAAGGTCTTAAGAGCATGGGGCAATAATCCACATCGGGAGTTTCTAAAGAAACTGAAACTTGCTAGGCATGCGCTGTTAGTTATATGTATGCCCTAGAGGCCATTACTGTACATTGGATGTATATTGTAGTGGATGCTGGGACATATATAAGGAGGACTTTCTTGCTCGACATGATAGTATGCTATCTGGTTGCTCTTTACCTTAACGTGTACACTGATTGTCTCTCTGTTACATGTTGGTAAAGCCCTTACGATGTGTGCTTGACTACCTGGACTATGATGCGGATCATACTAGTGGGGACATGGTAGTCCATAAGTACATCCTTCAAAGTCCCTAGTCGTGGGTGTATCGAGACGGGGCATCGATATACCAGAGTAGACTACCGTATACCTTCTCGACCCATACAGATGGGCGATGGATGATCCCATATCCATTGGTGTTTGATATCAGAGATGATATACGGGTGCTCAGTGGAGACTGGGTACACTGTAGGGTTCCTAGGCATCCTATGGAGGTCTCACAAGGCATCGAACATGCCAATATAAAAATTTATGGGTGCCGAGAGACCCGACTACGGATCGTTTGCTAGAAAACTAGGCGAAAAAGCTAACAAGTTAACACTTAACTATGAGAATACGGATATACAACCTTTGTAGATCCGGTGCTCCACCTCCATAGCTCCGCAACGAAGTCCTCTCCGCTGTCCAAAAAGAATCCGGGCTCTAGCGTCGACTTCATCGGAGAATAAGCGAGCTAGGTCGTCGATGTCCATGCCGAAGATGATCTACGTCGAAGCATCGCAAGATCAAGCTCTCACTTCACCAAGTCATGAAACTTGTGAAGGAAACACACTCTACTACTTGGCAAGAGGTAGAGAATGAAGAAATAGGAAGTGGGTAGACTTTAGAATTGGATTTCTCACTTGTTTCATCAATCCACCATTGATGAAGAAAGCTTTTCTTCTTTTGAAGAAGATGAAGAAGAAGAAGCTAATTGTTATGATATGTTAATTATGAAAAGAATAATAATATCATTCTTATCATAAATTTAACCTAAGTTAAGTGTAGAGAATTGACCTAGGTTAAAGGAATGGTTAGGGTTTAGGAGATGAGACAAAAATGGTTGCATCATAAAAGCTTCATGAAGCTTCAAGTGCAAACAAAATAAGCCACCATTTTTCTCTCATTTCTTTTCCTTTTTCCAAAAATAAAAAGACTAATTAATGAATAAGTAAAACCCTTAACCATTTAAATAACTTTGGTTAAATTCTTTACACATAACCTAGCAATCATGCATCATCAAACATGATACAATAAAGTGCACAAAATCATATCGCATATGCAATGCGCACACCCGAGTGAGAAAATCCATTTAAAGTGAACCGATACTAGTTAATGCAAAGTAATTTATCAAATATATAATTATGCATTAAATCATTAAATCAACGCTTGATTTAACGATCCGGTCATGACGCACATAACCGACTGGTACCATTAGTAACATCTTATCGAATCAACACTTGATCCGATAACCCGGCTATATCACATATAACTGATCAATGTCACATCGCGAGAATCGAATACAGTATCACATACTCGTATTATTCTCGGTCCCGCACATATCTCATATGCGCTCCTATTTCGTTTCGCTTGAGCCAGGAAACCTCTGTGTAGGACTCTACAGACTCGTCAATACGCCGGCAGCAGGTGATGATCATATCAAGCACCCACAAGCCGCAAGCGGTCTGCTAAACGTAACGGCCACCCGGGTATTGAGCGATCTGAAGATCGACGAGCAAGCCCGCTCACACTCCAGTGAATCCAACCAGTAACACTACCGTACAGTCCGGTCTGATCGTCTGATCTGTCGCATATCTTGCCTACGGGTGGTAAACGTCAGACCCCAATAGCTCGATAAGTCGTGTCGATATGAGGTCTATAACTATTCGAGAAACTACTGGTAACACTTACCAGTAAATCTCAGCAACCCTGGCCAGGGATTTCCTGTTATAGCCAATCGAACACAGCACAACATCAACTCCCTATACCGGGAGAGACGAATCCCCTCCTATCGCTCATTGCCTCCATGTGACTCGGGACTGTACCCAAAAACCACCGTTTTGCACGCCCTCTTGGACGTGGTAAGATGGAAATCAAAGCACATTGGGAACCACACAAGACTCTATGACGATCTCGGGTCAACAGACTACTCTGTACCAGTGTCACCAGAGAACTGCCATCTGACGTGAGGTATAATACCATCTGGGAGTTCTCGGCGAGTCCGTCCAGTGTACCCAGTCTCTACTGAGCACCCGTATATCATCTCTGATGTCAAACACCAATGGATATGGGATCATCCATCGCCCATCTGTATGGGTCGAGAAGGTATACGCTAGTCTACTCTGGTATATCGATGCCCCGTCTCGATACACCCACGACTAGGGACTTTGAAGGATGTACTTACGGACTACCATGTCCCCACTAGTATGATCCGCATCATAGTCCAGGTAGTCAAGTACAGATCCTAAGGGCTTTACCAACATGTAACAGAGAGACAAACAGTATACACGTTAAGGTAAAGATCAACCAGATAGCATACTATCGTGTCGAGCAAGAAAGTCCTCCCTATATATGTCCCAGCATCCACTACAATATACATCCTATGTACATTAATGGCCTCTAGGGCATACATATAACTAACAATCTCCCACTTGCACTAGGGCCATCTGTAGCAGTGGTTGTAGTATCTCATACTCAACCATCCCATAAAAGTCTCTCTCTGGGAACAGGCCTTTGTGAGTGGATCCGCTGTGTTGTCCTCTTTGTCTACTCTCCTAACCTCGATCTCCCTGGAGATCAACCATCTCCATGATCAAGTGATACTGCCATAGAATATGTCTGGATCACTGATGGGACCGGCGTTCCTTGGCATAAGCCACAACTCCATTGTCACACAATGGGAGGAACATAGTTCATCTCATGAACCAATATACACCCAAACAGCCTCTTTGGTAGCATCTTAAGTAGCGATGTATCTTGCCTTTATCGTCTAGTATGTCACGGTATCTAGCTTGGAACTCCTCCAACATACCGTCCCTTTACTGAGGGTAAAGACAATGCCTGCGACTGACATTCAGTCGTCTTTATCACCCTGGAACCCTTCCAGTGATTCTCCCCAGGATCGATTGATACCATCTCACTACAACTAGTGAGAATCCTAACATCCATTTAGATCTATCTCATAGATTTAAAGCTTAGGATTTAGTAGGTATCACTTTGATCCTATATGGAAAATCATTGTGATAAGCGGAGATTGATCGAGCGTAGCATAGGAAACTCCTTCCCTATCAAGAGTATGTCATCCACGTACTCTACGAGGATCGTCACCATACTCCCTACTACCTTTTTGTTTATACAAGGTTCATCTACCATTTTGATGATGTCAAACTCTTTGACTACTTCATCAAAACAGATGTTCCAACTCCGCGATGCCTGCTTTATCAGATAAAACATCTTGCACACGTTCCGCTGCTCCCACTGTTTACGAGGCCCTCTGGCTGTGTACTTATAGACGCACTCTTCTAAATCATCATTTAGAAAAGCAGTCAAGACACCCAACCACCAGAGATCGTAGTCATGGTATGCAGCCGTGGTAAGTAGGATCTGGATGGACTTAAGCATAGCCACTGGAAAAGGTTTCATCATTATCCACGCCTGGTCAATGAAGAAAACCTTTAACAAGTCTAGCTTTGAAAGTCTCAACTTTTCCATCAACACCAAGTAATCTTCTCAAGATATACTTGCTCCTGATGGGGATTTAATCCTTCAGATATAGCAACTAAAGTCCATACTTTGTTGGTGTACAAGGATTCCATCTCAGATCACTAAGCATCCAGCCATTCTTACAGAGTCTTACTCTTGATGGCCAGCTCGAAACTAGTTGGGTCATCATCTCATGATGCAATCCTCGCTCCCACTGTCATAGAGAAACCGAAGTGTCTCTCAGGTGGGGGAGGAACCCTACTAGATTGGCGGAGAGGCTGAGGTTCGTTGGTTTCTACTGAATCATCTTCTGTAGTTTGTATAGCTGGAACACTTCCAGTTCTACATAACAGACCTTGCCTCGAGCTTGTCCAAATCTTAACTAGCTTAAGACATGGGCTCTTCCCTTTCCATATCACATATGAAGTGGTAGGCAACTGATTTGATTGTAACCCTATTCAATAGGTATGCATCTTCTCAAGTGCATAACACCCAATAGGAAAAAGGTAACTCAGTAGTACTCATCATAGAGCACACCATATCATATAGGGTGTGATTGCTCCGCCCCGATATACCATCGTGCTATGGTGTATTCAGAGGAGTAATGCTGAGAGAGAATCTCATTCTCCTTTAGAATAGTCCAGGATTTCCGTGCTCAAGTATTCTCCTCTTTGATCTCATCAAAGGACATAATACTTATACCCGTATTTTGGTTCTCTACTTCTAACTTATATTCTGTGAATATCTCAAAAGGTTCGGACTTATGCTTCAACAGGAACATATGACTGAATCTTGAGAGATTATCAGAGAATATAACGAAGTAAAAAGAACCTGTCTTGGCATGTGTAGACAGGGGACCTTACATACATCAACATGTATCATCCCAAGAGTTCACTAACTCTTTCTCTGTTTCCAGTAAACGGAGCTATGGTCATCTTATCTTTGTGACATGACTGGCGAGTTTCACAAGATGTAAATTCAAACTAATTTAAATATGCATCTTTATATAACTCTAGCTAGTCGGGTCGCATTGATCTGACCTAGTTTACAATGCCTCAAGAAGAATTCGTTCATTTCTGGACTCTTCCTCTTATGTGTGTTCCATATACTAAGAACTGTAGTTTGATTTAGAACATCAACGCTTTTAGATAACGTGCCTGAACCGATCAACTTTTGATATAGGAAATGTTCAAAACATTATCCACCAATACAAAATTTTATCATTTCTTTACTTATAAAGAGACTGATATGATTTTGTATATCAGGTTCGGTATCTAACAACATTCGTTCAGAATCAATGTATTGGTAATACAGGGTGACAGTGACCAACAGACTTGGCTGCAACACTTGCCCCGTTTTCTGCCTCATGAAACTTATCACCCGTTCTCAGTTCTCTACCTTTCTGTAGCCCTATGTAACAGATTACATATCTGGGATCCTGATCCGGTATCATATACCCAAGACGTAAAGGATACTGAGAAACAGTTCTGTATAATGAACAAACCCGAAGATGATGCATCAGCATGCACTCTCTTCGTTTGGGCGGCACGGGAAATCTGGTATTCCCCAATTTCCTGCTCTGTCTTATAACAATTATAAGTTGGAGCGGGACCAACGTTCCCCAGCTCAGTATAATAAGCGGGTTCGGTCAATATTCCGTTTTATTATCTTGATTAAGGCGTGATATGGTCGCTACCTGGAGAGAGAGAGAAGAAAACACTCAGCGTGCGCTCTTGCAAGAATAGATTGGTTATTATTTTATCTAATCAGGATGGCTCCCACTGCCTTTTATCAAATCTTCCTTCAAACCCTAAAAGGAAAGACTAGCCGGGATTAATTACACACTACAAGTTCGCCGATCTTTCAGCCAGTACTTTGAGGGAGGTCCCCCGTGCTTTCGTACGAACCTAATTAATGTAAACCTCGTTTTCCCAGAGGCGTAACCTCGTTGACACCTTTCTAGACACCTACTTGATCGGCTAATTGTAATATGTAAAACTCTCCCAGGAGTAACTCTTACTCGCAGCGGGTATCGGGATCCAACTATCTCATAGAAGGTATGCAATCTCATTGCAAATTTCAACACTTGAAATTCCCGATAATATTTTGCCCCTAACGTGCTATGACCTTGACGAAAGCCAACAAACCATAGCCCGCTAGTCAAGTTCAACCCGTACATTTCTTGATCGAATTAAACCCACCCGCACGACCCTTGACGAAAGCCAACAAAGCCGCACGACTACCCTAATCCAATCGCATCGTATGCTGGCAGATAAGCAGCATATAGCTACCGCACACTATACCTTGACGAAAGCCAACAAATGCAGCACGAATACTATATACAACTTATCTGAAATGACGGAGGGCTACGACAGGTTTTTCTGAAAACCTATTGCGTAATGAACTTGATATCGTTGTAGGATCGAATGAATTTTGAAATGGAATGTTTTTGAGGCTTTTCTAGTTTTGCTAAAGGAGTCACTCCCGGTGAAGGGATCGTCGGTCCTTTCCTCGTCGAATGAGGTGCGGGATATATCATATATATCACTGTGCAAAGCAAAAACTCTTAAAAGCAATCAAAAAACAAACCGAGTGTGTAGCATCTGCCAGTTATTGCTAAAGGAGTCACTCCCGGTGAAGGGATCTCGGTCCTTTCCTCATCGAATAAGGTGCAGGATATATCACATATACCGCTGTGCAAAGCAAAAACTGTAGCTACCTGTTTTATTTTGAAATTCGATTCTACAACATCTTAGGTTTCTTTTATTTCATTAATCACATTAATGAAGTCCCATCATATAAGTACCTAAACATCACAGATAGATATGACGTACACTTATGCCATCCGCATTCGCCTCGATGTCCCCTCGTGCACCGTTAGGTTAGGTAACTAACGGCAGAGCGGGGCAGGGCTAGCGCGGGTGTAAAACATAAGTAACGTCTATATAATATATCATATATACTATATACTGTATCTATCACAGAACATCACATGATCACATCACAGATATCGCAGCAGAAGAATCATATGAAATATTGGATATACTAGGACGTCCGTGTTTTCAATACGAGCCAGTATAAAACACGGATTCCACGGTCGCGATGAATAGCCAAACCCACACCCCTAGACCCCTACGAGAGCGGCAAGCAACCCTGCCAATTCTAGAGTTAGGAGACCCGGACTCGACTCCTCGAGTTGGTCTCCCACTGGACTCCAGAACCCGGTTACTTGTGCCCTCCACCTTGGGTCTATCCTAGTGCGGAAAAGTAAATAATATACAAACGGTGACAACTTCCGCAACCTGGAAGTGCCCCAAATAAAAGAATATTACATACAAGTTTTTACATGAATGAAAATGAAAAACACTCATCTCACATAAAAACCCCCGGCTATTCGAACACGACGATCCAATATAACATATCCAGCAACACATAACATCACATGTCATCAACGTAAGTAAATATGCGCATCCCAATTGTCGTTGACATATAGCAACGAAACCGGCGATATCACATATTACACTTACGGTCACAGAAAAGAAAGTGTAAAACTACAACAGTTGGAATCCGCAACCTGCATAGACATCGCATGCCTAATCAAATGAATTTCTTAGACATCGCATGCCTAACAATTATGAACCCCGCATTTTAGTCTCAAAATCGAAAACTCTTTTCAATATCAAGTCGGGCAATTCAACAAGATTCCCGACATCCTGATCGAATGCTCGTCGCAAACTTCAGTAGGAGGCCGCACCCCCCGATACCGTCGACGAAGTGCACCAAGGCGGAACACCGCTGCCGCGAGCACCCGAACGGATGCTTTCGGCGACGGGGTTCTCCTACAGTCACTTGGTCGGGGCTATGGGGCGAGGCTGTCTATTAAGTTTACCCGGCGAGTATCCGCGTACGCTACGTGATTGCGACGGACTTTTGATCACATCAAAATTCCGTGGCAACCGATCAAGTGAGACTAAACTGCTGTGTTTATAACATTCATTTAGTTATCTCATAACTATTGTGAATTCCAATTATTGTATCCCATTCCAGATAAACAGAAAATGTTAAACTTTCCGATCGAACAATCGAACACCCAAGTTTTCCCAATACAGATCAACACATGAAATAAGTCTAACAACATTCAGTTCGTGCCTCAGTACCAACGGTCCAGCCGTAGAAGGGTCAAGCCAACGCCTCACATGTGGCACGCCGTACTACCCCAAACCCGAAGGTTCAAAGGGCAGTTCAAGACGGTCACATAATCGAGTTAAGGTTTGTTGTCTTCTAGAGGGACCATCGCGTTACTTGCACTACTTAGAACGTCGTTAAACTACGAAAAAATCCAACACTTGGAAATTTCCCGACAGGGGAAAAATTGGGTATTTATATCCGGTCGAACTTTTTAACATATTCTAAAATTTATCCGGAAAGCCACACAGACAAAATTTGATAATCCGAACGAACATACAAATCCCCAAAACAACTCCTGAAAATTAAAACTCTGGAAAAATATCAAAAATACCCAGGAAAAACAGCACTGCATATTATGAATTACTGTGCAAATTTGGATCCCAGAAAAGACAAAATGGCCGCGGATCCGCCGCACGAGCCAAGCTCGTGCCGCGGAACCGCGGTGCATTGAAGGAATTGGGTGCACGAATTTTACAGTATCCCTTATAATTGCCTGCTGATTTTTCTGCATATTTTTAATGTTGAAAAATCCCAGATTTTAGAAAAAGGACAGAGAGCTATTTTGGGTTCGTGTTTTCGGTTCGTCCGGGTTTCAAACTCCGTCTAGACTTCGCCTAAGACTCTAGCTAGGCTCTGATACCAATGTAGGGTTCCTAGGCACCCTATGGAGGTCTCACAAGGCATCGAACATGCCAATATAAAAATTTATGGGTGCCGAGAGACCCGACTACGGATCGTTTGCTAGAAAACTAGGCGAAAAAGCTAACAAGTTAACAATTAACTATGAGAATACGGATATACAACCTTTGTAGATCCGGTGCTCCACCTCCATAGCTCCGCAACGAAGTCCTCTCCGCTGTCCAAAAAGAATCCGGGCTCTAGCGTCGACTTCATCGGAGAATAAGCGAGCTAGGTCGTCGATGTCCATGCCGAAGATGATCTACGTCGAAGCATCGCAAGATCAAGCTCTCACTTCACCAAGTCATGAAACTTGTGAAGGAAACACACTCTACTACTTGGCAAGAGGTAGAGGATGAAGAAATAGGAAGTGGGTAGACTTTAGAATTGGATTTCTCACTTGTTTCATCAATCCACCATTGATGAAGAAAGCTTTTCTTCTTTCGAAGAAGATGAAGAAGAAGAAGCTAATTGTTATGATATGTTAATTATGAAAAGAATAATAATATCATTCTTATCATAACTTTAACCTAAGTTAAGTGTAGAGAATTGACCAAGGTTAAAGGAATGGTTAGGGTTTAGGAGATGAGACAAAAATGGTTGCATCATAAAAGCTTCATGAAGCTTCAAGTGCAAACAAAATAAGCCACCATTTTTCTCTCATTTCTTTTCCTTTTTCCAAAAATAAAAAGACTAATTAATGAATAAGTAAAACCCTTAACCATTTAAATAACTTTGGTTAAATTCTTTACACATAACCTAGCAATCATGCATCATCAAACATGATACAATAAAGTGCACAAAATCATATCGCATATGCAATGCGCACACCCGAGTAAGAAAATCCATTTAAAGTGAACCGATACTAGTTAATGCAAAGTAATATATCAAATATATAATTATGCATTAAATCATTAAATCAACGCTTGATTTAACGATCCGGTCATGACGCACATAACCGACTGGTACCATTAGTAACATCTTATCGAATCAACACTTGATCCGATAACCCGGCTATATCACATATAACCGATCAATGTCACATCGCGAGAATCGAATACAGTATCACATACTCGTATTATTCTCGGTCCCGCACATATCTCATATGCGCTCCTATTTCGTTTCGCTTGAGCCAGGAAACCTCTGTGTAGGACTCTAAAGACTCGTCAATACGCCGGCAGCAGGTGATGATCATATCAAGCACCCACAAGCCGCAAGCGGTCTGCTAAACGTAACGGCCACCCGGGTATTGAGCGATCTGAAGATCGACGAGCAAGCCCGCTCACACTCCAGTGAATCCAACCAGTAATACTACCGTACAGTCCGGTCTGATCGTCTGATCTGTCGCATATCTTGCCTAGGGGTGGTAAACGTCAGACCCCAATAGCTCGATAAGTCGTGTCGATATGAGGTCTATAACTATTCGAGAAACTACTGGTAACACTTACCAGTAAATCTAGCAACCCTGGCCATGGATTTCCTGTTATAGCTAATCGAACACAGCACAACATCAACTCCCTATACCGGGAGAGACGAATCCCCTCCTATCGCTCATTGCCTCCATGTGACTCGGGACTGTACCCAAAAACCACCGTTTTGCACGCCCTCTTGGACGTGGTAAGATGGAAATCAAAGCACAGTGGGAACCACACAAGACTCTATGACGATCTCGGGTCAACAGACTACTCTGTACCAGTGTCACCAGAGAACTGCCATCTGACGTGAGGTATAATACCATCTGGGAGTTCTCGGTGAGTCCGTCCAGTGTACCCAGTCTCTACTGAGCACCCGTATATCATCTCTGATGTCAAACACCAATGGATATGGGATCATCCATCGCCCATCTGTATGGGTCGAGAAGGTATACGCTAGTCTACTCTGGTATATCGATGCCCCGTCTCGATACACCCACGACTAGGGACTTTGAAGGATGTACTTACGGACTACCATGTCCCTACTAGTATGATCCGCATCATAGTCCAGGTAGTCAAGTACAGATCCTAAGGGCTTTACCAACATGTAACAGAGAGACAAACAGTATACACGTTAAGGTAAAGATCAACCAGATAGCATACTATCATGTCGAGCAAGAAAGTCCTCCCTATATATGTCCCAGCATCCACTGCAATATACATCCTATGTACAGTAATGGCCTCTAGGGCATACATATAACTAACATACACTGGACGGACTCGCCGAGAACTCCCAGATGGTATTATACCTTACGTCAGATGGCAGTTCTCTGGTGACACTGGTACAGAGTAGTCTGTTGACCCGAGATCGTCATAGAGTCTTGTGTGGTTCCCACTGTGCTTTGATTTCCATCTTACCACGTCCAAGAGGGCGTGCAAAACGGTGGTTTTTGGGTACAGTCCCGAATCACATGGAGGCAATGAGCGATAGGAGGGGTTTCGTCTCTCCCGGTATAGGGAGTTGATGTTGCGCTGTGTTCGATTGGCTATAACCGGAAATCCCTGGCCAGGGTTGCTGAGATTTACTGGTAAGTGTTACCTGTAGTTTCTCGAATTATTATAGACCTCATATCGATACGACTTATCGAGCTATTGGGGTGGTAAACGTCTCTGACGTTTACCACCCCTAGGCGAGATATGCGACATATCAGACGATCAGACCGGACTGTACGGTAAGTGTTACTGGTTGGATTCACAGGAGTGTGAGCGGGCTTGCTCGTCGATCTTCTGATCGCTCAATACCCGGGTGGCCATTACGTTTAGCAGACCGCTTGCGGCTTGTGGGTGTTTGATATGATCAACACCTGCTGCCGGCGTAATGACGAGTCTTTAGAGTCCTACACAGAGGTTTCCTGGCTCAAGCGAAACGAAATAGGAGCGCATATGAGATATGTGCGGGACCGAGAATAATGCATGTATGTGATACCGTATTCTATTCTCGCGATGAATGCATCGAATGGTTATATGCGATATAACCTAGTTATCGAATCAAGTATTGATTCGATAAGCCGATACATAGGATACTAGTCGGTTATATGCGATATGACCAGATCGTTAAATCAAGTATTGATTTAATGATTTAATGTATAATTATATATTTGATATATTACTTTGCATTAACTAGTATCGGTTCACTTTAAATGGATTTTCTCACTTGGATTGTGCACATTGTATATGTGATATACTTTTGTACACAAGTTTGTATCATGTTTGATGATGCATTCTAACTTGGGTTTGTGTAAAGATTAAACCATGGTTGTGTAATGGTTAGGGTTTTTATTTTCTTATTCATTTATTTATTCATTTTGGAAAATGAAAAGCATAAAGAGAAAATGGTTGCTAACTTTGTTTGTATTATGAAGCTTCATGAAGCTTTGACTTAGTGACCATTTTGTCTCATGCTTAACCCTAACCATTCCACTTAACCCTAGTCTATTCTCTACACTTTACCATGGTTGCATTATGATAAGTATTGATTTATTTTCCTTTTTGAATATACTTATCATAATATTCATCTTCTTCTTCATCTTCAACATGAAGAAACCTTGGACCATCAATGGTGATTGTTGAAAAAGAGTGAGAAATCCAATTCTAAAGTGAACCCACTTCCTATTTCTTCATCCTCTACCTCTTGCCAAGTAGTATAGGGTGTTCTCTTCACAAGTTTCATGACTTGGTGAAGTGGGAGCTTGATCTAGTGATGCCTCGACGTAGATCATTTTCGGCACGAAGTCGACGACCTTGCCCGCCCATTTCTCCGATGAAGCCGACGCTAGAGTCTTAGGCGATGTGTAGACGGAGTTAGAAGTCCGATCGAACCGAAACCCAAACGGGAAGCTGACGTAATCAACTGGCCGCGGAACCGCCGCAAAAGCTAGGCTTCTGCCGCGGTTCCGCCGTAGTTTGGACTGTTCATGAGTAAAATTTTGCACCGTGATACTTAGGTTTCCCTGCTGAATTTTTTAAACATTTTTAATCTAGAAAAAACCCAATTTTTAGAAAAAGTCCAGAGCGCTATTTTGGGGTTAGGGTTTTGGTTCGATCGGGTTTCAAACGTCGTCTGTGTGGCTTTCCGTATAATTTTTGAATATGTTAAAAAGTTCGACCGGATATAAATACCCACTTTTTCCCCTGTCGGGAAATTTCCAATTGTTGGATTTTTCCGTGGTTTAAAGACGTTCTGAGTAGTGCAAGTAACGCGATGGTCCCTCTAGAAGACAACAAACCTTAACTCGATTATGTGACCGTCGAGAACTGCCCTTTGAACCTTAGGGTTTGGGGCAGTACGGCGTGCCACATGTGAGGCGTTGGCTTGACCCTTCTAGGGCTGGACCATTGGTACTGAGGCACGAACTGAATGTTTTTAGACTTATTTCTTGTGTTGAGCTGTTTCGGGAAAACTTGGGTGTTTGACTGTTCGATCGGAAAGTTTAACATTTTCTATTTATCTGGAATGCGATACAATAATTGGAATTCACAAGAAGTTATGAGATAACTGAATGAATGTTATAAACATAGCACTTTAGTCTCACTTGATCGGTTGCCGCGGAATTTTGATGTGATCAAAAGTCCGTCGCAATCACGTAGCGTACGCGAATACTCGCCGGGTAAACTTATTAGACAGCTACATCCCTTAACCCCGACCAAGTGACTATAGGAGAACCCCGTCGCCGAAAGCATCCGTCCGGGTGCTCACGGTAGCGGTGTTCCGCCTTGGTGCACTTCGTCGACGGTATCGGGGGTGCGGCCGTCTACTAAAGTTTGCGACGAGCATTCGATCAGGATGTCGGGAATCTTGTTGAATTGCCCGACTGAATATTGAAAAGTGTTTTCGATTTTAAGACTAAAATGCGGGGTTTATAATTGTTAGGCATGCGATGTCTAAGTAATTCATTTGATTAGGCATGCGATGTCTATGCAGATTGCGGATTCCAACTGTTGTAGTTTTACACTTTCTTTTCTGTGACCGTAAGTGTAATATGTGATATCGCCGGTTTCGTTGCTATATGTCAACGACAATTGGGATGCGCATATTTACTTACGTTGATGACATGTGATGTTATGTGTTGTTGGATATGTTATATTGGATCGTCGTGTTTGAATAGCCGGGGTTTTTTATGTGAGATGAGTGTTTTTCATTTTCATTCATGTAAAAACTTGTATGTAATATTCTTTTATTGGGGCACTTCCAGATTGCGGAAGATGTCACCTTTTGTATATTATTTACTTTTCCGCACTAGGATAGACCCAAGGAGGGGAGCACAAGTAACCGGGTTCTGGAGTCCAGTGGGAGACCAACTCGAGGAGTCGAGTCCGGGTCTCCTAACTCTAGAATTGGTAGGGTTGCTTGCCGCTCTCGTAGGGGTCTAGGGGTGTGGGTTTGGCTATTCATCACGACCGTGGAATCCGTGTTTTATACTGGCTCGTATTGAAAACACGGACGTCCTAGTATATCCAATATTTCATATGTTTCTTCTGCTGCGATATCTGTGATGTGATCATGTGATGTTCTGTGATGGATACTGTATATAGTATATATGATATATTATATAGGTGTTACTTATGTTTTACACCCGCGCTAGCCCTGCCCCGCTCTGCCGTTAGTCACCTAACCTAACGGTGCACGAGGGGACATCGAAGCGAATGCGGATGGCATAAGTGTACGTCGTATTTATCTGTGATGTTTAGGTATTTAAATGATGGGACTTCATTAATGTGATTAATGAAAGAAAAGAAACCTAAGATGTTGTAGAATCAAATTTTAAACAAAACAGGTGGCTACAGTTCTTGCTTTGCATAGCGGTATATATGATATACCCTGCACCTTATTCGATGAGGAAAGGACAGAGATCCCTTCACCGGGAGTGACTCCTTTAGCAATAACTGGCAGATGCTACATACTCGGTCTGCTTTTGATTGCTTCTATAGTTCTGCTTTGCACAGTGATATATATGATATATCCCGCACCTCATTCGACGAGGAAAGGGCCGACGATCCCTTCACCGGGAGTGACCCCTTTAGCAAAACTAGAAAAGCATCAAAATCACTCCATTTCAAAACTTCATTTGATTCTACAACGATATCAAGTTCATTACGCAATAGGTTTTCAGAAAAACCTGTCGTAGCCCTCCGTCATTTCAGATAAGTTGCATATAGTATTCGTGCTACATTTGTTGGCTTTCGTCAAGGTGTAGTGTGCGGTAGCTATGTGTTGCTTATCTGCTGCATATGATGCGACTGATTGGGGTAGTCGTACGGCTTTGTTGCCTTTCGTCAAGGGTCGTGCGGGTGGGTTTAATTCAGTCAAGAAATGTACGGGTTGAACTTGACTAGCAGGCTGTGGTTTGTTGGCTTTCGTCAAGGTCATAGCACGCTAGGGGCAAAAGCATTATCGGGAGTTTCAAGTGTTGAAATTTGCAATGAGATTGCATACCTTCTATGAGATAGTTGGATCCCGATACCCACTGCGAGTAAGAGTTACTCCTGGGAGAGTTTTACACATTGCAATTAGCTGATCAAGTAGGTGTCTAGAAAGGTGTCAACGGGGTTACGCCTCTGGGAAAACGAGGTTTACATTAATTAGGTTCGTGCGAAAGCACGGGGGACCTCCCTCAAAGTACCGACACTGGCCTGGCTGAAAGATTGGCGAACTTGTAGTGTGTAATTAATCCTGGCTAGTCTTTCCTTTTAGGATTTGAAGGAAGATTTGATAAAAACAGTGGGAGCCATCCTGATTAGATAAAATAATAACCAATCTATTTTTGCAAGAGCGCACGCTGAGTGTTTTCTTCTCTCTCTCTCCAGGTAGCGACCATATCACTCCTTAATCAAGATAATAATACGGATGTATTGACCGAACCCACTTGTTATACTGAGCTGGGGAACGTTGGTCCCGCTCCAACTTATAATTGTTATAAGACAGAGCAGGAAATTGGGGAATACCAGATTTCCCGTGCCGCCCAAACGAAGAGAGTGCGTGTTGATGCATCATCTTCGGGTGTGTTCATTACAGAGAACTGTTTCTCAGTATCCTCCGCATCCTGGGTATATGATACCAGATCAGGATCCCAGATATGTAATTTGTTACATAGGGCTACAGAAAGGTAGAGGACTGAGAACGGGTGATAAGTTTCATGAGGCAGAAAACGGGGCAAGTGTTGCAGCCAAGTCTGTTGGTCACTGTCACCCTGTATTCCAAATACATTGATTCTGAAAAAATGTTATTAGATACCGAACCTGATATACAAAATCATATCAGTCTCTTTATTAGTAAAGAAATGATAAAATTTTGTATTGTTGGATAATGTTTTGAACATTTCCTATATCAAAAGTTGATCGGATCAGGCACGTTATCTAAAAGCATTGAAGTTCTAAATCAAACTACAGTTCTTTAGTATACTGAACACACACAAGAGGAAGAGTTCAGAACTGAACGAATCCTTCTTGAGGTATTGTAGACTAGGTCATATCAATGCGACCCGACTAGCTGAAGTTACATAAAGATGCATATTTAAATGAGTTTGAATTTACATCTTGTGAAACTTGCCAGTCATGTCACAGAGATAAGATGACCACAGCTCTGTTTATTGGAAACAGAGAAAGAGTTGGTAAACTCTTGGGATGATACATGTTGATGTATGTAGGTCTCCTGTCTATACATGCCAGGACTGGTTCTTTGTACTTCATTACATTCTCTGATGATCTCTCAAGATTCAGACATATGTTCCTGTTGAAACACAAGTCCGAACCTTTTGAGATATTCACAGAATATGATTTAGAAGTAGAAAACCAAAACACGGGTATAAGTATTATGTCCTTTGATGAGATCAAGGAGGAGAATACTTGAGCACGGAATTCCTGGTCTATTCTAAAGGAGAATGAGATTCTCTCTCAGCATTACTCCTCCAAATACACCATAGCACGATGGTATATCGGGACGGAGCAGATACACCCTATTTGATATAGTGTGCTCTATGATGAGTACTGCTGAGTTACCTTTTTCCTTTTGGGAGTTATGCACTTATGAAGTTGCATACCTATTGAATAGGGTTCCAGTCAAATCAGTTGCCTACCATTTCATATGTGATATGGAAAGGGAAGAGCCCATGTCTTAAGTTGGTTAAGATTTGGGGTTGTCCGGCCTATGCCTGAAAGCAAAATCCGGACAAGCTCGAGGCAATGTAAGTTATGTAGAACTGGAAAGGTTCCAACTATACAAACTGCAGCTGATGATTTGGTAGAACCGAAGGATTCAGTAGATTCCAACGAACCTCAGCCTCTCCGCCGATCTAGTAGGGTTCCTCACCCACCTGAAAGATACTTCGGTTTCTCGATGACAGTGGGAGCGAGGATTGCATCATGAGATGATGACCCAACTATTTTCGAGCAGGCCATCGAGAGTAGGGACTCTGTAAGAATGGCTGGATGCTTAGTGATCTGAGATGGAATCCATGTACACCAACAAAGTATGGACTCTGGTTGCTATATCTGAAGGGTTAAATCCCCATCAGGAGCAAGTAAATCTTGAGAAGATTACTTGGTGTAGATGGAAAAGTTGAGACTTTCAAAGCTAGACTTGTTAAAGGTCTTCGTCATCGACCAGGCGTGGATAATGATGAAACCTTTTCCAGTACCTATGCTTAAGTCCATCCAGATACTACTTGCCACGGCTACATACCATGACTACGATATCTGGTGGTTGGGTGTCATGACAACTTTTCTAAATAATGTTTTGGAAGAGAACGTCTGTAAGTACACGGCCAGAGGGCTTCGTAGACAGTGGGAGCAGCGGAAACGTGTAAAAGATGCTTTATAGGATAAAGCAGGCATCGCGGAGTTGGAACATCTGTTTTGATGTGTTATTCAAAGAGTTTGACATCATCAAAATGGTAGATGAACCTTGTATAAACAAAAAGGTAGTAGGGAGTATAGTGACGATCCTCGTAGAGTACATGGATGACATGCTCTTGATAGGGAAGGAGTTTCCTATGCTACGCTCGGTCAATCTCCGCTTATCACAATGATTCTTCATATAGGATCATAATGATACCTCCTAAATCCTGGGTTTTGGATCTATGAGATAGATCTAATTGGATGTTAGGATTCTCACTAGTTGTAGTGAGATGGTATCAACCGATCCTGGGGAGAATCACTGGAAGGGTCCCAGAGTGATAAGGACGACTGAATGTCAGTCACAGGCATTGTCTTTACCCTCAGTAAAGGGACGGTATGTTGGAAGAGTTCCAAGCTAGATACCGTGGCATACTAGACGATTAAGGCTCGATACATCGCTACTTAAGATGCTACCAAAGAGGTTGTCTGGGTGCATAATGGTTCATGAGATGAACTACGTTCCAACCATTGTGAGACAATGGAGTTGTGGCTTATGCCAAGGAACGCCGGTCCCATCAGTGATCCAGACATATTCTAAGGCAGTGTCACCTGATCATGGAGATGGTTGATCTCCAGGGTGATCGAGGTTAGGAGAGTAGAGTCAGAGGACAACACGGCGGATCCACTCACAAAGGCCTTTTCCCAGAGAGAGACTTTTATGGGATGGTTGAGTATGAGATACTACAACCACTGCTATCAGATGGCCCTAGTGCAAGTGGGAGATTGTTAGTTATATGTATGCCCTAGAGGCCATTACTGTACATTGGATGTATATTGTAGTGGATGCTGGGACATATATAAGGAGGACTTTCTTGCTCGACATGATAGTATGCTATCTGGTTGCTCTTTACCTTAACGTGTACACTGATTGTCTCTCTGTTACATGTTGGTAAAGCCCTTAGGATGTGTGCTTGACTACCTGGACTATGATGCGGATCATACTAGTGGGGACATGGTAGTCCATAAGTACATCCTTCAAAGTCTCTAGTCGTGGGTGTATCGAGATGGGGCATCGATATACCAGAGTAGACTAGCGTATACCTTCTCGACCCATACAGATGGGCGATGGATGATCCCATATCCATTGGTGTTTGATATCAGAGATGATATACGGGTGCTCAGTGGAGACTGGGTACACTGGACGGACTCGCCGAGAACTCCCAGATGGTATTATACCTTACGTCAGATGGCAGTTCTCTGGTGACACTGGTACAGAGTAGTCTGTTGACCCGAGATCGTCATAAAGTCTTGTGTGGTTCCCACTGTGCTTTGATTTCCATCTTACCACGTCCAAGAGGGCGTACAAAACGGTGGTTTTTGGGTACAGTCCCGAATCACATGGAGGCAATGAGCGATAGGAGGGGTTTCGTCTCTCCCGGTATAGGGAGTTGATGTTGCGCTGTGTTCGATTGGCTATAACTGGAAATCCCTGGCCAGGGTTGCTGAGATTTACTGGTAAGTGTTACCTGTAGTTTCTCGAATTGTTATAGACCTCATATCGACACGACTTATCGAGCTATTGGGGTCTGACGTTTACCACCCCTAGGCGAGATATGCGACATATCAGACGATCAGACCGGACTGTACGGTAAGTGTTACTGGTTGGATTCACAGGAGTGTGAGCGAGCTTACTCGTCGATCTTCTGATCGCTCAATACGCGGGTGGCCGTTACGTTTAGCAGACCGCTTGCGGCTTGTGGGTGTTTGATATGATCAACACCTGCTGCCGGCGTATTGACGAGTCTTTAGAGTCCTACACAGAGGTTTCCTGGCTCAAGCGAAACGAAATAGGAGCGCATATGAGATATGTGCGGGACCGAGAATAATGCGTGTATGTGATACCGTATTCTATTCTCGCGATGAATGCATCGAATGGTTATATACGATATAACCTAGTTATCGAATCAAGTATTGATTCGATAAGCCGATACATAGGATACTAGTCGGTTATATGCGATATGACCAGATCGTTAAATCAAGTATTGATTTAATGATTTAATGTATAATTATATATTTGATATATTACTTTGCATTAACTAGTATCGGTTCACTTTAAATGGATTTTCTCACTTGGATTGTGCACATTGTATATGTGATATACTTTTGTACACAAGTTTGTATCATGTTTGATGATGCATTCTAACTTGGGTTTGTGTAAAGATTAAACCATGGTTGTGTAATGGTTAGGGTTTTTATTTTCTTATTCATTTATTTATTTATTTATTCATTTTGGAAAATGAAAAGCATAAAGAGAAAATGGTTGCTAACTTTGTTTGTATTATGAAGCTTCATGAAGCTTTGACTTAGTGACCATTTTGTCTCATGCTTAACCCTAACCATTCCACTTAACCCTAGTCTATTCTCTACACTTTACCATGGTTACATTATGATAAGTATTGATTTATTTTCCTTTTTGAATATACTTATCATAATATTCATCTTCTTCTTCATCTTCAACATGAAGAAACCTTGGACCATCAATGGTGATTGATGAAAAAGAGTGAGAAATCCAATTCTAAAGTGAACTCACTTCCTATTTCTTCATCCTCTACCTCTTGCCAAGTAGTATAGGGTGTTCTCTTCACAAGTTTCATGACTTGGTGAAGTGGGAGCTTGATCTAGTGATGCCTCGACGTAGATCATCTTCGGCACGAAGCCGACGACCTTGCCCGCCCATTTCTCCGATGAAACCGACGCTAGAGCCCGGGTTTCCATTTGGACAGCGAGGAGACTTCATTGCGGAGCTATGGAGTTGGAGGACCGGATCTACAAAGGTTGTATTTCCGTTCTCTTAGTAAAGTAGTTTACTAGTTGTATCTTTCGCCTAGACATCTAGTTAACGATCCGTAGTCTAGGATTTCTCGGCACTTGTAAAATTTGAAATTGGCATGGTTGATGCCTTGTGAGACCTCTTGAGAGTGCCTAGGAACCCTACATGCGCATACTTCTGGAGTGTGATAACTTGAGTGGCTTTCATCAAGTTATCATACGATGATAGTTGGATCCTGATTCCCATTGATGAGTTGGTTTACTCCTCGGGTGATTTTAGATGATCCTGACTAATTCTTCTTTTAGGTTTGGAGGAGAATTTGAGGAAACGGTGGGAGCCATCCTGATTAGATAAAGTGATTAAGCATTCTAATCTAGGTTAGAGTGCACGCTGATTGTTTCTTTTCTCTCTCTCTTTGGTAGAGACCATGGCCCGACCCTAGACTAAAACTAATGAACCAAGTTAACCGAACCTTTTTAAAACACATTGGCTTTTGGATTTTTATAGTTTCATATATCATTGTCTCTCCTACTTTTACCTTTTGAATTTCTCCGGAACATTTCGTATCACTACGAAGATCAACATTTATTGGATATGATCATCGTATAGTTACATACGAACTCGAAGAAACTTGTTTTAGATTCGAGGATGGTTTCCGGTTATGGAGAAATTGAATAGGACTATTCAGTTGTCTTTTCCCTTTACCTTCTCTCAGGTTATGTGAGCTCCTGGTATTAGGAGAGTACACCTATTACGCTTATTGGATAGTCTTATTCCAAACCATACGCTGGTGCCGAAGGGTAGGGAAGGAAGAAAACCAATTAGCATAAGTGTGGTATACAGAAGCTAATAAGTAAAGACAAATAAAGGGATTAGAAAGAGGGCAAAGTAATTGCGACTGCTATCATTCACGACGAAACCGCGTATATCATCGCTACTCCTACTTCACCTTTGCATTTCTCCGGAACATTTCGTAATACTACGAAGATCCACATTTATTGGATACGCCATCGTATAGTTACATATGAACTCGAAGGAACTTGTTCCAGTTCGAGGATGGTTTCTGGTTCAGGAGAAATAGAATAAGGATTATTCAGTTGTCTTTTCCCTCTACCTTCTCTCAGGTTGCGAGGGCTCCTAGGATTAGGAGGGTACACCTATTACGCTTATTGGATAGTCTTCTTCCAAACCTTAGGCCGATGCCGAAAGGTAAGGAAGGAAGTAAATCAATTAGCCTAAGTGTGGTGTACAGAAGATAATGAGTAAAGACAAATAAAGGGATTGGAGAGATGGCAAGGAAATATACGGTTACTGTCATGAATCTGGATAGTGGAAGAGGAATTACTAGGAATACCCGGATACCCCTTCGAAATATTTTCATGTTTCAGTTTCACTGTGCAGTGTTAATTGAAAACTGATTTCCCAATTAGATTCTGACTCCAGGGTATGTATTTACCAGCTTTGATTCTCACATCTGTATAGTGTTACAGATAATGAGCGGGAGTAGAATATTGGGAATTAGGTGATTATATCCTCATTATATCGGAATTCATTATAATTGGTGATATTTGAGGAAATCACCTGGGTTTTGCCTAACGACAATTTTTTGGTTTTGAATATCCGTAGTTATGCACCAGTTTCAAACTGATATATTTGTACGTTTATTTTATAAAGTGAGAAATAACTTTTTGAAATTATGTCTATGACATTTACCTATATCAGTTGATGGTTAGGTAAGGAGCATTCAACAACGGTGTAAATCTTCTTAACCATAGTACAGTTTTCAACCTACGACGCACAAGGTATAAGTTATTTAACTCAGGGGACTTATACAATGTATTGTATGTTGTCCAATGTCCATTAGGACAAAAGGGTTGGTACTCGTACTATATTTTGTTTACTTATGACTTCTTTAGTTTTTAGATATGCGTTTCACTGAAATACAAGGTCCAAATTTTGAGAAGTTATAGGTTTATGAATAAAGTAGAGAACCACATGTTTCAAGTATCAGGTTTCTTCAAGGTGATCGAAGATGTAGATACTTGTTCTAGGTATTCCGTTGATAGTAATGGTTTTGAGAACTTGCTGCTCTTTCAGGTTACTCATATGTGGATGCACTCCTAGATGAGCAATGCTGCTTGGCCTCATTCCACTTAGTTGACATGTACTGGAGACAGCTGCATGATTTGAATCTGGTTCCAATTAAATTAGTGCCTCTATTTCTATATTGTACATAGAACGGTTCATATCTTAACGATATTAAGGTATATGGAGTTGTCCGGCTTATGCTTAAAACCAGACTCTGGATAAACTCAAGGCACGTTTCAGTAATGGCTGTTTGTGGGTTATCCCGGGCTATGTCGAGGGTTAACTTTCTACCATCTGGAAGATCAATAGATATATTGTTCTTCACTCGCTACAGTTTTAGTAAAATGGATTCTTATCAGAAAACATAAGTGGGAGTATGGTAGAACTGGAAGTGATTCCAGAATCACAAACGATTACTGAAAATTTAATAGAACCTAAAGATTCAATTGGTATTGACATTCCATTAGCCACTCCGCAGATTTGGTGGGTAACCTCAGGCACCCGAGAGGTACTTCGGTCTTCTCAGAGAAGGTGACAGTGAGGTTCTTGTTTACCCAGACTTGCCATTGCTGCTATTCTAGAATATGAGACTCGGCAGAAGGATGAATATAGCGTCGTTCTAAACAATCTTTAGAAGTGCACGTGTACATGACTCTGCCAGAGGGTTGTTGTAGTTAGTGGGAGCAGCGGAAGCATAGTGGACAAGTAGCTTGTGTCTATTTATAGACTAAAGCAGATATAGCGGAGATAAATCATCTATTTTTAATGTAACAGTCATAGGCTTTGACCTCATCTTAATAGGAGATGGATATGGTAAGAAGGTAGTAGGGTGTGATGTCCTGGTATTTGGATGACATGCACTTTATAGGAAGTGAAATTCCTATACTACGATCGGTTATACTGTGGTTGTCACAAAGTTGTTTCTCCACATAGGATATGGATATAATATCAGGGTTTCTAGTTACTAGATCTATGGTTTTAGATCTAGATTTGGGAAGTGTCCCAATCTGGGTACTTTGACATTATTCTAAAGGTGTTTTAGAATGGTTGATTCCTGGCACGGTGATGTACCTACAGGTGATGGAGTCACCCTCTCTAAAAGATGTCTTTCAGACTAAAGGGGTGAGGGATTTGCATGATTAGCATGTCACCTGCTTAGGCAATTGAGTCAAATCATGTGATGTCAAGTACCACACCAGATGTTATTTTTACACTAGCTGCAATAAGCATATATATTAATCCAATCCTGGAGAAACGTTGGGAAGCAGTAATGAACATAAGTGGATGTTCTAGAGATATGGTAACGACGGCCTCCTTCAGGAGACGGTTATCATTTCATGCTTCCAAGATGACCTGGATGACAGAGTGAGTGTCAAAGTTTTAGTTTTCCCTCTTTTGAGGGACAGTATGTTGGAAAGGTGGTCCAAGCGGATACTGAGAATGGCATGGCGCAGGATACTGCTTAAATTCAGTGGACAATACAGTCTAAGAAGCTTGCTAGATTTGGAGTTCATTTGTGAACTGGGTCCCATCAGATATCCAGACATATTCTAAGACAGGTATTGCTCATTTCGGGAGATAGCTTTCTCCGCGAAGTCGAGATATAGAGAGATATAGAAAGATGCATTGCAGCGGGTCCACTCACTGAGGCTATTTCTCAAACACAATAGTTTCGCAAACGAGCTTTGCGAGACTAATTAGTAGAGGAGTTGGGTGTTCGGTATCACACGGGTTGCGAGTATGCGACATCGCAATAATTAGCCTTAAGTACAAGTGGGAGATTGTTGGCTATAGTGTCCTCAAGGCAATTATCACAGTCGCAGGCAGGTGATTATGATGATTGAGGGAGGACCTATACCGGTAGAACAGTCTTACTTGAGATGATAGTATGCTATCTGGTTTGTCTTTATCATCATGTACAGCATTAGGTGGCATTACATGTTGATAGAGACCATATGATTCTTGCTTGACTGCCAGCAGTATGATGGCGATCATATATGTGGGAGCTGGGTAGTCTATAAGCACATCCTTAAATGTCCCTAGTCATGGGAGTTTCGAGACTGGGCATCGATACTCCAGAGTAGACTAGTGTATACTGATCGAGACCCCGACGAGGGGCAGTGGCCGGTCTCACAAGCCATTGGTGTCAGTTAGTTCACCTAAGATGTGTACATGTGCTCATTGGATTATGAGTACATTGGACGGACTCGCCGGGAACATACTAGTTGGTATTATACCTATTGTCAGATAGCGGTTCCCTGGTGACATGTGTACAGGTTAGTCTATCGACCTGAGATCGTCATTTGTCTCGTGTGAGTTCCTACTGTGCTATGATTACTACCCTACCACGGCTCAAAGGAGTCTTGCAAACAGGTTTTAGTTGGGTACAGTCCCGAGCAACATGGAGGCAGCGAGCAGATCGTCAGGGGATTCGTCTCTCCCGGTATTGGTGGTTGATGTCGCGTTGTGCACGGGTGGCCATCAACAGAAATCCTTGGCCAAGGTAGTTAAGAATTACTGATTCGGATCAGTAGTTTCTCGGTGGGTGATGGGCTTCATACCGACACTAAATGTCGCGTTATTAGGGGTCTGAATTTATCTACCCCCTAGACTCAATATGCGATACTCATAGACGAACGGACTGGACTGTACGGATATTGTCACTGTAAGGCTCAGTAGGAGTTCCAGGATGAGTTTGCTCGTCGGCCTCCCTTTCGCTCAATACCTGGGTAGCCGTTACGTACAGCTAGTGCCGCTGACGTGCTTGTGGTTAAACCCACTGCCAGTGTATTGACGAGTCTTTAGAGTCTCACACAGAGGGTTTCCCTACTTTGGGCGAAACGATGTAGAGGCCGTATGGTTTTACGACATGGTTCGATCACATACGTGTACTTGTGCACGGATGATGTCCGGACGGATAATACTAGTGGGCTTTGATTTAAGCCGGATCCTAGTATTATATTGTTGGATTATTTTCGTCTCATTTTATTCATATTCTTCTGAATACGGATGCGGGTATGTATATACGGATGAGGGGTATTCTTGTAATTTCCCACAAGATTACTCTTAGAAGATTACACCTCATTATGGTTTAGACCTTTTTGGATTAAAAGGTTATTGAGGTGTAGGATGAGATGTTTATTGCATTTTTGGTGGCATGGCTTATTAGTGACCCATGCTTACCATTCTAAGCATGCTTAGGGTTTTTGTTTGTTGTGAGAATTTTGTTGACTTGTGATATTTTAGTTGACTCTAGATATTTTTGGATGGCTCCATTTATTAATTCTCACAACACACAAAAATTATTCAAGCCATTTATTTTTCTCTCTCCTACAACACTCTCATCCTCATAGCATCTCCTTCTTCCTCCATCCAAACCCTCTCATGTGTTGAGAAACCTTGGGTGTCTTGAGACAAATTAATCCTTCATCACTCTCTACTTCTTCTACGGTATCTACTGTAGCGATCTAGGTACCCTTGTTACCTCGGATATGAGGTTGGAGCTCGATTCATAGACTCTCGGGTGGATCATCTTCGATGAAGGGAGACCGGAGATCAAGCTTGATCAAGGAAGCCTCTAGGAGCTTGGGATGATGCTTAAAAATTGAAGAACATGGATCATTCGGTATAATCACTACAACCCTTTAGTTTAGCTCCAATGCATGTTTTGTTATCTAGGGCTTATGGGTCGATCTGGGTTATAAGGTTGTGTTTGCGCCGGTTTTTGAAAAAAATTGTTCCGCATTTGGGCACGGATTGATGGCCGGGGTGCTTGCATAACCCAACACGGTATCTGAGCCACTCTATAAGTCTTAGTTAACTCTTTACGACATTAGAAATCCGCCGTTTTTGTCCTGCAAAAACGGCCGACAAAAACAGTTCCAAAACTGAAAGTTTGAGATGTTTGCACACCCCGCGGGCTCACGGTTTGAAATGAGAAGCCGCGGGATAGTGCATGGGCACCCCATGGAATCCCCGTGGGGAACGAACGGCTGGGCCCACTCCCCAAGACCACCACAAGGTGGTCTTGGCGGTGGCGACCCGAAACTTCCCCACCCTTGGCAGTTTCACGTCTGCGTCACCCCTAGCTAACTCGTGGTGGCCTCGGGGGTGTGGTACCCCCTCTAGGCCCCCAACTCGAAGTTAATTTCATGCTCTAATGTCACGACCTGAAATGGCAAGTGACTGGAACTTGAATCATTTGAAATCTATAGGACCCCATCTAATTAAAGTAAGCCTAAAACCCTGAAATCTAAACCATTTGAAAAGAGAGAGAAGGAAAGTTTAGTTTTAAAATAAGTGGTTTAACAAAATAAGCCGTAGTATGCATTTTTAAAACATCAAGTCGTTTCTGAAAATTTCGGCAGAGTTTCCTTTGTAAATACTGGCCCCAAACGGGAACAAACATGCATAATATAAAGGCATCCCCAAGCGGGAGCTAGCTCTTCGCCCATTTGGCGGACACAACCACGCAATGCAATATAATATACAACGCCGAAGGACGAGGATCAAAACTCAGAAGAAAACCAAAGGAAAACTATAATAATACAGCTCGCGACTCTAAGGTCGAAAGAATAAACATACCGGTCTTCTAAGTCTATAAATATACAAGTCTGGTTGATGGAATTTACTAGATACAACTGAAATAAATAAAGTATAATGGTGGTCACGATACGAGTGAACCCACCTACCAAAGCAATCACCCGGAAGGAAGCAGTGTGCCAGCAAGCCGCAACGAAACCTGTACGGCAAAACCTGCAAGAAATTGTGGCACAACGGGGGTGGGTTGCCAACTCGTGAGTAGAAAACATCACCGAGCAGAAATCACATGTATGACTCAATCCTAGGTCATACGATAATATATCCTCAATATAAAATAACCCTAAAACATCTACACATAAGTGTAATATCAAGTGCTCGTGTCAGTGCCTCAGGTAGCAACATAATACATATATGATGTATGAATGCATTAAAATGAAACAGAATCCATCATGAATGAAACGGATTCCTGTATATAAAAATCGAGGTATTATCAATGAAATCAACATAGAATCCGTGTCAAGTATCGACACAAAACATATATCCCAATATCCAACATCTCGGGCTCTGGCAATCCGGACTGGCCCATATCATATAATCTCAATACCTCAAGTCTCAATATCTCGGGCTCCGGCAATCCGGACTGGCCCCGAGCTTCGGCAATCCAGACTGACCTAAATATCAATCTAACGACTACGTCGATAACCTTCGGATATTCGCCGCGTCATAAGTAACCGGTCGATAGTGCTCCCCTGCCGGGCTCAATGCCATCATCTGCGACGGTTCCTCCTCCTCCTCGAATCGGGTGTTTCATATCGCCCAAGAGCCGAGAAAACACATGGTGGACATATCTTACATCATATCATGAGAAAACCGCATTTTCTATTTTCAGAAATGATAATCAGTTTATAAAATGCTTGCGGTTTCTCCAAATCAAGAAATCTCATGGAAAATCTGAATCCCATAATCAAAAGTCAATAAACAGTGAATACCGGCATAAAGCCCCATAATACTACATGACAAATGAATATACACATGCATGAGATATCACAGTAATAAATGCAATGTCTAATCTAGCAAATAAAATCAAGCGCCTGAGTACTATGTCAAAACTATCAGCTAGCAATTTATACTTACGAAATAATGTTTTCTAAGGTGTACGTGACATGAAAATTACCGATGATGATGTGTGTGAGCATACGCATCATTGGTAATGGTGCTAGTGTCCTGGCAGCAGAGTTTCATAATCACAAAAGTACACATTAAACATGCAATGCGATGATAACAACACGAATAAACGGAGTATGAATAGTAAACGCGGCAATAAAGAATATACATTTCTATATACGAGTCATACAATTTTTTGGCTATTGAAATAACACGAATCATGGTTTTTAGAAAATAGGGCCTGTCTTTAAAATACCCACGATTCGTCGGTTTTGAAAATAAGTATGACTCGAGCCCAGTCTAACCTCTACCTGATAAACTACAGGACTAATCGAAAGGGTAAGGAAATCCACCTAACTCTGAGTCGATATATCTAGTAGTCGGTGATCCCGCCTCAATAGCGTCACGTACGATACAATATATGTAGGGTTCCTAGGCACACTCAAGAGGTTCTACATGGCATCAACCATGCCAAAATAAAATTTTTATGTGCCTAACAACTCTATGCAAGATCGTTTACTAGAGGTAAGGCGAAACTACAAGCAAACAAACTACTTTGCTACTAAGTGAATGTGAATACAACTTTTGTAGATCCGGTCCTTCACTTCTAAAGCTCCGTGTTGACATCCCTTCGCTGCGATCATCGGGATTCCGGACCCTAGCGTTGGTTTCATCAGAGAAATGAGCGCGCTAGGTCGTTGACTTCGAGGCCGAAGATGATCTACGTCGGGGAGACTCAAACTCAAGCTCCATCTTCACTTGGTCATGAACTTTGTGAAGAGAACACCCTATACTACATGGCAAGTAGTAGAGGATGAAGAAATAGGAAGTGGTTTCACTTTAGAATTGGATTTCTCACTTGATTTCTTCACTTGGAATTTTCTAGCAAGCTTTCTTCTTCATGAAGAAGAAGAAGACGAAAGAAAAGAATGAATAAAATGAATAATTAAAAATGAATAATCAAGTGAAGTCTATCATCTTGCAACCATGGGTGAGTTAACTCTTGTAGAGAGTAAACTAGGGTTTTGTATGATGGTTAGGTCAAAGAACAAAACAAAATGGTTAGACTTTTTCAAAGATGCTAAAAAGCTTCATGAAGCTTCAAGCATAAAACAAAGAAAGCCACCATTTAATTTTTGCCAAAAATGAATGAAAGAAAATAAATAAAACCCTAACCATTAACCTAAACTTGGTGTAAGTCATACACACACCTAAGTTTGCATGTATCATCAAACATGATACAAACTAGTGCACAACATATATCATATATACAACTTGTGCAAATCAAGTGAGAAAATCAATCTTAAGTGAACAAATACTAGTTAATGTAAAGTAATATATCAAATATATAATTATACATTAAATCATTAAATCGATACTTGATTTAATGATCCGGTCATATCGCATATAACCGACTAATATCAAGTGTATCAATGTATCGAATCAACACTTGATTCGGTAACCCGGTTATATCACATATAACCGACCGATGATACAAATCGCGAGAATAGAACACAGTATCACATACTGGTATTATTCTCGGTCCAGCACATATCTCATATGCGCTCCTATTTCGTTTCGCTTGAGCCAGGAAACCCCTGTGTAGAACTCTAAAGACTCGTCAATACGCCGGCAGTAGGTGGTGATCATATCAGTCACCCACAAGCCGCAAGCGGTCTGCTAAACGTAACGGCCACCTGGGTATTGAGCGATCAGAAGATCAACGAGCAAGCCCGTTCACACTCCTGCGGATCCAACCAGTAACACTTACCGTACAGTCCGGTCTGTTCGTCTGATATGTCGCATATCTCGCCTAGGGGTGGTAAACGTCAGACCCCAGTAGCTCGATAAGTCATGCCGATGTAAGGTCCATAACAAGCACGAAACTACTGATAACACTTACCAGTAAATCAGTGCAACCCTGGCCAGGGATTTCCAGTTATGGCCAGTCGAGCATAGCGCAACATCAACCCCCAATACCGGGAGAGACGAATCCCCTCCTATCGCTCATTGCCTCCATGTGAATCGGGACTGTACCCAAAAACCACCTGTTTGCATGACTCAGTAGAGCCGTGGTTGGGTGGAAATCAAAGCACAGTGGGAGACACACAAGACTCTATGACGATCTCGGGTCAACAGACTAAGCAGTACCAGTGTCACCAGAGAACTGCCATCTGACGTGAGGTATAATACCATCTGGGAGTTATCGGCGAGTCCGTTCAGTGTACCCAGTCACCACTGAGCACCCGCATACTATCTCTGATGTCAAACACCAATGGATATGGGATCATCCATCGCCCATCACATGGGTCGAGAAGATATACGCTAGTCTACTCTGGAATATCGATGCCCCGTCTCGATATTCCCATGACTAGGAACATTGAAGGATGTACTCATGGACTACCCAGGCCCCACTAGTATGATCTGCATCATAGTCCTGGAAGTCGAGCACATATCCTAAGGGCTTTATCAACATGTAACAGAGAGACAGAAAGTATACATGTTAAGATAAAGAGCAACCAGATAGCGTACTATCATGTCGAGCAAGAAAGTCCTACCTATATATGTCCCAGCATCCACTACAATATACATCCTATATACAGTAATGGCCTCTAGGGCATACATATAACTAACAATCTCCCACTTGCACTAGGGCCATCTGTAGCAGTGGTTGCAGTATCTCATACTCAACCATCCCATAATAGTCTCTCTCTGGGAAAAGGCCTTTGTGAGTGGATCCGCCGTGTTGTCCTTTGAGTCTACTCTCCTAACCTCGATCTGTAGGGTTCCTAGGTACACTAATGAGGTCTCACATGGCATCAACCATGCCAATTTCAAATTTTACAAGTGCCGAGAAACCCTAATACGGATCGTTAACTAGAATTTTAGGCGAAACATGCAACTAGATAACAACTTAACTAAAAGAACGAAAATACAACCTTTGTAGATCCGGTCCTCCACCTCCATAGCTCCGTGTAGACGTCCCTCCGATGTACAAATCGGATCTTGGACTCTAGTGTCGTCTTCATTGGAGAAATGGGCGGTCTTTGTCGTCGGCTTCGATGCCGAAGATGATCTACGTCGAGGCATCACTAGATCAAGCTCCAACTTCACCAAGTCAAGAAACTTGTGAAGAAAACACCCTATACTACTTGGCAAGAGGTAGAGGATGAAGAAATAGGAAGTGGGTTCACTTTAGAATTGGATTTCTCACTCATTTGCTCAAGATGCCATTGAAGCTATCAAGCTTTTTCTTCTTTAAGAAGAAGAAGAAGAAGATGATAATGAATATGATAAGTGTTATCATTAAAAAAGAAAACAATATGATACTTATCATGTATTCAACCATGGTTTAGTGTAGAGATTTAACTAAGGTTAGATCAATGGTTAGGGTTAGAGAAGAGACAAGAATGGTGGACTTGTTCAAAGCTTTAAGAAGCTTCAACTATTAAAGATACTACCAAAGAGGAAGTTTGGGTGTATATTGGTTCATAAGATGAACTAGGTTCCTGCCATTGTATGACAATGGAAGTGTGGCTTAGGCCCTAGAACCCTGGTCCCATCAGTGACCCAGACATATTCTGAGGCAGCATCACCTGATCATGGAGATAGTTGATCTCCAGGGTGATCGAGGTTAGGAGAGTAGACTCAGAGGAGAACACGGCGGATCCACTCACGAAGGCCTTATCCCAAAGAAAGACTTTTAGGGGATGGTTGAGTATTAGATATTACAACCACTGCTACAGATGGCCCTAGTGCAAGTGGGAGATTGTTAGTTATATGTATGCCCTAGAGGCCATTACTGTACATTGGATGTATATTGTAGTGGATGCTGGGACATATATAGGTAGGACTTTCTTGCTCGACATGATAGTACGCTATCTGGTTGCTCTTTGTCTTAACATGTATACTTTCTGTCTCTCTGATTACATGTTGATAAAGCCCTTAGGATGAGTACTCGACTTCCAGGACTATGATGCAGATCATACTAGTGGGGCCTGGATAGTCAATGAGTACATCCTTCATTGTTCCTAGTCGTAGGAATATCAAGACGGGGCATCGATATTCCAGAGTAGACTAGCGTATATCTTCTCGACCCATGTGATGGGCGATGGATGATCCCATATCCATTGGTGTTTGACATCAGAGATGGTATACGGGTGCTCAGTGGAGACTGGGTACACTGAACGGACTCGCCGAGAACTCCCAGATGGTATTATACCTCACGTCAGATGGCAGTTCTCTGGTGACACTGGTACAGCTTAGTCTGTTGACCCGAGATCGTCATAGAGTCTTGTGTGTCTCCCACTGTTCTTTGATTTCCACCCTACCACTGCTCTACTGAGTTGTGCAAACAGGTGGTTTTTGGGTACAGTCCCGATTCACATGGAGGCAATGAGCGATAGGAGGGGATTCGTCTCTCCCAGTATTGGGGGTTGATGTTGCGCTATGCTCGACTGGCCATAACAGGAAATCCCTGGCCAGGGTTGCAGTGATATACTGGTAAGAGTTATCAGTAGTTTCACGAATGTTATGGACCTCAAGTCGGCATGACTTATCGAGCTACTGGGGTCTGACGTTTACCATCCCTAGGCGAGATATGCGACATATCAGACGAACAGACCGGACTGTACGGTAAGTGTTACTGGTTGGATTCACAGGAGTGTGAGCGGTCTTGCTCGTCGATCTTCTGATCGCTCAATACCCGGGTGGCCGTTACGTTTAGCAGACCGCTTGCGGCTTGTGGGTGTTTGATATGATCATCATCTGCTACCGGCGTATTGACGAGTCTTTAGAGTCCTACACAGAGGTTTCCTGGCTCAAGCGAAACGAAATAGGAGCACATATGGGATATGTGCGGGACCGAGAATAATGCGTGTATGTGATACCGTATTTCATTCTCGCGAGGAATGTATCGATTGGTTATATGCGATATAACCTAGTTGTCGAATCAAGGATTGATTCGATAAGCCGATACATATGATACTAGTCGGTTATATGCGATATGACCGGATCGTTAAATCAAGTGTTGATTTAATGATTTAATGTATAATTATATATTTGATATATTACTTTGCATTAACTAGTATTGGTTCACTTTAAATGGATTTTCTCACTTGAATTGTGCAAGTTGTATATGTGATATACATTTGTGCACATGATTGTATCATGTTTGATGATACATGTTTACTTGGTTAAGTGTAAAGAATTAAACCATGGTTAAGTTTATGATTAGGGTTTTCTTTTTTCTTATTTATTTATTTATTTATTTTTGGAAAAAGATGAGAAAAGAATGGTTGCTATTTTTGTTTGCTAGTTGAAGATTCTTGAAGCTTTGAATTAGTCCACCATTCTTGTCTTATACTTAACCCTAACCATTCAAGTTAACCATGGTCCATTCTCTACAATTAACCAAGGGTTAATCCATGATAAGTATTGATTTATTTATATAATAATTCAACACTTAATATAGCTTCTTCTTCTTCTTCATCTTCTTCTTCCATGAAGAAAAACTTGCTACTCCAATGGCAAGTGATGAAAACTAGTGAGAAATCCAATTCTAAAGTGAACCCACATCCTATTTCTTCATTCTCTACCTCTTGCCAAGTAGTATAGGGTGTTTCCTTCACAAGTTTTCTTGACTTGGTGAAGTTGGAGCTTGATCTAGCGATGCCTCGACGTAGATCATCTTCGGCATCGTCGTCGATGACCTAGCCCGCTTTTTCTCCGATGAAGCTGACGCTAGAGCCCAAGATCCGATTTGGACAGCGAGGGGACTTCATCACGGAGCCTAGGAGGTGGAGGACCGGATCTACAAAGGTTGTAGCCCCTTCCCTTTAGCTATATTTCCGTTTACTTGCTTGCATCGCCTAGTTTATCTAGTTAACGATCCGTATTAGGGTTTGTAGGCACCCGTAAAATTTGAATTAGCCATGTTTGATGCCTTGTGAGACTTCATTAGTGTGCCTAGGAACCCTACAAACAAGAAATCTCCAAGGTCCACAAAACGACACAATATCGACATGAAAATAATATGGATGCAATAAGAATTGAAATAATACTCTAAAGGTGCAGAATTTACCTCCTTTGGCAACTCAAGAAAATTCTTGAGTTGCTCAAAGTCCTCCAAATCCATTCCTTCTAGGTCCAATATGTAGCTAGTGAGCTCGGGAACATATTTTGTGAAATGGGAATAGGGTTTTGGGGTGGATTTCATGGTGGATCTAGGGTTTTTGTGAAGAGGGAGAGAGAGGGATGGCAGCAGCAGCAGCAAGGGGAGGGAGAGGAGAGAGAATGAGAAGGGGAAAATGATGGGGAATGGTTCTATAAGTTAAAAAGTAAACCCCATACCTACCTCTCTCCTAATCATCATACTTTACCTTTTCTTTTCTTTTCTTATTTCCTTTCCTTCACTAAATCCCTTCTCACTTGAATAGTAAACCCAAAAGAAAAGCCATGGTAGAAATGCACAAGTGTAGAGAAGAGATATGTGCATGTTTTGCACAAAATTGCTAAAACCCGATTAGCGATTTTTAATCGCGATTAGCACTAAATTAGCAATTAAATGATCACAAAAACTTTAAAATGGCATAATTTTAATAAATACCCCATTTTAGAATTTTCCATAATTTTTCCAAATTTTTTTCCATTTATCGGTATTTAATTATACCGAAATATTAAAATATTCAATAAAATAATATTAAATTATAAAAATTCCCGAAAATAATATTTTATTATTTTGAAATGTTACAATCTTCCCCCCTTAAAGAAATTCGGTCCCCGAATTTAAATTTAAACCCCAAAATACTAAAACATTTCGATACTAAGTCCAAGTCGTCGGGGCTCCGAAATCATCAATACATAAAACGCATCATAGAGCAATGCATTCACATAAGTAATGAGCAGATAACTCAAAAGTAAAACTCCGTCAAGCATCCCGCAATCATCGGAATCATGGTAAAGACACAAATGTCAAATCCAATACAAAACCAATATGATATAAATCAGAACTATACATGTAGACAACCAATCCATACATGTGAATAGCTGAAGTAAATGCATGCCAAATCTTTTTAAGTCGCTGTGCGATGCGCATAACACTGCACAGTGGCGGACGTCTTTCATAAGAAAATAACCATATATGTATATATCTTTTGTTTACTATGTACATTCCGCCATTTTGAAAACAATTTAGAAGGGTTTTCTTGTTTTTAAACATTTCGTGTCATATCGGACACGTAGGTATATATGCTGAGACTATAGCTCGCTTTTTGGAAATCCCTTCGATAACTATCAATGCATGCAAAATATATCCAGGTACTGTCCTCTGACTAGTCCTGCTCAGTACGAAACAAATATCAAATATCATAAAAATATACTGCTCCAGAAGGAATAAATCCTAAAAATGCGCATAACACCACCCTGTACGTCTAGTGCGCACGGAAATCTAAATCCATATATGTGTCATACAGGTGCACAAAACAACATCTAGGTGCAATGGGTGTGCACGAAGCATCTGTCATAGGCAACGCGTGTGCCTGACAGCAAAATCAGGTGCATCTGACATGCACGAAGAATCCCGATTTAGTGCATCTGGTGTGCACCAAAATCGTATCTCAAAACATGCGCCCAACATGCCCGAAAATCCAAATCGGTGCATCCATTATGCATGAATAAAAGCTAAATCCTACGCACTCAACATGCACGAAATCACAAAATCCAATAGCAAGCGTCGAACATGCGCAAGTCCAAATCAAATGCACGGAGTGCAAGAATCAACATCAATATCAGAATCCAAAATCGACATAACGGATGACATCAAATCGAAGTCAGGTGCAACCGTAGTGCACAAAATATAAATCCGGTGCAACAAAGGCACAGAATATAAATCTGGTGCGATAAACGCAAGAAACATAAAACTGATGCATCCCATGCACAATTACCCAACAATAACTCAAATGCGAAAGCAGCAACACCAAGTGTACCCAGGTGTAAAGAAAATCATAAACATGTGCAACTGCGTGCATAAAATACATATCAATGCACTACAAGCACATATAAGCTGTACCGAGTGCAAAATCAAATCGTGTGTGTAACATATGCACCACATCCAATCAACCGTATGAAATCCATAAAACTCAGTCATCAAGACTAAATCATGCGAATAGATCGCCCAAAATACCGAAATCCAAAGTGACGGATACGTGATAGTCAAATCACAAAATCACAAATCATAAATACCGTCGTCGATATATCCTCCTTCAAAGTCGAGAAGGTGCCGGTACATCCAATGCTAGCGGCGCAAGATATATACTTTCCTCTTGCTCGTGGCTGGCGTCCTCTGCCTCTGGTTCCTTATCTTCCCTGTGGATTACCAATCTCGCAATCCATCGGCTCGTCGGCCCTGTCAGGTGTGCTAACGGAAACGATTCAGTTCTGGCACTGCTCTGGTCATCTCTCGGTCAATCCTCACGACCGCTCGTAAAGAAGCACGCCACTGGCGCCGACCTCTGGTCCTCTGAATGCACATCACACATCTGCTCCTGGTGCAAATCTTATTGCAGCAGTGTACTGGAAGAAATCCTGCTCAAGGTCTCTTCTGATCTCGCCTAAGCCAAACTGTACGGAGGCAGGTACTCTGGCATAATCTTTTCTCGCTCTCTGGACATCTGCGTCCTTAGTACAACATCTACTCAGAAGCTGGTCGCATCCCAGCGCCTCTGTATGCATATCCGACCTTTAATCTTAACGGGGAGTAGTAACAGCTCGTCTGTATCTCGCACAAACTTCTTGTCCCGCTTGTTTGTATCATCGTCCATTTCGACGTCGCGTCTCTATCTACGCACTGCAATGTCCTCGGCTACGGTCCATCCGAAGTCCCTTACACGGACTCGAAATCACGAACTCGGTATCTTCATCACTCAGTAGAAGATATCTAACCGAACACGTCCTCAGCGTGCATATCGCATCTCTGATGTCAGTGGAATGGAACGTCATCTCGTCGAAATCTCATGCGAACTCTTTACTCCACTTGTTCCAAGGTCGACTGATTCGGACTCATCTACTCGTGGCTGCATGGACTACGCTCCAATGGCTATATTCGTATCAGGAGTCTTCCAAGCGGTGTGTCCCATCACAATATCCGAAAGATGTCGAACCATCCGATCGACTCGTCAGAACCTCATAATCCCCCAAGAGCTCAACACCTTGGGTACAGTTTAATATTATCGAGTACATACCACAGTATCGGTGGTCCAGCCGTAGAAGGGCAAACCCAAGCCTCACTAATGGCGCCGCGGAACTGCCGCAAACCCTAAGGTTCAAAGGCTTTCACACGGTCATTATGTTGAGTTAGGGTTTCATTCTTCTAGAGGGTCCATAGAATTGCTTGCATGTCTTTCCGAATACTTTAAACTTGGAATATGGGTTTCTGACATCCGATCGTCTCTATCGACTCTCAACGAATCTGCGTGAAGTCGTCTCTAGCTGGAATCAATCTACCTGATGACCTTGCATCGGGGTAAGTGAACGAACCACATGTCTTAGTCATTCATCCTCGGTGACTAGCGACTCACCATCATATCTCTAAGTATATGCTCAAGCTGCAGTAGCTCCAATCATCTGGGCGATATCTCATCATTCGCAGCAACAACTGGCTCATTCGTCCGTACACTGAACAGCGCCTCAATCATCATGAATAAGCGATATATCAATGGTCATCACATCCTGGCTGGCCTCTATCAGTGGCTCAATCCTCTGATACCGATCGGTACGTCTGGGAACTCTCGTAAAAGCGATCAGTCCAACGCTCATGGCGCGAAAACACAATAAGACGACGCCTCTATATACAATCGTATGTCTCTGGAATCACGCCCTGGTCAGTTCTCGTCCATGACGAGCTCATGCTGATGCAACTCGAGCCCTAGCTCACTCTGCCCGTGCAATCGTGGCAGCAAAAACATAACCAGTATCGATGAGGATAGATCATAGGAAGGAATATAATACTGTGTAAGGAAATGTACATCCTAAGGTTTCTTAAGCGGAGTGGCGTGTCGTAAGTATGCCGCGGAACATACGTACGGTACGTCACTCTACTCAAGCTACCTACTCCATCAACCAAGGGTCATCCTACGCGACGAAAATTCGGGTATAATACCCCCTCGACAAAGTCTAAGTTCCGTAAGGACAAGCCTAAGTTCCGTATATAGATAAACGCCCTAGGCTCCACATAGTCAAACTTAGACTCGAACAATGGTTAACCTACCGCTCTGATACCAACTTTGTCACGACCCAAAAGAGCACATGACTGGCCCTTGAATCCTATGAAGTCTATAGGACTCTATCTGATCCAAAAAAGCCAAAAGCCCAGAAATCTAAAACCATTTAAGGAGTAAATAAAGGAACTAGTTTTTAATAAGTAAAGAAAGCATGTTTGAAATCAAAGTTTTCAAATAACTAAGCCGAAAATGCATTTTAAAAATGTGTAGTTTTTTCTTAAAATTTCGGCAGAGTTTCCTTTGTAAAAACTGGCCCCGAACAGGGCACAACAAGAATAATATATATGAAATGATAAAAGGCATCCCCAAGAGGGAGCCAGCTCTTCGTCAATCGACGGTCACAACCACGCAAGCAATAATAATATACAACGCCAAAGGGCGAGGATCAAAACCCAAAAGGAACTCAAACAGCCAGAAAACCGTAATAGTACAAGCGCGACTTTAAGGTCGAAATAATACATCACTGTTTTTCTAAGTCTGAAACAATATACAAGTTTTGGTTGATGGAATTTCTAGATACAATGAATAATACATCAACAATGGTGGTCTTGATACAAAAGAACCCACATACCCAAGCAAGTCACCCATATGGAAGCAGTGTGCCAGAAATACCGCTATGGAATCTGTACGGCAAAAACCTGCAAGAACTGTGGCACAACGGGGGTGAGCTGCCAACTCGTGAATAGAAAATATCTACAAGCAGAGATCGAATGTATGACCCATCCTAAGTCAATACAATCAGATATATATAAACCTCAATATGAATAAGTCTGAAGCATGCTAAAGTGGCAATGTAATCTCTATACATGAGTGTAGTGCCAAGTGCTCATGCCAGTGCCTCAGGTAATAGCATATCATAAATATGAGGTATGATCAATGTAATCAATCTGCATGTACGTGGATCCCATCCACTCGTCACCCAATGACAATAAGCATCATGCATGTAAATATAATAAAGCACATGCATGGAAAATATGAGGATATAACCCATCTGTGTCCCAAGCGACACGTCAAAATTATGGAACCGGAGTGCCCAGCATCGACACTCAAAAACATCATGAAAGTTGTGCCCAGCATCGACACATAAATACTCATATATCGGGCTCCGTCAGTCCGGATCAGCCCACGGGCTCCGTCTGCGGAATCAGCCCTCGACCCCAGCAGTACGCCCATATCCATCTATCGACTCTGGTCAGTATCCCCCGGATAACCGCCAGGTCTAACCAATCACCGGTAGGTACTCACCACCCTTCCAGGCTCATCGACTACTCCACGAAAAACATTTCTTGCCCCGGGGAACCATACCGGGTCCACCATGTACCCGCAATCGGCCTCATCCGCCTCCTCGAATCGGGTTCACATGTCGCTCTCAGCACCGAGAAAACACATGGTGGATGCACTGAAATATCATATCAAGGGTAACCGAGTTTTTAAAACAGTTATATATTCTCTTTTGAAATACCCATGGTTCCCAAATCCAGAAATATCATGGAAACAACATATCTCAATGCGTATAATCAGAAAGCATGATGTATGGGACATGTAAAAGAAATGTAAGCATATCAGTCTATCATGCAAGAATCATATCCTGAATGCAACAGTACTACAGTGTAGTGACATGGCAATTATCGATGATGAAGTGTGTGAGCCGGCAAACAAGTGTACGTGGAACATACACATCATCGATAATGGTGCTGGTGTCCTAGCAGCATGACTGTAATATATCAATAAACACAAGCAATGCAATGCAAATAGCATGAATATGCGGAATCGAATAATCAACACAACAGTAAAGAATCTACCTCAATAAATATATCATGCAGCTTTGCCATTTGAAATAAGACGAATCAGGGTTTTTGGTAAAATAAGGGCTACGGTGTTTTAAGAAAAGATGCGTCGTTTGAAAATATCCGTAGAATCCCTTTTGCCCATCTTTAAAATATCCCCGGTTCGTTAGTTTTGAAATAGGTATGACTCGGGTCTAGTCTAACGCCTACTATGCGAACTACGGACCCAACTATCAAGTCAATCGGGAGGGGTATGGAAACCACCTAAATCTGAGTCGATATATATATATATATATATACGATAGTCGGTGATCCCGCCTCAATAGTATCACGTACGATACAGTATATCATATAACATCCTCGAGTCATGAGTGCGGATCTAACATCAATATATAGCTCGTACGTAAATCCGTCGTACGGCATCCCAAATCTGGGGTACTGACCTAAGTCTAGTACAAACGACACCATCTATGTATGCATGCACGTGTATGAAACGCTTCGTCAAAGGACCCGCTATTTCGTTATGTCGTATCTCAAATACGAACCCCGTCATATCGCCGATCTCACGGCCTCAAATCAACTCTCATCGACTCATCTCAATCCCACGTATCGTCCTCAAATTTCGTATATGAACACATAGTCCCATACCCATGTGTAGATATACACACATCCATATGCGCACAGGTAAAAGAAAGAATGTAAGAAAGTTTGTGTGTGCGTGTATTTGTGGGTGCAACCACTACTCTAGGGTTTCGCACTACACTAAACCAATCCATCCTTATCATCAATAATCCATTTTTACCATCAATAATCTTAAACAACATATAATAATTATATGTGTGTATACGTATTCGTATACATCACCACGGACTGCGGGGGTGCTATACGCCATCCACCCGACTTCTCCCCATAGATATAAATCTACTCACCTCGCTTCTCGTGTGCCGATGCCGATGTCGCCATCTTCATCTTCTTCGCCTCAACATCACGTACGGTACCTACAAGTATATCACAAACGCTAAAGTACATGAAAATCACATCGGAAAACCAAAATAGCACACGCTACTCACATAGGTAAAAACCTATCGTCTCGCTTGCAAACACGATCAATAGCCCCTTGTCGTTGACGTCCAAACGCCACCCGACAGAAACGAATCACCAAACACCAAAATCCATGCTAAAACAAGTCGTAAATCATGCGCCAACCCATGAAAACTAACCCAAGTTTTACCCTAGATGGAATCAGTCAAAATTGCACATACCCAGGGTCAAGTTTATAGGGCAAAAGGCTACAGAACAAAAACGAAGGGGTTCCAACCTGCTCTGGCCGCAATTTGCGGCCAGAGGGATTAAATCTGCGGCCCAAACAAGGAATTAGGGGCTAGGGCTTTGTGTGGTGGTTCCAGGATGCCTGCACATCTCACTGTCAACTCAATTTTATTTTTGGGGTCTCGGGGTGATAGCAGATTCCTAAATACACTCCCAGATTTACTGTTTTCCCCGATATCGATTCACTAAATCCGTATTCTGGGTTTAACTCTCAGGTCTGGTCCAAAATAACATCCCACCAGGGGTTCTAAGGTCACCACAATTCTCAATTTCATCTTTAATTTCATATTCACCCTAAACCCTAACTAGAAATCTCCAAGGTCCACAAAACGACACAATATCGACATGAAAATAATATGAATGCAATAAGAATTAAAATACTACTCTAAAGGTGCAGAATTTACCTCTTATGGCAACTCAAGAAAATTCTTAAGTTGCTCAAAGTCCTCCAAATCCATTCCTTCTAGGTCCAATGTGTAGCTAGTGAGCTCGGGAACATATTTTGTGAAATGGGAATAGGGTTTTGGGGTTGATTTCATGGTGGATCTAGGGTTTTTGTGAAGAGGGAGTGAGAAGGATGGCAGCAGCAGCAGCAAGGGGAGGGAGAGGAGAGAGAATGAGAAGGGGAAAATGATGGGGAATGGTTTTAAAAGTCAAAAAGTAAACCCCATACCTACCTCTCTCCTAATCATCATACTTTACCTTTTCTTTTCTTTTCTTATTTCCTTTCCTTCACTAAATCCCTTCTCACTTGAATATTAAACCCAAAAGAAAAGCCATGGTAGAAATGCACAAGTGTAGAGAAGAGATATGTGCATGTTTTGCACAAAATTGCTAAAACCTGATTAGCGATTTTTAATCGCGATTAGCACTAAATTAGCAATTAAATGATCACAAAAACTTAAAAATGGCATAATTCCAATAAATACCCCATTTTAGAATTTTCCATAATTTTTCCAAAATTTTTCCCATTTATCTGTATTTAATTATACCGAAATATTAAAATATTCAATAAAATAATATTAAATTATAAAAATTCCCAAAAATAATATTTTATTATTTTGAAATGCTACAATGATCGTCACCTACTGTCGACGTATTGATGAGTCTTTAGATTCCTACACAGAGGTTTCCTGGTTCATGCGAAACAGAGTAGGAGCACATGTGTGATATGTGCGGGACCGAGATTAATACGAGTATGTGATACCGTATTCTATTCTCGCGATATGTGATATCGGTCGGGTATATATGATATAGCTGGATTATCGGATCAAGTGTTGATTCGATAAATTGATTTATTTGATATTAGTCAATTATATGTAATATAGCCGGACTATTAAATCAAGAGTTGATTTAATAGTTTAATGTATAATTATATATTTGATATATTAAATTACATTAACTAATATTAGCTCACTTAAGATTTCTTTTCTCACTTTTGAGACATTGATATATATGTGATATATATTAATTGTATTCTTTTTGCACAAAATATATATATATGATATATATATTGTGTCATGCTAGGTTACACATGCAACATGTATGTAAGAGACTCATACCATGCTAGGGTTTATGTTAGGGTTTCATTTATCATTAAGTAATTACAAATTAGTGGATTGAATCATATAGAAGCTTATGGATAAGCTTGTAGAAGCTTATGGATAAGCTTGTAGAAGCTTATTTGTAGGTCCACTCCTTTATTTTTCTTAAGTTATTTTATGACCTAACCATTAACCCCTTACCATGGTTAACTCTCTACATGAGTTATTATATGGTTGATATACTCACCCATGGTTGCATAAAACAATACATGCTTTATTCATTCATCACTTGAGCTTCATCTTCTTCTTCCTCTTTCAAGCTTTCTAGCTTTTATAAAAGTGATGATAACTTGTGAGAAAAATATATCTAAAGTGAGCCCACTTCCTACTTCATCATCCTCTACTATTCGCCATTTAGTTTAGGGTGTTTGCTTCACTAATCTACACAATTAGTGAAGAGATAGCATGAGCTAGTGTCTCCTCGACGTAGATCATCTTCGGCCTCGAAGACTTCGAAGCAAGCTTGTTCGTTTCATCATGGGAGCCTCTCTAGAGTCCGGATGTTTATGATCGCAGCGAAGGGACTACTACACAGAGCTATTGAAGTGAAGGCCCGGTCTACAAAGGTTATATTCCTTGTTCACTTAGCTGTAAAGAGTTTACATATCATGTTTAACCTTAATTCTCTAGTTCGATTACTTGGCGGGTTGGTTTAGCACCCCAAAAATTTTAAAGTAGCATGCTTGATACTTGCCAAAACCTTCACAAGGTGCTAAGCTAACCCTACAGTGGTATCAGAGCCAAGCTAGAGCATTAGGCATTGTCTAGATGAAGTTTAAAGTCCGATCGAACTCCGAAAGCCCGAAACGAACCCCTTTCTGAAATTTTTTCCAAAAGTTGGATTTTTCCATGTTAAAAATACTCAGAAAATCATGCAGGGAATTCTATGGACACTCTTGAAGAACGAAACCCTAACTCGACAACCTGACCACGGAACCGCGGCCAAATAGTAGTATTTGCGGCGGTTCCGCGGCGCTAAGTGTGAGGCTTGGGTTGGCACTTCAACGGTTGGTCCGTAGGTACAAAGGCATGATTCTGGGAATTTTTAATGATGCTTAAGTGTTGAGCTCTCTGGGAATTTTTGGGAATTCATTGAATTGATCGAATTATCTAACTTCGCCTAGCTATCTGTGATTGTGATACAATATTTAGAATCCACATAAATAGTTATGAGATAACTAGTTTGAATTTTATAAATCTAGCCGTTTAGTCTCATTTGATCGGTTGCCACGGGATTTTGATGTGGATCAAAAGTCCGTCGCAATTACGTAAAGTACGCGGATACTCACCGAGTAACCTTACTAGATAGCCACGCCCTATCGCCCCGACCAAGTGACTGTAGGAGAACCCCGTCGCCAAAAGCATCCGTTCGGGTGCTCGCGGCTGCTGTGTTCCGCCTTAGTTCAATTCGTCGACGGCATCGGGGGGTGCGGCCGTCTATTAAATTTTCCGACGAGCATTCGATCATATTATCGGGAATCTTGTTGAATTACCCGACAGGTTATTGGAAAGTGTTTTCAATATTGAGACTAAAATACGGGGTTTATAATTGTTAGGCATGTGATGTCTAAGGAATTTATTTTGTTAGGCATGAAATCCAGTGTATGTGATATATTGGGTTTATGGTGTCTAAGGTGGTTGCGGATTCCAACTGTTGTAGTTTTTCACTTTCTTTTCTGCGACCGTAAGTGTAATATGTGGTGTATCGCCGGTTTCGGTGCTATATGTCAACGACAATTGGGATACGTATATTTACTTACGTTGATGACATGTGATGTTATGTGTTGCTGTGATATGTTATATTGGATCATCGTGTTTTGAATTGCCGGGGGTTTTATGTGAGATGAGAGTTTTTCATTTTTCATTCATGTAAAAGCTTGTATGTAATATTCTTTTATTGGGGCACTTCCGGGTTGAGGATGATGTCACCATTGTATATTATTTACTTTTCCGCATTAGGATAGACCCAAGGCGGGGAGCACAAGTAACCTGGTTCTAGGGTCCAGTGGGAGACCATGTCGAAGAGTCGAGACCGGGTCTAGTAACTCTAAAATTGGTAGGGTTGCTTGCCGCTCTCGTAGGGGGTCTAGGGACGTGGGTTTGGCTATTCATCGCGACCGTGGAATCCGTGTTTTATACTGGCTTAAATTAAAACACGGAAATCCTAGTATATCCAATATTTCATATGTTATCTTCTGCTGCGATATTCTATGATGTGATCATTGATTATATTCTGAGACGAATGCCTATATATTATATATATGAGATATAATTAATATTGCTGCTTTCGTTTCATATCTGATGCTTATGAAGCATAACAAAATGGGACTTCATTAATGAGATTAATGAAATAAAAGAAACCTAAAGATGTTGTAGAAACTTGTTTAAAAACTGGTAGCTCTAGTTCTTACTTTGCATAGCGGTATTCCTTGTAGAATATCCAGCACCTTATTCGATAAGAAAATAGCCGAGATCCCTTCACCGGGAGTGACCTCTTTAGCGAAACTAGCAGATGCTACAAACACGGTTTGTCTTTTAATTGCTTTTATAGTTTTTGCTTTGCATAGTGGTATTTTTGAAATATCCTGCACCTTATTCGATGAGGAAAGAGCCGAGATCCCTTCACCGGGAGTGACCTCTTTAGCAAAACTAGGAAAAGCCTAAAAAACACTCTTTTGCTAAATCACTCGATTCTACAACGAGATCAAGTTCATTACGCAAAAGGTTTTCTTAAAAACCTGTCGTAGCCCTCCGTCATTTCAGATAAGTACTTCATAGTATTCGTTCTACGTTTGTTGGCTTTCGTCAAGACGTAGTGTGCGGTAGCTATTTATGCTTACCTGCAAAAGCATATGATGCGATTGTGTTAGGGTAGTCGTGCGACTTTGTTGGCTTTCGTCAAGGGTCGTGCGGGTGGGTTTAATTCAATCAGGAAATAACGGGTTGAACTTACTAGCGCACTATGGTTTGTTGACTTTCGTCAAGGTCATAGGACGCTAGGGGCAAAACATTATCGGGAATTTCAAGTGTTGAAATTTGCAATGAGATTGCATACCTTCTATGAGATAGTTGGATCCCGATACCCACTGCGAGTAAGAGTTACTCCTGGGAAAGTTTTACACATTACAATTAGCCGATCAAGTAGGTGTCTAGAAAGATGTTAACGGGGTTACGCCCCAGGGAAAACGAGTTTTATTTTAATTAGGTCCGTGTGAAAGCATAGGGAACCTCCCTCAAAGTACCGACACTGGCCTAGCCGAAAGATTGGCGAACTTGTAGGGTGTAATTAATCCCGGCTAGTCTTACCTTTTAGGGTTTGAAGGAAGATTTGATAAAAACAGTGGGAACCATCCTGATTAGATAAAATAATAACCAATCTAATCTTGCAAGAGCGAACGCAAAGTGTTTTCTTCTCTCTTTCTCCTGGTAGCGACTATGTCACGCCTTAATCAGGATAATAATATGGATGCATTGACCAAACCTGATTATTATACTGAGCTAGGGAATGTTGGTTCCGCTCTATCTTATAACTGTTATAAGTCCGAGCAGGAAATAGGCGAATATCCGGATTCCCATGCTACCCAATTCGAAGAAAGTACATGTTGATACATATTCTTCGGGTGTCCTTATTACTGAGAACTGTTTTTCAGTATCCTCTACGTCCTGGGTATGTGATACCGGATCAGGATCCCGCATATGTAAAATGTTACATAGGCTACAGAAAGGTAGAGAACTGAGAATAGGTGATATGTCTCTAAGTGTTATTGAATGGTGCAATTGTTGCAGCCAAATCAGTTGGCAAATATCACCTTGTATTAATACATTGATTCTGAACAAATGTTATTACATACCGAACCTGATATACAACATTACATCATGTTCTTTACTGAGTTAAAGAAGGATATAATTCTGTATTGGAGGATAATGCTGTGAACATTTTCCTGAATCAAGAGTTGATTTTATCAGGCACGTTATATAATAGCATATACGTTCTAAATCAAACCACAGTTCAAAGCATATAGAACACAGACAAGAAGAGTAGTTCAGGAATGAACGAATCCTTCTTAAGGCATTGTAGACTAGGTCATATCAATGCAACATGACCAGCTAAGTTACATAAGGATGAATATGAGAATCTATTCGAATTTTCATGTTATGCTACTTGCTAGTCTTGTCTCAAAAATAAAATGACCAATACTCCATTTACTGGAAGTAGAGAAAGAGTTACTGAACTCTTGGGATGGATACATGCTGATGTATATAGTCCCATGTCTACAAATGCCAAGGTTGGTTCTTTTGAGAACCAAACGGGTAGAAGCATTAAAGTCCTACGATGTGATCGAGGAAAGATAATACTTAGGCATGAAGTTCCAAGGTTTTCTAAAAGGAGAATGTGATTCTCTCTCAGCTTACTCCTTCGAGCACACCACAGTACAACGGTGTATCGGGGTGGAGGTACCACACCCTATGAGAAATGGTGCGCTCTATGATGAGTATTGTTGAGTTACCTATTTTCTTTTGGAGGTTATGCACTTGAGAAGCTGCATACCTATTGAATGGGGTTCCATCCAAATCAGGGCATAGCACTACATATGAGATATGGTATGGGAAGAGACCATGTCTTAAACGAGTTAAGATATGGGGTTGTCCGGCCTATGTTGAAAAGCAAAATCCGGACAAGCTCGAGGCAAGGTCAGTTGTGTGAGTTTGTCGGGATATCCCAAACATTAGTAAGGGAATATCTTCTACCTAACTGAGGAGCAAAAGGTGTTTTATTTCTCAGCATTCCACTTTTTTAGAAAAGGAATTTCTTGTGAAGAAATTAAGTGGTCATGAAGTAGAACTGGAAGGAGTTCCAGCTAGACAAACTAACAGCTGATGATTTGGTGAAACCAAAGGATTCAATAGTTTCCAACGAACCTTAGCCTCTCCGCGAATCTGGTAGGGTTCCTCTTCCACTTGAGAGATACTACGGCCTTCTCGGTGACAGTTGGAGCGAGGAATACATCATGAGATGATGGCCCAACCGAGTTCAGGTAGTTGGAACGTCTGTTTTGATGTGATAGTCAAAGAGTTTGACTTCATCAAAATGGTAGGTAAACCTTGTATATACAAGAAGGTTGTAGAGAGTAAGGTTGTCTTCCACGTATTGTACGTAGATGACATACTCTTGATAGGATATGGTTTCATATGCTACACTCGGTCAAGCTCCTCTTATCACGAGGATTCTCAATAGAAGATCTGGGTGATGCCTGCTACATCTTGTGGATAATGATCTATGATGATAGATATATATGGATGTTGGGAGTGTCCCAAATCCAGGTATATAAACACCATACTAAAGGGGTTTAGTATGGAAGATTCTAAGCATGGTGGTTCGTCCACTTACTCATGGATCACTCTCTCCAATACTGATTTGGAGGGAGCTCGCGTGCAAGGGATACCCTATGCTTCGGCAATAGGCTCTATCAGAGTGTGCGATGTTATGTACCAGACTAGATGTAGATGACTCACTAGTTGTAGTGATCAATCGGATATTGGGAGAATCACTGGACAGCTGTGGAGGACATTCTTAAGTACTTGAGAAGCACTAAAAAAAAGTTCTTGGTTCCAGCTTCCAGAGTGATAAGTTCGACTGAGAGTCAGTCACAAGCATTTTCTTTACCCTCAGTGGAGGGACGGTATGTTGGAAGAGTTCCAAGATAGATACCGTGACATACTAGACGATAAAGGCTGAATACATTGCTACCAACGATACTACCAAAGTGGCTGTCTGGACATTTCTTGTTCATAAAATGAACAACATTCCTACCATTGAGCGTCCATTAACTGTTATTGTGACAGCAATGGAGTTTTGGCTATGGCCTAGGAACGAAGGTCCTATCAGCGTTCCAGACATATTCTGAGGCAAGTATCACCTGATCAGGGAGATGGCTGATCTCCAAGGGATCGAGGTCAGGAGAGTAGATACGAAGGATAACACAGCGGATCTACTCACAAAGGCCTTAGCCCTAGAGAGACTTCTATAGGATGGTTGTGTATGGGATACTACAACCACTGCTTTATTGTTGGGTATTGGATACTACAGCAGATGGCCTTAGTGCAAGTGGGAAATTGTTAGTTATATGTATGCCCTAGAGGCCATTACTGTACATGTGATGTATATTGTAGTGGATGCTTGGACATATATAAGGAGGACTTTCTTGCTCGACATGATAGTATGCTGTCTGGTTGCACTTTATCTTAACATGTACACTGATTGTCTCTCTATTACATGTTGATAAAGCCCTTAGGATCAGTAGTTGACCACTAAGACTATGATGCAGATTATACTAGTGAGAACAGGGTAGTCAATAAGTACATCCTTCAAATGTTCCTAGTCGTGGGAGTATCGAGACAGGGCATCGATACTCCAGAGTAGACTAGCGTATGCGCTTCTCGACACATATGATGGGCGATGGATAATCCCATATCCATTGGTGTTTGACATCAGAGAAGGTATACAGGTGCCCAGTAGAGACTGGGTACACTGGACGGACTCGCCGAGAACTCTTAGATGGTATTATACCTATCGTCGGATAGCAGTTCTCTGGTGACACTGGTACAGGTTAGTCTGTAGACCCGAGATCGTCATAGAGTCTTGTGTGATTCCCACTGTGCTTTGATTTCCACCTTACCACGGTCAAGATATCGTGCAAAACGGTGGCTTTTGGGTACAGTCCCGAGTCACATGGAGGCAATGAGCGATAGGAGGGGTTTCGTCTCTCCCGGTATAGGGAGTTGATGTTGCGCTATGCTCGATTGGCCATAACAGGAAATCCCTGGCCAGGGTTGCTGAGATTTATTGGTAAGCGTTACCAGTAGTTTCTCGCACCGTTATGGACCTTACATCGGCATGACTTATCAGGCTATTGGGGTCTGGCGTTAAACCACCCACAGGCTGCTGATATGCGACATATCAGACAAAGAGACCGAACTGTACGGTAGTGTTACTGATTGGATTTGCAGAAGTATGAGCAGGCTTGCTTATTGATCTTCTGATCGCTCAATACCCGGGTGGCCGTTACGTTTAGCATACCACTTGCGGCTTGTGGGTGTTTGATATGATCATCACCTACTGCCGACGTATTGACGAGTCTTTAGAGTCCTACACAGAGGTTTCCTGGTTCATGCGAAACGGAGTAGGAGCACATATGTGATATGTGCGGGACCGAGATTAATACGAGTATGTGATACCGTATTCTATTCTCGCGATATGTGATATCGGTCGGGTATATGTGATATAGCCGGGTTATCGGATCAAGTGTTGATTCGATAAGTTGATTCATTTGATATTAGTCGGTTATATGTAATATAGCCGGACTATTAAATCAAGAGTTGATTTAATAGTTTAATGTATAATTATATATTTGATATATTAAATTACATTAACTAATATTAGCTCACTTAAGATTTCTTTTCTCACTTTTTGATACATTGATATATATGTGATATATATTAATTGTATTCTTTTTGCACAAAATATATATATATATATGATATATATATATTGTGTCATGCTAGGTTACACATGCAACATGTATGTAAGAGACTCATACCATGCTAGGGTTTATGTTAGGGTTTCATTTATCATTAAGTAATTACAAATTAGTGGATTGAATCATTGCTAGAAGCTTGTAGAAGCTTATGGATAAGCTTTGACTAAGTCCACTCCTTTGTTTTTCTTAAGATATTTTGTGACCTAACCATTAACCCCTTACCTTGGTTAACTCTTTACATGTGTTAGTATATGGTTGATATACTCACCCATGGTTGCATAAAACTATACATGATTTATCCATTCATCACTTGAGCTTCATCTTCTTCTTCCTCATTCAAGCTTTCTAGCTTTTGTAAAAGTGATGATAACTTGTGAGAAAAATATATCTAAAGTGAGCCCACTTCCTACTTCATCATCCTCTACTATTAGCCATTTAGTTTAGGGTGTTTGCTTCACTAATATACACAATTAGTGAAGAGATAGCATGAGCTAGTGTCTCCTCAACGTAGATCATCTTCGGCCTCGAAGACTTCGAAGCAAGCTTGTTCGTTTCTTCATGGGAGCCTCTCTAAATTCCGGATGTTCGTGATCACAGCGAAGGGACTACTACACGGAGCTATTGAAGTGAAGGACCGGTCTACAAAGGTTGTATTCCTTGTTCACTTAGATGTAAAGAGTTTACATATCATGTTTAACCTTAATTCTCTAGTTCGATTACTTGGCGGGTTGGTTTAGCACCCTAAAAATTTTAAAGTAGCATGTTTGATGCTTGCCAAAACCTTCACAAGGTGCTAACCTAACCCTACAGTCTGACCATTGGCCTACGGATAGAAAGCGGAGCTAAAGCTCAACCAGTACCCAAAGCTCCTGCAGCTTCTGCCAAAGAAGGCTAGCGAACTGGGTGCCTCTATTGGATACAATGCATGAAGGAACTCCATGCAAACACACAAACTTATCGAAGAACAACTGAGCAAACTGAGCGTACTGAGCATAACCGGACAACAATCACCCGAATGGAGTCATACCCTCGACTAGACCTGGGTAGACCCATAACGAAATTCATGGAGATCTGCTCCCATTCCCACTCTGGAACGGTAAAAAAAAGGTTGCAACTCTCCTTCCAGCCTCAAATGCTCAACCTTAGCTCATTGACAAGCCAAGCACTTCAAAACGAAATCCGAAACTTCACTCTTCATCCCTGCCCACCCGTAACTAACTCTCAAGTCACGTTACATCTTGGTGGAACTTGGGTGAACACTAAAAGCTGACTGATGTGCCTGCTCTAGGACCTCGTGTCTCTACCCATCGGTATCAGGTACATGCCAACGAGTCCCTAAACGTAGCACACCCTGGTCATAAATCAAGAACTCTGAATCTTTACCCTGCCGAACATGCTCAAAAATTCCTAACAAATGGGCATCGGCAGGCTGTGCCTTACGAAAACGATTAAGTAGAAGTGGACCGGCGCGGACATGAGCAAGCTGTCCCCCAGAAGAGGTGAACTTAAGCTGTACTCATCTTTCGTACAAGAACTGTAAATCTGCAGAAGACTGTCTCTGAACTGCGCACAACTGGAACAAGCTACCCCCGGGCCTACGACTCAAAGCTTCAGCTACCACAATCGCCTTGCCATGGGTAATAAAGGATCTCACAATCACAATCATTCTCAAGCTCCATCCAACTGCGCTGTCTCAACTTCAGATCCTACTGCAGGAAGATGTACATTAAGCTCTGGTGGTCCGTGAAAATCTGACACGACTCTCCGTACAAGTAGTGTCCCCAATTCTCCAGCGCAAGACCACTGCGGCCATCTCCAGATCATGAGTGGGATAAATCCTGCTCGTACTTCCACCAACTGTCGGGAAGCATAAGCGATAACTCTATCTTTCTACATCAGTACACAATCGAGCCCCACTCGCGAAACATCATAATAAACGACAAAGTCGCCCGATCCAGAAGGCAAAGATAGAACTGGTGCAGTCGTCAACCGAGTCTTCAACTGCTGAAAACTCAGCACGCATGCCTCAGTCTAAAGAAAAGGAACCCGCTTCCTTGTCAGTACGGTCAACGGTGCAGCAATACTCAAGAAATCCTGCACGAAACGGCGGTAAAAACCGGCTAAGCCAAAAAAGCTACGGACCTCTGTCACTGATATAGGTCTGGGCCAAAGCTGTACGGCCTCAATCTTCCTCGGGTCCATACGAATACCATCTCCCGTAACCACATGACCTAGGAAGTCAACACTATCAAGCCTGAAGGAACACTTCGAGAATTTAGCAAACAGCTGGTACTCTCTCAACGTCTGCAAAGAAATCCTCAAGTGCTGCTTATGTTCCTCACGACTCTTAGAATAGACCAGAATGTCATCGATAACACAACAATAAAATGGTCGAGAAACGGCCTGAAAAAAATCTGGTTCATCACATCCATGAATGCTGCTAGGGCATTGGTGAGTCCAACGACACCACCAAAAACTCATAAGCCCGTAGCTCGCACAAAAGCAGTCTTCGGAATGTCATCGCTCTGAACCCGCAACTAATGATGACCTGATCCCAAATCAAACTTAGAAAAATGTCTCGCACCCTGGAGCTGATCAAAGAAATCGTCAATGCGAGGTAAAGGATGCCTAATTCGCACCGTAACTCGGTTCAATTGACAATCAATCAATACACAACCTCAAACTGTCGTCCTTCTTCTTGACGAACAGAGTAGGAGCTCCCCAAGGCGAAACACTTAGACTTACAAGTCCCCCTATCTAGCAACTCTGCAGTTGATCCTTAAGCTCCCTAAGCTCCGCCGGCTCATCTGGAACAACGTTGGAAACTCTTGCAAAATAGGAACCCAATCAAATGAATCTATTATGGCCCCGGTATCACGAATGAAAGCAAAGAATCCTCGACATCTTCTCTTCAAAAGCCGACTAGCGTAAAAGGCTGAAATCAAGCTGTGAGGGGCGGCACCACGGTCCCCCTGCACAACAAGAACTGACTCGCCGAGAAAACAAAACCTGACTGTTTTCTCTCGGCGGTCCACAGACGCATAGCATGTAGCTAACCAGTCCGTGCCCAGGTGAACATCAAAGTCCAACATCTCTAGAAATATCAAATCGACGGATGAATCTCTATCTCCTATCCAATTGGAACTCGACCGAAACACGTGTCGCGCAACAAAAGAATCGCTAATAGGAGTAAACACAACAAACGGCTGATCTAGCATACACGACTCTCGGCACAACCTCGGCACGAAGTGTGTAGAATAAACGAGTGCATAGATCCCGAATTAAACAAATAAGCGCATCAGAAGATTATACGAAAATGAATACCTACAAACTCTGCATTGGACACCCGCGCGTCTCGATGAGTCGAAATAAAAGCTCGTGCCTGTCCTCTACCTGCAATAGGTTGTCCTCCTCCTCTGCCATCCTGTACACTCTGAACAAACTCTCCGCGACCACAACCTCTCGGAACATAAGTCTGACGCGGATCAACAACAGGCGCAAAAGGCGACTCTCCCTAAGGTGAAGGTGATAAGGTATCATATGGTACTGCTGCCCTCCTCTGGCGTACCAAGGTACAATTTCTGACGAGGTGATGGAAACTCCCGCACCGGAAACATCCATACGATGGCTGCTGACCTTCCTGGGGATAAGAGCTAAACAACTGTCCTCGTCCCAAGCCTCTGCTACTCCTGCGACGTAAACGAAATCTGTCGCGGCGACTAAGCATCTGTCTCTGGGCTGATACACCTGTACGAGCCCTCCTCGGTTCCGGAACTTCCAAAGTCTCGGGAAGACGCTCCTCATCTGGTAGAGATGTGTCTACTGCTGTTGTATACGTGACACAATGCTGTGTGCTGATAGCAAGGAATAACTGGGTAACAGGGGTGGCAACCTCCTGTCGCTGTGCTCGACTGGCCTCAACCAACGATCCCATCATCTTGCGCAAATCATGCACCTCTGCCTAAAGCCTAGCGTGTAAGTCAACGTTACCCGTCCCCGGTTCTTTCGGGGTTGCGGAAGAGGTGAAAAACGATTTTTCGGTGGAGGTAACATGGACTCTAAAAACGGATCTTTGCTAAAAAAACTATGTAACAACCTAACTAAGAGTTTAACTACTATGTTAGGGGTTATACCTTAACTTGAACTCCTTCTCTTCGACTCCTTGTGGTGGTCGGATCGGCTTCACCTCGTCGTCTCCTCGTGCCGAAGATGGATCCACCCGAAAGCTTCTACCTTTGGCTCCAACCTCAATCTAGAGGAAACTAAAGTATTAGGTTTGCTAAACCTTCAACCTTAGGATGAGTAGAGAGTGGTTTTGGTGTTTTATCTCAAAGGAAAATGGTTCTCAACTCATGAGAGGGATTTTTCCTTGAGCTAGAGGAAGAGGGAGAGCAATGGAGAGAGCTTGGATGAGAGAGAGTGAGAATGATAGAATGAGTGAAGACTTTTGCAACCATGCTCTCAAAAACCAAAATAATCATAATAATAATTGTAATCAAGTATTTTGTGATGGTTCATTTCAATGGCAATATCATTTCATGCATTTAATGCATTTTGTGAACAAACAAGCAAGCAAAAGTCATAGCCATGAAATGATAGCCATTGTAATGATGATGGTCAACAAGTCCAAGTTAGTCAACCGGTCAACAAAATCAACAAGTCAACAAAGTCAAACTTTCAACCCAACCATGGCACAATAATACTTAATTAATATTATTACTAATCATATTTCTTATTCTCATTAGGGTTTAGAAAAAGTCAACAGTCAACAAACCTAATGAGAATCCTCTGCCTCTGTCTCGGTCAACCGTGCATACACACCCGCATCCGCGTTCCGAGGAACACGAACACAAACGAGATAAAACCAATCCCAAAACGTATACTAGGATCTGGCTTAAACCAAAGCCTGCTAATAATAACTGCCTGGACACCAAACGTGCACAAGTGCGCGGATGTGACCGAACCCTGTCGCAAAACCATGCGACCTCTACTCTTTTTGCCCAAAGGCGAATAGCTCTCTGTGTGGGACTCTAAAGACTCGACACTACACTGGCAGTGGGTTTAACCACAGACCGCAAGCGGCACTAGCTGTACGTAACGGCCCCCAGGTAGATGTCGATAAGAAGACGGATGAGGTGAAACCCATCCGAACTCCTACTGAGCCTGAATGTGACAGTCTCCGTACAGTCCGGTCTATTCGTCTGAGAATATCGCATGGCGGTCCTAGGGGCGGTAAACGTCAGTCCTCTAATAGCGGTACAAGTCGTGTCGGAGTGTAGCCCAGAACACCCTGAGATAACACTGGAAACCTGCCAGTATATCTCGCTTGCCCTGGCCAGGGACGACTATGTGTAATGGCTCTCCTTTACACAGCGCGATATCAACTCCCAATACCCGGAGAGACGAATCCTGTCTAACCGGCACTGCCTCCAAGTGCTTCGGGGATGCACCCAACTACTACTTGTTTGCACGACTCCTTTGAGCCGTGGTAGGGTAGTAATCAAAGTACAGTGGGAACACACTCGATGCGAAGTGACGATGTCAAGTTAGCGGACTAAGCTGTACTCATGTCACCTGGGAATTGATAACTGACGATAGGTATAGTACCAACTAACAGTTCCCGACGAGTCTTGTCCAGTGTACTCGTAACCTAAGGAGCACCCGCATACTATCTCAAGTACGACGTACTGACGGCTGTGGGACAGACCGTCTCCCCTGCTGGGATAAG